>CM029019.1:167274608-167490481 GCA_016801055.1 Panax notoginseng
GAGTGATGATTAGAGTGAAGTCGTAAGCCTAATTGTCCAATATTTGTTTGAAAATTTAGTTTTTAGGGTTTGTTCATTGTTTGGTGATTTTAATATTTTTAATACTTTTAGTTACAAATTGGAAATTGGTTAGTTTAATAAAATTAGGATTAATAGGAAATTGGTAATTGTGAGGGTTAATTTCTTATTAAAATCTCTGAGGGAACGATACTCTACTTACTATTATATTACTTGTTGATCATGTATACTTACGTGATGTGCGTAATTAGATTTTACCCAACAAGTTTTTTGTGCCGTTGTCGGGGATTCTTAGAATAGATTTTAATATTTTGCAATATCAGTTTAATTAGTCCAGTTTTACTTAAACATTTTTTATTTTAGTTTTGTTTGTCTTATTTCAGTTTTTTTTAAGTTGGTTTATGCAAACTCGATCCAAAAATCTAGACTTGCTTCCTTTTGAGGACGACATTGAGAGACGCTTTTAAAGGCTAAGTAAGTGGATGAAGGAAACAAGGGATGATAAGTAGGTTTTACACCTACTTATTGGATATCAATTCACGAGAATTATGCTCATCTCAAGTACATTTTAGTATGTTTTTAGTGCATTTTATGTTTATTTTGCATAACTCGTAATGAGAACTCCTATGGTATGGAAATGCAGGAAATGGCATAGTTTGGCATTGGTAAGGTGGTATGAGGTTAGCTAAGGCATGGCAAGTGGAACGTGTGTAGACAAGGAGCTAAGCATGGTTGAAGGACCAACAAACAAGCAACATCAGCAGAACTTCAGTATGCAGAACACAGAAGCCGCACGGTCGCGCGCTCGCGCCATCAGCCTGCAGAAGTTAAAATAACATACACGCGCGCCCGCGCCCGTTTTGTACTGGGATCTCGCACAGCCGCGCGAGTCCTATGAAGCTGTTGTTGATTTAATTTTTAATTTTTAAATTTGAAATTTGAATGTGGGGTCTTATCTAAACTATTCTAGTTGGCACCAAACATATTATTATTGTTTTTTTATCAGTTTTGAGGAGAGTAATTAGGGTTCTAAGTTTTGAACTAAAAAAATTTCAAGAGAGAGTTTGGAGCTCTGGTAAGTACAATTGTCTCTCTCTCATTTTAGGTTATTAGAAATAAAGTGTATTTTTATCTTGGGGAGATCAGTGGTGATTTGGAATAGCATTGTGGACAAAATCTTGCAATTGGGTTTAATCAATTCTCTCTTCTCTCTCAATTGTGTTATTTAATTTCCATGTGTTACTACAATCCCATAATGGGTTTTAGTTCAAAAATGAACTAAACCCCATTATGGGATTCTAACGGAATTTGATATGTAGTCTATAATTAATTACCTGATTGTTTGATTGTATGTTTATCATTGGATTATCTATTGTGATTGAGCGAAATGAATGAATGTTTGATCGCCATTCACCTTGTTAACTTATATGGAATTGAAAAATGATATATAAGTATGGTTATAGTCATGATAGCATACGTTTATGAGGCTGAAATGTTTAGCTTTGTACTTCGTGAATCAGATAGAAATATACTGTTTCACCGTATGTAGTGAGGTAAGAGCCTGCACTTTAATTCATTATTACTGCAATTTCACATAGAAATATAGTGAACTTGGTAATATTGTCGATTGCATAATTTTTATCACATGTGGAGGTTATGTAAATAGGTCATAATTTATTGAAAAATGGTTATGTCTACTTTTGTGCTCTTGGCTAATTTTTCGTAATAAATGTATAATTTTGCATGATGGTAATATTTAGATGAAGTATGAAATGAAGTTAGAATCACATTCCTTCCAAATTTGATTACATTAAATTTGTCTTGTGTTTTTATTCATTAATTGATTTTAGATTAATTATAATTGTGGATTATTCGTTTAAGCATATAAAAATAGTGATATAATTGGTATATGATAGTTTAAATTTAAAACCTTTCTCCGTGGATCGATACTGTTCTTACTTTGTACTACTTGTTGACCCATATATGCTTGCATGAGTTAGAGTCCTTTTTGTTAAGACTAAAAAGGAGGCAACAAGTTTTTGGCGCCGTTGCCGGGGAAAAGCATTTAATTTTATTATTATTATCATCAATTTTAAACTAAATTGTATGACTTGGACAATTCTAATCTTGTCTCATTTCTATTTTTGTTTTTTGTTTCAGGTACTTGTATATAGTATATGCACATTCGATCCTCCAATTCCGAGTTAACACCTTTACAGGACAACATCAACGGCAGGGGTTGGAAATCAAGAGCACGTAGAAATATACAAGCAGAGTTAGAGACCACAACATCCAATATGGCGCCGCAGAACAAAGAGAAGAGCAAAGGGAGGAGCACAGGGCTTTAAGAGATTATTCAATGCCGAATATTAATGGATTTCAGTCAAGTATAGTCAGGTCAGCTATAGCAGCCAACACTTTCGAGATAAAGTCGGGCACTATTCAAATGGTGAAGAATGCAGTACAGTTTAGGGGTGCTGCTACAGATGATCCTAATGGGCACCTGTTGAGTTTCATTGAAATATGTGACACCTTCAGATACAACGGGGTGACTGAGGATGCAATCAGACTTAGACTATTTCCATTCTCATTAAGGGATAAAGCAAGACATTGACTTCACTCTTTACCTTCGGGATCTATCACTATATGGGAGGACTTAGCACAGAAATTCTTAGCCAAGTTTTTCCCAATGGCTAAAACTGCAAAGATGAGGACAACAATTTCCCAGTTTGAGCAGCAACAGGGTGAATCACTATATGAAGCCTGGGAGAGATACAAGGAGATGCTAAGGAAGTGTCCACACCATAGCATGCCGGATTGGATGGTGATTAACACATTTTATAATGGAATGGGATGGCAGTCCATGCCTATTGTAGATGCAGCTGTAGGAGGAGCTCTATGGGTAAAGAGCTATGAAGAGGCCTATAATCTCATTGAGACGATTGTAGCGAATGATTTCCAAAATCCTACAGCCAGGATGCCATAGCCCAAAGTTGCAAGTTTGTTAGAGGTGGATGCTATCACTCAACTGTCAGCACAGATGGCATCCATGGCGAAGAAGATTGATTCATTGACAGAAACTAAGGGAAAGACAGTTGCTTTCGTGTGTGAGATATGTGCAAGGTCACATTCAACCGATCAATGTGCTATCAGTTCAGAGTCTGTGCAATATGTGAGTAACTATCGGAAGGATCAAGGTCAATTTTAGAACACATACAACTCCAGCAACTGTAACCGTCCAAATTTTAGTTGGTCCAATAACCAAAGCAATCAACCAAGTCAGTTTCAACCACATAACCAATTTCAGCCACAGTCAGCTTAGCAACAGTTTGCACCAAGACCACCCTCCCCACCTAGATTTTCTCAACAACAACATCATACACCAACTGCACCTCAGCAAGAAAAGAAGTCAGAGATGGAGGAGATGATGATGAAGTACATGGAAAATACGGAAGTGATGATTAAAAGCCAAGCAGAGGCTATCAAATATCTGGAAATGCAAATGGGTCAGATGGCTAGCATGCTTAACAATAGACCACATGGTTCATTGCCAAGTACAACAGAGCCCCAATCCAAGAAAAGAAGGGAAGGAACAATGTCAATCGATTACACTTAGGTCTGGGAAGCAGGTTGCAAAAAATTATCATGGTGCGCCCGCGCCACTTTTGCAAAGGGAGGACGCGCGGCCGCGCGCTCAGGAAATTTTGTTCGAGGAGAAAGAGAATAATGAAGGTTCTGAACAATAGCAAGAAGAGAAGAATAAAGAAGGTTCTTTTGAGAAGCCCGTGAACAAAATACCAATAGTTCACCCTCCTGTTCCTTATCCATAGAGATTGCATAAGCAGAGCTACAGATTAACATACCCTTCATTGAGGCATTGAAACAGATGCCTAGTTATGCAAAGTTTATGAAGGGTATATTGTCAAGGAAGAAGAGGTTAGAATACTTTGAAATAGTAGCCTTGACGGAGGAATGCAGTGCAGTGCTTCAACATAAATTACCTCCAAAGCTGAAGGATCCGATCAGTTTCACAATACCATGCACAATTGGAAAGATGAGTTTCAGTAAATGATTGTGTGATCTTGGGGCAAGTATTAATTTGATGCCCTTGTCAGTATTCAATCAGTTGGGATTGCCGGCTCCAAGGCCGACAAATATTTCTTTACAGCTAGCTGACAGGTCTATCACTTATCCACGGGTGATTGTTGAAGATGTACTGGTTAAAGTGGATAAATTTATCTTTCCGACTGATTTCATCATACTAGACTATGAAGAAGACAGAAGTATATCGATAATCCTTGGAAGACCATTATTAGCTACAGGAAGAACCTTGATAGACGTTTAGAAAGGGGAACTAACAATGCGAGTTCATGATCAAGAAGTCACTTTCAACGTATTCAAGGCAATGAAATTTCTAACAGAAGATGAGGATTGCTTCAGGGTTGATTTGGTGGAAAGGATTACAAATGATGAAGTAGAGAGCTTGGTGAATCAAGAACCATTGAGAAGTGCAATTGCTGGAAATTCAGAATTAGATCAGGAGATTGAAGAACTTGTGCATTTTCTTGATACAACTCCACAGTTCAGGAAATTTAAAACTCCTATTAAGCCATTAAAGAAAGCTGGAGAGTCATCAGTAAAATTGAAGCCATCTCTTGAAACACCTCCAGAACTTGAGTTGAAACCACTTCCAGATCATTTGAGGTATGCACTTTTAAATAAAAATTCAAAATTACCTGTGATTATTTCTTCTGCACTAACATCTTTTCAGGAAGAAAAACTGCTAAGAGTCCTCAGAGAGTTCAAGTCAGCAATTGGGTGGACGATAGCAGATATAAAAGGGATCAGCCCATCTTTTTGTATGCACAAGATCCTCCTGGAAGATGATAGCAAGCCTTCAGTGGAACATCAAAGAAGACTTAATCCAATCATGAAGGAAGTGGTAAAGAAGGAAGTGTTGAAATGGCTGGATGCAAGTATCATATATTCGATTTCAGATAGTTCATGGGTGAGCCCGGTACAGTGTGTATCGAAGAAAGAGGGTATGACCGTAATATCCAATGAGAACAATGAGTTGATTCTGACAAGAACAGTAACGGGGTGGAGAGTCTGTATGGATTACCGCAGGCTTAACAAAGCTACAAGGAAAGATCACTTTTCATTGCCGTTTATCGATTAAATGTTGGATAGACTAGTGGGGCATGAGTTCTATTGTCTTCTGGACGGGTATTCAGGCTATAATCAGATTGTTATAGCTCCAAAGGACCAAGAAAAGATAACCTTTACATGTCCATATGGTACTTTCGCTTTCAGGAGGACGTCTTTTGGTGTTTGTAATGCCCTAGCCACTTTTCAGAGGTGTATGATTGCTATCTTTTCAGATATGGTGGAGCAAAATGTGGAGGTATTTATAGATAATTTTTCAGTATTTGGGGATTCCTTTGATCTATGTCTGGAAATTTTGGTAATGGTTTTGAGAAGATACGTTGAGACAAACTTGGTATTGAATTGGGAAAAGTGCTATTTTATGGTACAAGAAGGAATAATTCTGGGACATAAGGTATCCAAGAAGGGACTTGAGGTGGACAGAGCCAAATTAGAGACTATTAAGAATTTGCTGCCACCAACTTCAGTAAAAGGTGTTCGAAGTTTTCTTGTACATGCAGGCTTTTACCACAGGTTCATTAAAGACTTCTCCAAGATAACAAAACCACTTTGCAGTTTATTGGAGAATGATGTACAGTTCAAGTTTGATGAGGATTGCGTGTCTGCATTTGAGCATTTGAAGAGGAGGTTAACTTCAGTACCAGTAATTATAGCACCGGATTGGGACCTACCATTCGAATTGATGTGTGATGCTAGTGATTATGCTGTGGGGGCTGTTTTGGGTCAGCGAAAGGAAAAGATTTGTCATGTGATATATTATGCAAGTAAGACCCTTACTGATGCACATTTGAATTATACCACCACAGAGAAGGAGTTATTAGCAGTTGTGTATGCTTTTGACAAGTTCTGAGTGTATCTGATTGGTACGAAGGTGATAGTGTATACAGATCATGTGGCAATTTGACACTTCGTTGCAAAGAAGGATGCAAAGCTTCGTTTGATCAGATGGATACTACTATTGCAAGAATTTAATTTAAAGATTAAGGACAGAAAGGGAACTGGGAACCACGTGGCAGACCACTTATCTCGACTGGAGAATCCGGGAAGGGAGGTAGATGACAAGACTGTGATTAATGAATCCTTTCCAGATGAACAATTATTTATGGTGAAAGGGGAAGTGCCATGGTTTGCAGATTATGCGAACTACTTGGTGAGCAGGATGATTCCCTCTGACTTAGTTGGGTATCAAAAGAAGAAATTCTTACATGATGTGAAATGGTTTATATGGGATGAACTATATTTGTTCAAACAATGTGCTGATCAGGTGATAAGGAGATGTATCTCATATGGCGAGACAGAGGGGATTTTGCAGGATTGTCATGCTTCATTATATGGTGGTCACTATGGTGGAGAGCGAACAGCAGCTAAAGTGTTACAAGTAGGATTTTACTAGCCGATGATTTTCAAGGATGCTTATAGTTTTGTCCAGAGATGTGACAGATGTCAAAGAGTTGGGAATATTTCGAAAAGGAATGAAATGCCATTGAACACGATCCTCGAGGTGGAAATTTTTGATGTTTAGGGGATAGATTTCATGGGTCCTTTTGTTTCTTCATGCGGAAATCTATACATTTTGTTAGTAGTTGATTATATGTCAAAGTGGGTGGAAGTGGCAGCTCTTCCAACAAATGATGCCAAAGTGGTCCTAATATTTTTACAAAGGAGTATTTTCACGAGGTTTGGGACTCCACGGGCTATCATTGTGATGAAGGCAGTAATTTTTGTAATAAGCAGTTCACAGCTCTTTTGGCCAAGTATGGGGTAAATCATCGCATTACTACATCTTATCATCCTCAAACTAATGGCCAAGCCGAGGTTTCAAGTCGTGAAATCAAGAGAATTTTGGAGAAAGTTGTGAATCCCACAAGAAAGGATTGGTCATTAAATCTCGATGACGCTATTTGGGCATATATGACTGCTTATAAGACTCCGTTGGGCATGTCACCTTTTCAGCTGGTTTATGGCAAAACATGTCACCTTCCTATGGAAATTGAGCACAAGGCATATTGGGCAATTCGAAAGCTCAATTTTGATTTGAAGGCTGCAAGAGAAAAACGCCTACTCTAACTCAATGAGTTGGATGAATTCAGACTATAGGCATATAAAAACTCAAAGCTATACAAGGAAAAGGTGAAGAAATGGCATGATCGCAGGATTATAGAGAGAGTATTTGAGCCGGGACAAAGAGTTTTGCTGTTCAATTCCAGACTTTAACTTTTTCCTGGGAAGCTCAAATCAAGGTGGTCAGGGCCATTCACAGTGAAGAAGTGTTCCCACATGGTGCAGTATAAGTGTTCGACAAGTTCCCGAACAAGCCATTTAAAGTAAATGGACAGCGGCTGAAGCATTATTTTGGTGGCGAGGTTGACAGATAAAAAGCAACCTCAATTCTTTCTTCAACATGAAAAGTCAGAGATAGTCAAGCTAATTGACTATAACTTAGCGCTTGATGGGAGGCAACCCATTATTTATATCCTTACCTCTTGTTTAATTCTGTTTAAATTATATTTAGTTTTCATGTTCCTGTTAGTATTCATAGCATACTTTGTGTTAAATTAGTATTATGGGAGCTGACTGAACGTATGATAAAACATAGGAGTAGCAGAGAAAGTATTGTGTTAGGATAGTCATGTATGCATAATCATCAATTCATGTTTTGATTTTGGAGGCTTGATATCTAATAATGATAGTTGTTGATGGAACAGGTGTATTGGATTGGATTCAACGCTGCTTTGATGTATTTAGGATTCCAGATAGCAGTGCAGAATACAGGTTCGCGCGGCCGCACCAAGAAAGCCTTGAAAAACCATGCGCCTGCGCTGCAAAATATGTCAGACAGAGTAGTCGGGCGCCCGTGTCATGTCCCCATTCAGAATACGAGGGGCCGCGCCTGACACCGGGTTTTGAAAAATTTTTAGGATTTTAAAGACGTGTCTTGCTCCATCTCTCATAACATTTGAAATATCAGAGGTATCTCATTCCTCTCCACAGTGTGCACGACTCTCCCTCTCCAAAACCGTTCCAATTCAAAAGTTTAACGTCTCATCCCATTACGTGTTTATCGCATCAATTCTCCTACCCACGTTCAACAGCTACATTGATAAAACTAGGGTTTTTCAGTGAGTGTGTGCAATACAAGTTTGGGGATTCTTTGTGTAGTAATTTTTTCACTCACGATTCCATCAAGCAAGTTTTTCTTCTTCTTCATTCAGAGAAATGGGTCCTAAGCGTGCTTGTTCTGTCACTTCATCAACATCATCATCTTCCTCTAGTAGTCAGTGCGAAGATATCGTGGATCATACAAAATTTCTCAGTCTGGAGGCACAAATGGAGTACTATAGAATAGTGGCAAAGACATTTGTGAAGGAACGAGGCTTCAAGCCTGAGAAGCAGGATGGTCAGCTGTGGGATATGATTCGAGAAAGAGGATGGGGAGGATTGACTGCAACCCCTATGCCTGCTCCCATGGGTATTATTCGAGAATTTTATGTTAATGCCAAAGATACTATGAGTGGGTTATCTATGGTCCGAGGAATTCAAGTAGATTACCAACCTCAATCAATCAGAGTAATTTTCAGAATACTCAACACTCCACCGACTGGGTATGATAATTGGGTCGAGGTTGCCCGTTTGGAGACTGATTTGGACGAAGTCATCACTGACTTGTGCATTCCAGGAACGCAGCGGACTTGTAGGGCAAGAACAAATTAGCCTCGCCCTTTCCCAGCCTCATCCCTGAATCGCTATGCTAAAGCTTGGAATTTGTTCATATGTGCAAAGCTTGTACCTTCGACGCATCAGCATGAAATCACAACTGAGAGGGCTATCATTTTATGGGGAAAAGTCACAGGCCAGTACATCGATGTGGGCCATCTCATTCATCAGAATATGTTACATTATATGAGGGGGAGCACTACGGGAAGTATCCCACATGCGTTTGTTGTTGCTAGTTTGTGTGCACATCAAGGAGTCATTTGGGGAAATGAGCAAATGTAGTACCCTAGCCAAGATATCACTCATGCGACGATTGTTAAATTTGAGGATTGGGCTGGAGGTGCACCACACCCGAGGGGAAAAGGCTTTTATCCTTCAACCCGCATCCTCGATGCCTCCACCACAGCCTACACAGGAAACTGAAGCAAGAACATCGACTCAAGCCACTGCTATTACTGGGGATCGACAGCTCCGAAGGTTGGAGCGGAAGGTCGACGCTTTGTACTACAATTTTGTAGCGTTTGCTACGGGTTTGACGAGGTTGCTAGGGGAGGCGTTTGCGCGGCAGGGTACTACACTCGAGTGGCCACAATTTGGGACAGCTATGCCATTTCCACCACCGGATTCACTACCCGAAGAGGGTGGTGCAGCTGATCATTAGGGGAGTTCTTCTAAACCTATACCTTCATTGGGACAATGAATATATTAAGTTAGGGGGTATGGGGTAGTAGGGTAGTTGCATGTAGTGTTTGCATGTTAGTTTAAATTTTGCATGTTTATGTGTTAGTTAATAATTGCAGAAAATTTTTATGTTTTTAGTTAGTATGATATGTATTAGTATATGTTTAATTACATCATATATTTAGTTGCATGTCTCGCATTTCTAGCTTTGTGGAGTTTAAGTCTAGCCAATGATGATACTGAATTTTGAAGGATTGTTGAGTTTAATAGATAACATGAGCTTAGATATAATGTTTTACATGATGCAATCCATGGATGCTGTTTAGATGCTTTCGGTTTGCACTTGCGTGTTCACAAATGCTTTTAGGTATAAGAATTATGTATTTTATTGCGTGATAGGAAATGTGGTTTTTAAAAATAGAATTGTGTGGAAAATGGACTTTGACTATGAAAATATTGATAATCAAGTTTTGGGAACACATGGGTATGCTTATTGTATATAATATATATATATATATATATATATATATATATATATATAACATAAACAATGTGGCTAGTCTTATTTCGGGGCCTTTGTTACTTGAGTAAGTACGCCCGTAGGGGTGTCTTAACACCTAGCGCCCTAAGGTCTTTTATGGTCTAAGAGTCGTTGGTTGAAAGCTCGCTAAGGAGTAACACTGTTAGCGTAATGGAATGAGGCATTGCACAGCCATGTGAAAAAAAAAGCAATAAACACCGCGGGAAAGAGCGAAAATCGCCCTCATGAATAAAAATAAAGCAGTTTAAACCCATTGTTGAACCTTAGTTTGTATTGATATGTGAGAATAGTTTTTGTTGCATTAGTATACATAGATCTTGATTTAGACTGCAATTTTCTGTTTTGAGCAGTTTAACATGTAAATTCTTTGCCTTAGTCAAGTTTTGGTGAACACAACACACACACACACACAGCATCTTTATAGCAAGTATGGGTTATTTGATTGTATGAGTTTGAATTTTTATTCTTGAATCTAGATAATTCGCTGAGGCATATTGGATTGGAATTCTATTTTAGCTGGAAAATTGTGAGACTCATTTGCATCGTAATCTAGTTGCATAACATGTAGTTGCATTTCATTCTTTAATGTCGTATGCATTGCTTGAGGGCAAGCAATAGTTCAAGTTTGGGGGTATTTGATAAGTAGGTTTTATATCCACTTATTGGATATTAATTCACGAGAATTATGCTCATCTCAAGTACATTTTAGTATGTTTTTAGTGCATTTTATGTTTATTTTGCATAACTCGTAATGAGAACTCCTATGGTATGGAAATGCAGGAAATGGCATAGTTTGGCATTGGTAAGGTGGTATGAGGCTAACTAAGGCATGGCAAGTGGAACGTGTGTAGACAAGGAGCTAAGCATGGTTGAAGGACAACCAAACAAGCAGCAGAACAAACAAGCAACAACAGCAGAACTTCAGTATGCAGAACACAGAAGTCGCGCGGCCGCGCTGTTGAATAAGCTAAATCTCGCGCGCCCGCGCCATCAGCCTGCAGAAGTTAAAATCACATACACGCTCGCCCGTGCCCGTTTTGTACTGGGATCTCGCGCGGCCGTGCGAGTCCTCTGAAGTTGTTGTTGATTTAATTTTTAAATTTGAAATTTGAATGTGGGGTCTTAACTAAACTATTCTGGTTGGCACCAGACGTATTATTATTGTTTTTTTTTATCAGTTTTGAGGAGAGTAATTAGGGTTCTAAGTTTTGAACTAAAACAATTTCAAGAGAGAGTTTAGAGCTCTGATCAGTACAATTGTCTCTCTCTCATTTTAGGTTATCAGAAATAAAATGTATTTTTATCTTAGGGAGATCAGTGGTGATTTGGAATAGCAATGTGGACAGAATCCTGCAATTGGGTTTAATCAATTCTCTCTTCTCTCTCAATTGTGTTATTTAATTTCCATGTGTTACTACAATCCCATAATGGTTTTTGGTTCAGAAATGAACTAAACCCCATTATGGGATTCTAACGGAATTTGATATGTAGTCTATAATTAATTACCTGATTGTTTGATTGCATGTTTATCATTGGATTATCTACTGTGATTGAGCGAAATGAATGAATGTTTGATCATCATTCACCTAGTTTACTTATATGGAATTGAAAAATGATATATAAGTATGGTTATAGTCATGCTAGCATACGTTTATGAGGCTGAAATATTTAGCTTTGTACTTCGTAAATCATATAGAAATATACTGTTTCACCGTATGTAGTGAGGTAAGAGCATGCACTTTAATTCATTATTACTGCAATTTCACATAGAAATATAGTGAACTTGGTAATATTGTCGATTACATGATTTTTATCACATGTGGAGGTTATGTAAACATGTCATAATTAATTTATTGAAAAATGGTTATGTCTACTTTTGTGCTCTTGGCTAATTTTCCATGATAAATGTATAATTTTGCATGATGGTAATATTTAGATGAAGTATGAAATGAAGTTAGAATCACATTCCTTCCAAATTTGATTACATTAAATTGGTCTTGTGTTTTTATTCATTAATTGATTTTAGATTAACTATAATTGTGGATTATTCGTTTAAGCATATAAAAATAGTGATACAATTGGTGTATGATAGTTTAAATTTAAAACCTTTCTCCATGGATCGATACTTACTCTGTACTACTTGTTGACCCATGTATGCTTGCATGAGTTAGAGTCCTTTTTGTTAAGACTAAAAAGGAGGCAACAAGGGACGACTTCAAAAATTCTGAAAAAGAAGAAGCAATGGATGCCGAAGACCAGAAAGCGTTGAGGGACTTTGCTACACCCAAGGTGACTGAGCTGCAGTCGAGTATCACCAGGCCTGCTATAGCTGTGAATACATTCGACATTAAGCCTGGGACTATTCAGATGATCCAAAACTCGGTTCAATTTGGGGGACTTACAAATGATGATCCGAATGAACATTTGATCAGTTTTCTGGAGATATGCGACACATTCAAATACAATGGGGTGTCGGATGAAGCAGCAAGACTTCGCTTGTTCCCATTCACTCTGCGGGACAAGGCGAATAGTTGGTTACACTCTCTACCATTGGGTTCAATAACGACATGGGATGACCTGGCTTATAAGTTTCTAGCTAAATTTTTTCCGCCCGCGAAGACTGCAAAGATGAGAAATGAGATTACTATGTTTGATCAGCAACATGGGGAGTCATTGTACGAGGCATGAGAGAGATACAAAGAGTTGCTCAGAAAATGCCCACATCACGGATTGCCTAAGTGGTTGCAGATGAACACATTTTACAATGGATTACATGGGAATCTCAGGACCAGTATTGATGCAGCGTCGGGGGGAGCTTTTATGGCAAAGAATTATGAGGATGCGTATCAATTGATTGAGACAGTGGCAGCTAACAACTATCAGTGGCCCACAGCAAGAATGACACAACTACGGTAGCTGGAGTGTTAGAGGTAGCTAACAACCTATTTTGGTCATCTGACCCATCCGCAATATTAAAATGCTAAATACTGAAAACTAAACTGCGAAGGAAAATTCTATAAAACCGCTCGATCTTCGGACGGAGGGTCGCGATGTGTTGTAAGACTAGACTCTTTTTTACAACGTTTACTATGGATCGGTCACTATATATATATATATATATATATATATATATATATATATATATACACACACACACACACACACACACACACACCCTTTATTGACTACTAATACGCATTTCTAATCACAAATTTATTAATAAATATTTAAATTTATTATGTTATAAAAATAATATAAATTAGATTATTATTTATTTTAAAAATATTAGAGGAAAATGGATACATCAAGGAGTAGAAGTAAAATGGAATTAAAAAGTTATAAAAAAAATTCAATTTAACCCTGTATATTAAAAAATTATAAAATTTTAGTGGGGTCAATTTATTCATTATACTTAAATTTCTTATAAATTTATTATATATTATAAAATAATATTTTTTCCCGGTGAGTTCAATTGACCCCAAACCCTTTGGAGTGGCTTCGCCTATGGATGTTTGCAGTTTAAAGATACTAGAGACAAGTATACTAACAGCTTAGAAAGTATAAAAATTTACAAGGTGTACATAAGTGTATATATAATGTCCATAGGTGTATAAAAATTTATGCAGTTCCATTTGTATAACATTGTGTATTAATATATAACAAAGATTATTATTTAACTAGTTCTCCTCTCTCTGTTCCAAAATTAAATATACTAGTCCATTCTAAAATTAGAGATACATCATAAATTTTTATTTTAAAACTATAAAGTGATATGATATTCCTAATTTACATTACTTTTTTATTATCATTTTTAATATCAAATCACTTCAGTTAAATTTATAGTTAACACTAAAGTTATATTTGAGAACATAAAATTATTCTTGAAATTCGTCAGTTTACGAATGTATGTATAATTTTGGAACGAAGTATCTAACTCTTTGTTATACCAATGCAACTCGTTACTGATTCCGTTTAAATTATTACATCTGATTTCAATAGTTCACTAAATCAACACAATAGTAACTAAAAATTGAAAACTGTTTCAAAATACTACCGAGAAGAATGTTTGAATCACTATGGGAAAAAAACATATAGATTAGGCAAGCATTATGAACTTTTCTTTATCCCTTCTTGCTTCAATTACAAGAGGGAACATCTCTAAAGATCCTGTTTATCCTTTTGTACAAAAGAGGTGTCTCAAAACATTCAAAAGATGTAAACAAAAAATATCTAACAAAACAATTAAAGGAAATGAACAGAGAAAACTATTCATCATCTTGTTTTCTTGATGCAAAAATGTCTTAAAAATAACTAGATTGAGGTTGCAAGAGCTCAAGTTGTGCCAATAGCTTAGCAACCATCGGTTTCAATTTCTGATCACCCTTCTGTGCTAGGTCAATCAGTACCACCTGCGCGGATCCACCGTACTCTATTCTGTGAGCCTCGGTTCTGAATATTTTGTCCAACATCCAGAGTCCTTTTTCTTGAGCCTTTACGGTTCCAAATTCCAAAACTTTTATGATAGCTTGAACACCGGACATTTTTGCTATATAATTGCTTCCCGGTTCCCACATTTCATGTTGCAGAAGCGTTGCAAGTGCACCAAGAACCGCTTCATCAGCCTCCCTTTCGTTTCCTTCCAATATTTTGATCAATGGAGGAACAGCACTGGCCTTTACCAAGCAGAAAGTACTCTTGACAAAGCAATTGCCATTATGAGCTTCACAAAAAGCAACTCCAGTGTGTGGAACACATAACCAACTTAATTTTCTCGACTTTCTCAAGGAAACTGAGTTCTGCGATAGCTGAGCTAGAGAGGTTGCAGCATTACATTTAGCAATCAACGATCCATTTGAGAGTAACTTCACAAGCACCGGAATTATCCCATTCTCAGCAGATAAAAGTTGCAGCTTTTTATCTGAAGGAACTGTAAATCGAATCATTATACCTGAAACGCTCTCAAGCAACCACACCATTGTCGGTGTTAAAATCCCCTGGCTTGAATCCATTATTGATACCAGAATTGGTAGTAAATTTGCTCTTTTAAGTATTTCTGTCGCTTTCTTGTCGCTAACAGGTATGTTACATAGTATGCCAATAGCAGCAGCCTTTTCGTTCTCGGATTCTGATGATGAGATAATATTTACAATAGTATTGAGATGGGTTTCTCCCAGCTGTTCTGTAAACTCCCCTGGTGAATCTTCAGATAAAGTGTAAACAAACTCTAAGGCAGCAGTTCTGATTTTAGTGTTGGTTTCAACAAGAAAGGGCAAAAGGAGTTGAATTGCACCATTTTCCTTCATTTTCCTTCTAACTTTTGATGCACTAGAATGGCCAGAAATGCTGTTTAGTGCTTGTAAGAGATGATACTGAATAACCGGGCTAGACAAATTTAGAAGCGATAGCATCTGGAGCGCGATATCCTTGTTGATAAGGATCGAATCTGACTTGGAAATTCTTGCGAGAATGGCTGATGCTGGCTCGCGAAGAGTCATAAGGACGGATGTTACTGAGAAAAGGAGCTGAAGGAGTGATACAACGATGCCTGAAGTGATCAACCGGCAAGTGTTTTCTTTCAAGCTGGACAAATTTTGCAGTGCACTTAAAGCAGATAATTTAGCTTCAAGTTTCCCCTCTTTGAACATTTTGACAAGGGGTTCGATTGCCCCATCTTCTCCTATGGAAGCTCTCGTTTGATCTCTGAGTTCCATTCTTGAAATCGCAGTTGCCATGAGGATCTTACTCATGTCTGAACCTGCGTAGAATCTATGAGTTCAGTCAATCTGCTATAAAAGTAAACAATCTAAGCCACAAGGGATGTACTATCGGATTGTTTCACTAAAAGAGTCCTCTGTTTATCGATAATTGACACAATGTTGTCAAGATGTCATCATAATCTCATTATTAATTTATTATGACACGTGATATTGAGGACCAGAATGAGGCTGTGGCGCGAAAATGAAATCAAAATACATTCCTAGCATTTGCACATTATCAAAATGCCCTAAACTAGTAGCTTGAAGTAACCAACACAAGTATAAACGGACACAGTGTTCTCAAGTTGTCATTATCATTTTATTTATCATGACACGTGATATTGAGGACCAGAGTGAGGCTCTATGGAAAACGTGAACAAAAATACATTCGTAACACTTGCAAATTATTAAAAACAGCCTTTTTTGTGGGACAGATAGAGGAGTAACTAGGACTAGAAGAAATGCATTTTTTATTACTTACCTTCCTTTAGGTACTGAACTAGTGGTTTGAAGTAACCAGCCTCTGCCATATGAAGAGCATTCTGGGTATTGCTTGACAAAGCGTTTAACAGCTTCCCTGCATCACGCGAAGCCACTTGATCGTCGCCATTAATAATGGCCACCAGCATGACAATGCAGCCCTGGATTCTTCCAATCCTTCTTCTTACCGCGGAAACATCAGACAGAGTTGCCAATAACCCTACAGCCTCTTTCTGCTCCTCCATATCACGTGTCAAAGATTTCACCACCGTGGACAAGTATGTAACTTCTGCCATCTTCTCCTAAAGATTACTAAAAATTTAGAACAAAAAATCATACTAATAAAAGATAAGGAAGAACACAACAGAGATACTCCCTCTATTCCACAAGAAAGTCTCATTTGCCAATTTATTTTGTTTCTTGTAAAGAGTTCTCTTTTTAATATTGATAGTAGTTCAGCTTCTTAGTTTAAGGGGTCAACATGCACGGAACAAAAATATATCTCTAATGTTTCTAAATTTTGCAAATGAGATTTTTTTTGTGAAATATAGAGAGTAATACAAAAATATACAACAGTACAACATTAGTAATCCATTCGCAGGACATCATATTGTTGCAAATTTTTGCATTTAGGCCTAAAAAAATCTGTGTTTATATTCTCTATCAACAAGTATATTTAGTACTCTCTGTCCGTAAAAAAGAGCATCATTTCCAAAGGAAAACACGAAGAATGTAGAACTCTTATTTTCGGACATGAGGAAAACGTAAGATGTTTTCATCCACCATTAAGTGTTTGTTCAGTTAGAGAGTGTTTACTGTGTTTGGTATGTTGGAAATTCAAACGCATTTTAAAATTTTGATTTGTTAAAAATAATTATTTCAAAAGCAATTTATTTAATTAAGCAAAGTTTGTGATTCCAACTCACCCCACCAAAAATAGTGTAACGCGTTTGAAAGTTAAAGCAAACGCTGCTACTACAAAAACTATAAATGTTAATAACCAAACAAATCCTAAACACCATGTACACACACAGAAACCTACTTGGCTCTTAAAATTACAAAAAAACCAAATTCAAATAAAGAAAAGTAGTATTCAATAGTACATACCTTATTTTGATCATTGTAAGCAACAAGTGTTCTTAATATCCGAATTATGGTCAACCGATTGTAAGGCTTACTCGAACCCAACCGATTAAACAAAACTGGGATTACCCCTTCATCATTAATCCACTCATCTGTAACCTTATTTTCACTTATCAATGAATACAACCCTAAAATTGCATACTTAAACTCATCATCATTACCATACTTAAGCTGCACCACAATATCCTCAACACTTATTCTCCTATCCTCCTGTACTATTTCCTCCTCAGTATCCTCCTCTGTCCCAAATTCATCGACAAATTCCTCCGATTTCGAGTCATATGAACTAACTGCATCACTATTAAACCTCAAATTCATCATTTCCTTCCGCAGAGCCTCGATTTTCTCTTTCTCATCAATCAAAATATCATGACCAGCAAACAAAACAAGGCCTAAAGACCTTCCCAAATTCTGTGTCACTGATTCGATTTTCTTCACGTGTATCGATTGGTAATTCGGGCTTCTGATCAAGGCCTTGGCCCGTTTGAGCTCTTTCTCTAGAGATTCCAGGGCTTTTAGAATTGGGGGTATGTCCATGAGCTTGTTTGCCTTCAACCCCATGAGAATTGAAGCTAGTTTTTCTATTAAGATTGAGAAATCATTGAAAATCTCAGAGTCTTTTGCTAAAGAGGAAACCTCATCAGCTGATTGTTGTAGCTCTGAAACAAGCTCTGACAAAGTTTTATAATCTGATTCAGCTACCATATTGGGATTTATTTTTGTTGCTAAAAGCTATCAAACAAGATAAATATCATAGGGAGTACTTGGCTAAAACAGAGGAGACAAAATGAGAAGAATGGGATTGAGAGGAAATTGAGGGTTGGGTATTTTTGTTTGGGAGATAAATATAGTTTCAGAGTGAGAATTTAGATAAAAGAGGGATAATCGGAAAGTTGAAGCTGTTCAAGCAAGTAAACTAGAGGAGGAAGAAGAAGAAAATGAAGACAAAGACTCGGTTAATGAAAATGATTTCTTTGTATCAACTTTATTGTTCTCTTCTTATTCCTTCTTCTTAACGTGAAATACAAGGAATATATATATATATATATATATATATATATATATATATATATATATATATAATATTTGGATAGGGTGTCTTATTATTTTAAAAAATTTATTAATAACAGTTTTGCTATTTAATGATTTTTATTAATGATAATTTTAATATTTTATTAATAAAATTTTTTGCTATGATACTATTTAGACAAACTCAATTTTGACCATTCATATGAGAAATGGACTATCCAATTTTTTTTTAAAGTAAAATACTATCAACTGTTAATAACAGTATAAAGATTAAAAAGTTTAATGGTGTATCGTCCGTTTCTTATATAAACAACGTCCAAATAATATCATAACAAATATTTATTTTGCTTAAAAGTCTGTTTAATACTCCCTCCGTCCTAAGATAAAAGTCCTTATTATTACTTTGAGTTGTCTCATGTTAAATGTCCATTTTCTTTTAATAACTAAACTTTTACATATTTTTTCCTATTTACCCGTAGCATTAAATATTTCATACTTTTTTTATTCTAATTCTCTATTCATATTTAATGATATTATTATAAATAATTTTATCATTTTATTACTTTTCCTAATATGCGTAAAAATTTCATCAAAAGTAATGAGAGAAATGAGGGGGAAATTGGAGAGTAGTTAATACAAGGTAGCAAGGAAAGTATCAAAAGCTGTCACTTTCAGTCTTTCTTTATTTCTCTCTCTCGCCTTTTTCTTTTTTCTTCTCCCTTTAGAATTTTAACTTGTTAAAGTGATAGACATATTCTTCATCTTCATTTTCATCTTCAAGTTCTAAGTTTTCCATTGATTATTTGAGGTTGTCATTATATTAATAATAATAATAATTATTATTATTATTATTGTTTATTAGAATACCGATCTAAAATATACATCTTAAATAATATATATCTCTTAAATAACATATCTTATTAAAATTACGTAGTTTTAGAGTTTTCTGTTAAAAAATAAGTGGGGTCGTGAGTGAGATTTTTATATATAAAAAAAGTGAAATTACTCTCTTTAATATTATTTTATTTTTTAAAAAAATTTCCAAAATGATGTAATATTAATAAAAATATGTTATTTAAGAGAGAGATGATATTTGAAAAGTATGTTTTAAATCCGTTCACTTGTTTATTATTATCATTATTATTATTATTATTGTTTGTTATTATTATTATTATAGTTGTTTTATTATTATTGTATTTTACTAGTATTATTATTGTTATTATTATGAGAAAGACGAAGTCAACTCTATCTCTCTACTTTAACGTGTTTTCAGCTGGACCGTTTGAATTCAGTTTTGACGGGCGAAGGACGGCTTTTTTAGTGGGGTAGCATAATTTTGGACCATTCTGTTCAACATCCCCAGTAAGATCGGATAGATTTTGGGTTTTAGGTCGATTTTGAGTGTTACGTAATGTCACGGACGGAACGGTAGTATAAATTACAATTAGGATACACGTACTACTTGATAAACGTAACTCGATTTAGTACATACTAATACCGGTACAAAATACGTGCAAAGCACGAAATTGTTTAAAAATTATTTTTGTCATATTATTTATATCATAATGTTTAAACTTAATTAATTGATATAACTAAAAAGAGTTCAATGTAATATATGTTTAATATAATTAATTGTCAGAAAAATAATTTATGATTTGTCAAAAAGAAATTATGGATACACTCCATTCCAAAATCATTGATACTCACTTTGTCCATCATAATATATACTCTTTCCGTTCCTTAATATAGGTCGTTTTAGAGTTGTACACAAGTATTAAGGAAATGATTGTAAAATATTAAATATACTATCAATTGTCTATATTGCCCTTGTATTAGAAAAAGAGAGTGTTATTTATTGGGCAAAAAATAGTGAGAGAACAAAAGTTATATTTATTACTTGGGGTAATATTGAAAACTAAGCAATTAATGCTTACTTAAAATTCTCAAACGACTTATATTTAGGAACAAAAATATTTCTCTAAAACGACCTATATTAAGGAACGGAGGGAGTATATATATATATATATATATATATATATATATATATATATATATATATATATATATATATATATATATATATATATATATTGTTGGCCCAAGTATAACACCCTTTCACGAAAAAAAAGGGAGGTCACGTGTAGAGCACAACAAACCTCAAAATAAGTAAACAGAGCACTGATAACTTCAAAATATTAATAATGATGATCCATTAATAAAGTACTAAATACAATTCTCCAAACAGAGTCAAAGTAATCAAAACTTAAAATCAAATCAACTTAGATGGTTAAAGGAAACTCTCTCATCACACTAGCCCAGAATCACCCCTACAAACCTGCCGAAAGAAAAATACAGCATGAGCCAATTGTCCAGTACGGATATAGATAATACAAAGATGTATAACTGAATACGAAATCAACTGAAGTAACATACTTAACAAAGCCTCAAGCTTAAAGACCGACAAAAATATGATATCCAAAGTCTGAATAGAATATATCTGAATCAACAGATTTAACGAAACAAACAGAAGAGTAAAAAATGAACTGAAGTAACTAACATAATTAATTAAACTGAACAGAAACAAACAAAACAAATACAATGAAATAATAAGCTGAATCAAATGGTTGGGTGTTATTTCATATCGAGTGAGCTCAGAAATATACATTGTCACACAGGAAAGTCAAAATAATACCACACAGACAACCAAAATAATGCCACACATGCAAATCACACATTAGACTGTGAATCTAAATGTATGCAAATCGGATAGGTGTGTTTGGCACAACATCACAAATTCGTAGAACAGAAAATTAGGGTTAACCCATAAACCTCCCACAACAAAACACCAAATGGTCCACTTCCTCCGAAGCCCAAACGAAGACGTCGTGGACTAATCACACCGCCACAGAAAGTTTCATGCCTCTTATGCCAAGACGACATGCATGTGGTATCCCCACATGTTGTTAGCTTAAGTATACCTAAAGATCAATCTACAAAATATAGCTTAAAAAGGGGTTCAAATCATAAGGCTTACATGACCATACTCCAAACGACATCGAATTATCAAATACGAACATACCCAATTATCACAAGATATCAACGATTAAAACAACTCTCGAATGTGATTGAAAATATACAAAGAATGATACAAACGAATAAAGTATCCAAAATATATCGACATTATTAACTAGTTCAAAGAGTACAAATATGAGTTAGTACCAACGCCAACATGAAACTATCATATTAATTTCACACGGAACAATTATGTGAAATAATATCCAAATTTGAAATGGATACCAAAACAAATTTATAAATATAACAAGATTATCGCTGAAAAAGTACGAAATCCGTACCTTAATATAGTACCATAATAATTCACTGAAGCCAAATATCACCCGTTAGACTCCCTCAATCCGATCTAATTATCAAAATAAAATACAATACATATAATTAAATTATGAACTTATATAATTTATATTTTCATAAATTCAATAATTTTAATATACTATATTCAGTTTGTAATCAAAAGATACAATTTAATTGTAATAATAATAATAATAATAATAATAATATTTATCACTTTCTTCTTTTTTTAAGATTTCTGTATATCTTTTATATATATATATATATATATATATATATATATATATATATATATATATATATATATATATATATATATATAACGAATCAGTTGTGACGCCCCCAAAATAGGTCCACACAACCCATTCTGAGTCGCCAAATACATGGTACAGAAATCAAATACAAACTTCATTAATACAATTGTCGTGCAAAATACGACAACACATATGTTGTGAGTTTTAATACAATTATTGTCCTGTAGACAATATCCAAACTCAAATAAAGTCCTCATTATAATTATTGTTACACTATTTTACGAAATAGTGAAGACGGATATAATAACCATCTTGAATTCTTACTCCACTCTCCGACTAGTCCCAGCAATATTCTCGCCTCCTGAGAAGAACAATGGAACCAAAAGGAAAAGGGTGAGCTCAACTAGCCCAGTAAAAAATATTATGACTAATATAATGTAGAACAAATGTGATAACCCGAGATTTCGAATAATCCAAAATTTACGAATAAATTTTTTATTATTATTATATATTAACATTGACTTTTAATATTATACTGTGTATCTGTGATACGAGTTTCGAGAAGTGGTCAATTTGTGTATTGACTGAGAAATTAGAGTAGAGTTGTGCTTAACTGCTTTAGAAATCCTAACCCTAATTTCTGGATAGGGATTCGACAGAAAATGCAATTAAAATAATTGTATCGATGAATACGTGTTCGTACTGTATGGAGATTTTGATCAATGATAGATCGGATAAGGTTTAAAATTAGTAAACCCTAATAAGGGATTAGAAACTCTAATCTCAAGTTTAGAAACCCTAATGTACCGTTAGTAACCCTAAACGAATGTTGGAAAACCCTAATTTTAAATTCGGGAATCCTAAACTCTAATTAGGAAACCCTAATTCTAATTGGCGAGCATAACGTGTTATTAAACTTAAATATGATTAGAAAACCCTAATTATATTTTAGTCATTTTAATTTCTACTTTACAAACCCTAATTGTAATTTAGAAATTTTATTTTTTTTCTAATTAAAACCTTAATTGGAAAATCTTAGAAAGCTAAAGTTTTAAAACCTAAGAGTTAGAACCTTAGGGTTAAACCCTAAGGGTTAAATCCTAAAGGTTTGAACAATTACCCATAATGCCATTAAATTTAGATTACAAATGACAAAAATACCCTTTTTGTATATTTTAATATGTAACTTGCAATATTTGCCAATACCTTTAGTAGTTCACCAACTATATTGACTTTGTGGCATTAAAATATCAGCAATTAACCTCCAATTGACAGCCAACATCAGATCATGCATGAATCAAAGTGATATAAGAGAATTAGAGAGAGAAAGTTCACTAAACTTGGTTATTTTCTCCCAAGCTCAAACCAACTCTCTCTATCTTAACCTTCGAACTTCAGTAGTGTTTCAGTCCCTAGATATCTTTCTAACACAGCCAAATCAATGTAGTAGAGCCTAGATCAAATCATATTCAATAGGAGGTATAACTCTAAACTCACCATTTGATTTTGTATGCTTTGTAAGAATTCGTGTTTATGTGTTTAGAATTTTGTTAAAGGATGTTTTATGATGATCTATGGTGATATACCATAGATCCATAGCATCAAATGACTTTAAAAGTGTTAATTTTCAAAACTGCCCAAGAACAGTTAAGAGGTCTGAAATCACATAAAGCATGACTGGAACATAAACTTAATTGAGCATAAAAATGACAAGTCGAAGTTTTGGGTTTCTGGGGAAACCCAGGTATGGTCTGACAGTATATTTGAGAGCCCAGATCTTCATGTCATGATGTTGTATGACTGAGTTGTTGATTGTTAATGGTAGTGTTGCAAACCTACCACAAGATAAATGTTCAAGCTAGCCCAGAAACTAATTATATTGAGAATTAAACATGGTCAAAGTAGTAGCCTTGAACATGGGACTGTCAGTGTTCTTGAGTTCAAGAACACCAACAACGACACTTAGTGTCGCTAAAAGCCTATAGCGACGGTTTAATTAGTTTTTATTTTCTGATTTTCTGAAAATTATTTAAAAATAGAAATAAATTATAAAAATTATTAAAAATGGTTTTAAAAATTATTTTAAATTATGAAAAATAATTTTTGACCAATTGGAATATTTTTCTTTAATATTTATAATTATTTAAATATTAAAGCTATTTAATTTATTTAATTAGTATATTAAA
This sequence comes from Panax notoginseng, assembly GCA_016801055.1. Lineage (NCBI taxonomy): Eukaryota > Viridiplantae > Streptophyta > Magnoliopsida > Apiales > Araliaceae > Panax > Panax notoginseng. The sequence continues at coordinate 167,298,940 of CM029019.1, forward strand.
TTAATTAGAGAAAAATGATTTTAAATATATAAAAATTATTTTAAATAAGAATAATATATTTAAAAATATTTTGAGTTATAAAATGTAACTTTTAATATTTTTAGAGAATTTTTATTAATAAATTAATATTAATGATAATAGATTTATTTAATTATTAAATTAAATAAATAAGTTAAAAATGATTTTATTGATTTAAAAATTATTCTAAATGAGAATAAAGTGTTAGAAAATATTTTGAATTATTAAATATTATTTTTAATATTTTTAGAGAATTCTCATTAATAAATTAATATTAATAATATTAGATTATTTAATTATTATATTAAATAAATGAACTAAAAATAATTTTATTGATTTAAAAATTATTTAAAAATGAGAAAAATGATTTAAAAATATTTGAAGTTATAATTAATGACTTTTAATATTTGGATGATAATTTTATTAATATTTAAATATTAATGGTGATGATTTAAAAATGATTTTACTTATTTTAAAAATTATTTAAGTAGAATATTGATGATTTAAAAATATTTTAAGTTATTAAAAATAACTTTAATATTTTGACAAGTATGTCATTAATATTTTTATATTATTAAATATTAGTGATGATAAGATTATTTGATAATTAAATCATTTAAAAATGATTCCGATGTTTGAAAAATTATTATAAATTATAATAATTGCTTATAAATTATTAAAAGCTTTCGAAAAATATTATGAACGATATTTGACATATCTAATATAATAATGAAGCTTAGAGACCAAGATTAATTGACAATAAATGTGTTAATTGTCGGATAGGGTGATCAGAACACCGAAATGAGACCGTAGTCCAACCAGACCAAAATAGTTAGACTTGTTAAGTGTTTATATAGGTTATAAACACTGATGTGACTATGTGGTAATGTGTCTAGGAGAAGATTGACTGTGAATTACAGTGTTATGTGTTATAAATTTGTGCTAATTGTGAGACAGATATTATTGGTTATAGGTCTTACGAAAGTAGATAAGTTTATTGTATAGCTGTAATCAGCGGAAGAGGCAAGTTCCCTAACTCAACCTTGAGTTAATATTGTTTAATTATTATTGGTGGTTAATTATTGCTAATTAGACCACGTCCAAGGATTTATTGTTGATTATTCGTAGTTAGTGCATGTTTGATAATAATTCAAATTGAATTACTGATTCGAAAAATATACATTCGTAGAATAACTGTTGTTGGATATTCATATCCGTAGAAGCTAGTATTGACAGTACAGATAATTCTTGTTTATTGTCAAATTATGTTGAGAAGTGTCTTAGCCAATTATTCTGGTTAGACGAATATTTGCTAGAACTTGATAGGTTCGAGAAGAGAATTCAATTGCTATTAACAGATCGATGCCAATTATTTCGGCTAGATTGAGAAGTAAATAGAAATTGAAATCACAGTATTTCGTTGTAAAAATCAAATCTTGATTCTGAGACTGAGAAGAACAACCTTTTATATAAAGGGAATATTTTATTGGTCGTATATTCGACCTTTGCGCGCGATTAAGTATTATGCATAATATATGGTATAATAAAGCTGATCACTTTATATACTTACAGAGGGGTATGATTTAATCTTTATGGTTATTTGATACACCTAGGTATATCAAAGTCAAACCTTTGATAGTTACTCGAGAAGAGGAGTTCAAGATCCAATGAATCGTTCAACATAAATCTAGAAAATATTCCACTTTGCTATTTTGTAGAATTAATTCTTGATTATTCATTTGAATATCGTAGAAAACCTTGAAAGCGTTGTACTCTTTCATTTTTAGATTATTATTGCGTAGAATGTGAGAAGACTTGATATTGATTTCTATACCTTTATTATATGTCTTAACTTGCGGGGCAAACTTGTTGCTCACCCTTGCTAAATAAAACTTTTCAGCTAGGGACGAAGTTGCAGAAGGTGCTGCGAAGAAGAACAAAAGAAAAGGCATAATGATAAATTTGTATAATGAACATTATTATTATTATGTTGTATTGTAAATCCTTTTTGTATATCTAAGGGGTATGTCTGTAAGGTTAAGGTTAGTGGACCTGTGACTTATGTATTAACAACATATGTTAATGAGTTATGTATTCCTATTTATATTTGAATGGATAGTTAGATTGTATTATATTATGGATCATGAGCACCAAACTCGGGGGTCAGGTAACCCGGATTTGGGGGCGTCACAGGTTGGTATCAAAGCTGTTGGTTATAAACCTTAAGTGGGGTGGAGAAAAACCCTAGGATTATAACCATGAGCGAGATAAAGAATACTCATTTAGAGTACTAAGTGAGGGATTGCAGAAGTGTATCGATAGTGAGATAAGTGGACACATAGTGTGATAAGTTTGTACTAATGGAGTACTAATCAAGTTGTTTAAAATGATTGTAGGATGTCGGGAGAAGATAAGATGAGTACGGAGATGCCAGTGGCTGTCGCACCAGTGCCAGTAGCTGAGGTGTCAGCACAGAGCGAGTCAGTAGAGGAGGTGGGAAAAGATAAACCTATGATTAATCTGGGGAGTGATCATGATGTTTACCCCGAGATGTATCTGAGTGGTGATGAGGAGGCGGAGTCTAAAGAAGCTAAGGTGGAGCTAAAGAATAAGATCAAAGTTGGAGAACAAGATCAGCTATCTGCAGAAGTTCAAGAACTCCGCAGTAAGGTATTTCTCTTGGAAGAGTTGTGGAAGACAGGGCGAGCGTTACGCGAAATGACTGAAGAACGGAACGAGCTTAAGGCGCAGGTGGAAAGGATGAAGACTGAAGGTGGTGGATCGTCTGAAGGAACAATCAAGCAGCAGAAAGACAAGAATAAGCAAAAGAGGGACAACGACAACCCTAATTCTGAAAAGTCAAACCTGAAGAAGAAGCAAGTCTGTAGCAAGTGTGGAAAGACTCACGCGGGAGAATGCATGATGTAGAAGAACGTGTGCTTCAATTGTAAGCAGGAAGGACATATTTCTTTGCATTGTCCTAAGCCGAATACGAGGAAGTGTTTCTCATGTGGTAGAACGGGTCACGGATTCAACAAGTGTCCCATCAAGAAGAAGACCGGAGAAGGGAGTGGTCGGTAGACAACTTAGATATAAGTAGTAGTATCTTTTGATAGTAGGGTATGCTATTAACGTTTGTAATATCGAGAACGAGGTGTAAACATATGTAAATATATATATGTTTGTATGAATGAAATCTTTATTTTCTATATGAATATAAGATTAAGATTAATTTGTGTGTTCTTAAAACTCATACTTATGGTAAGTTCATGACTCATAATTATATGAAATATTTTGAACCCCTCGGCGAATGGACGCCAAAGGTCTGACTAGGATAAGTTCATACACTCATATAATTGTGGCAAGTTTCGGAACTCATAAGTGTGGTAAGTTTGACGAACAGATAATAGCTATGTGTGAATGGAGAATTACAACTTTTTGTGTAAAGTTGTGTATGTTAAATTCTAAAAATTATTTTAAAAAGGGATAGTAATATGTGTTAAGTACTATATGTACTATGTGCTATTTGAATAAATTTGCGATTATATGAGAACTATGTGTTGAATTCTTATTGTATTAAGAATCTGTGTAGAGAAAGAGAATTAATATAAGATTTTTATTTCAATCAGATCATGACGCCTAGACGACAAAATCGAAATCAACGAGAAGAACAGTCAGTGAATAACGAAGGAGGTCAAGCGGACCTAATGCAGAATTTCATAGACATGCTAGCCCAAGTTATGGAAACTAGAGCTCCAACTGCTAGAGGAAGGGCGAGGAATCAGCCAGCCGACAGATTGGCTAACTTCAAAGACTTTAAAGCGGTAGGACCGCCTGAATTCAAAGGGACCACAGATCCGATTGAAGCCCAAACTTGGGTAAAGGAGATGGAGAAAGCATTCGTTATCGCCAGAGTAGTGGAAGAGCAAAAGATGACTTTTGCAACATACTTGATGAAGGGAGAAGCTAATTACTGGTGGGAGACTAATCAGGCGAGAGCTGGTACAGCCATAGTGACATGGACAAGATTCAAGGAACTATTATTTGAGAACTACTTCTCACCAAGCATGCAAGCTCGGATGGAAGTTAAATTCTTAGAGCTAAAATAGGATAATATGTATGTTTCTTAATACGCTGCTAAATTCAACGAATTAGCGAGATTTGCACCTCATCAGGTGGACACGAAATTACGAAAAGTTAGAAGGTTTGAGAATGGATTAAAGCCGGGGATATTCAACAAGGTAGCAGTATTGTAGATCAATACATTCGCGACTTTATTGGAAAAAGCGTTAATTGCAGAAGGAGGGAGCGAAGCTGCATCTCGATTTCATCAGGAGAAGAAGAAGAAGACAAATGATGGCGGAAGCAATGGTGGTAGTAACCTGAACAAAAGAAAGTGGAGTGAGAATACCCAATCAGGTGGCAAGACAGAAGGAAATAAGCAAGGAAGGGAGCCATGTTCGACCTGCGGGAAGAACCATTCTGGAGTTTGTCTGAAGAAGAAAGGAGTTTGCTATAACTGTAGGCAATAAGGACACATGTCACCCAATTGCCCCAATCCAAAGAAAAGTCAAGGTTGTTTTGCGTGCGGATCGACTGACCATTTGGTATGGAACTGTCCGAAGAGGAATGTTCAGAAGGAAAGTGTCAACAAGGGACCCGGTGGTGGAACCTTGGCAATTCGAGGACCTGCACAGCCAGGAAGACCAACCGCCAGTACATTCAACATGACGGCGCAGGACACGGTGCCTACCTAGGAGATGGTAGCAGGTAACAATTTCATTTAGAAATTTAATTACGCGAGTAATTTTGGTTAAATATCGCTGTGAAATGTTTTCTTTTATAGATTCAAGTCCCAGGTTGGAATTTGAGACACAAATTAATATTGTGTTGATAAAAATGAATTGATGATACAACTTTAAAAGATTGTAGAGAATAAGAAGGCGGTGATTCGGAGGACGAAATCCTTTTAAGGACGGGTGAATGTGATAACCCGGGATTTCGAATAATCCAATATTTATGAATAATTTTATTATTATTATTATATATTAACATTGACTGTTAATATTATATTGTGTATCTGTGATACGAGTTTCGAGAAGTGGTCAATTTGTGTATTAACTAAGAAATTAGAGTAGAGTTATGCTTAACAGCTTTAGAAACCCTAACCCTAATTTCTGGATAGGGATTCGACAGAAAATGCAATTAAAACAATTGTATCGATGAATACGTGTTTGTACTGTATGGAGATTTTGATCAATGATAGATCAGATAAGGTTTAAAATTAGTAAATCCTAATAAGGGATTAGAAACCCTAATCTCAGGTTTATAAACCCTAATGTACCGTTAGTAACCCTAAACGAATGCCGGGAAACTCTAATTTTAAATTCGAGAATCCTAAACCCTAATTAGGAAATCCTAATTCTAATTGGCGAGCATAACATGTTATTAAACTTAAATATGATTAGAAAACCCTAATTATATTTTAGTCATTTTAATTTCTACTTTATAAACCCTAATTGTAATTTAGAAATTTTATTTTTTTTCTAATTAAAACCTTAATTAGAAAATCCTAGAAAGCTAAAGTTTTAAAACCTAAGGGTTAAACCCTAAGAGTTTGAGCAATTGCCCATAATGCCATTAAATTTAGATTACAAATGACAAAAATTCCCTTTATGTATATTTTAATATGTAACTTGCAATATTTGCCAATACCTTTAGTAGTTCACCAACTGTATTGACTTTTTGGCATTAAAATATCAGTAATTAACCCCCAATTGACAGCCAACATCAGATCATGCATGAATCAAAGTGGTATAAGAGAATTAGAGAGAGAAAGTTCACTAAACTTGGTCATTTTCTCCCAAGCTCAAACCAACTCTCTCTCTATCTTAACCTTCGAACTTCAGTAGTGTTTCAGTCCCTAGATATCTTTCTAACACAACCAAATCAATGTAGTAGAGCCTAGATCAATTCATATTCAAGAGGAGGTAAAACTCTAAACTCACCATTTGATTTTGTATGCTTTGTAAGAATTCGTGTTTATGTGTTTAGAATTTTGTTAAAGGATGTTTTATGATGATCTATGGTGATATACCATAGCTCTATTGTAACACCCCCAAAATAGGTCCATTCCATCCAACCTATTCTGAGTCGCCAAATACATGGTACAGAAAACAACTGTAACTTTATTACAACAATTGTCGTGCAAAATACAACAACACATATGCTGTGAGTTTGGATACAAATATATACCAAATGTGACTCATGTTCCAACCGTGGACATCATCTCACAATGACACCTTACATAAAGGTATAGTCAAAAACTGTTTTGGAAATTAGAATCTTTGGGAAGTGCTCAAGGAAACCTTCGTACATGGGAGGCCATGCGTCTAGGTTATGATAGATATCATATGGCCACAGAATTATCCTTGGTTTACCCAATAGACCCCAAAGAAAAATGAGAAGATTACTATCATATTCTTCCCAATGGTGAGTCTTCTCTTGACATATCATTATCTCTACTGTCTCTAATTGAGAATTATACTTTAAACAAACACCAAGATTATATAGGTAGTGCTCGTATATATACTCAGTAAGTGGATGAGCACATCCCTGTCTTATGATGACACGAGGTTGTATGTCGTTAGACATCTTGTATGATAGTGGCAAACCACCCTTCCAACGTTGGGTACACCTTACCCTATTGGATTCACCAAATATAACTACTAAATGAACTTTTCTATACTGCTTCGGGAGAAAATCCACTGCTAGAGACCACCGTTCTATTTTCCCGTTACCCTCGCTCGACCCAGCTACACTCTTATTACCTGAAAGGAATTGTGAAGCAAAAGGGTGAGCACAACTAGCTCAGTAAAGAATATCATGACTAAAGATAATTAAATTATCAATAGCCTTCATCAATAATAAATCAGAGATTAGAACATATGGTAAAAAATTTCAACCATAGTTGCAGCGGAACGAGCAATCCATTAGAAGAGTCAAATAGACTATAAAGTCTATTATCTTCTCCATGTTAAAAATCCATCAACAATGTTTTATCCCTGTAACATCAATCAACAATTCTGGTCCACAATCATATGAATAACTCATAATCATAACTGTAGTTCTAAATTCCTCTTCTCATCCAGGACGAAGATAATTTTCATCACCTATCTTTACCTGAAACATCAAAGATCATGGTTACACCAAATCACATTTCCTGTTCATAATCATACTAATAACTTCATCTTTGCACTACGGCCAAAGATATTCATTTGTATCACCAGTTGGTCATGTTTATCTCAACATCTGTTCATCTTTGCACTACTGGCCAAAGATATTCAACAACATATCATCTTTGCACTACGGGCCAAAGATATTCATCAACAATTCATCTTTGCACTACAGGCCAAAGATATTAATATCTCAAAGAAATATATAATCATTTCAGAATTTATATAAACAATAATTATAACCATGTTGATCAATTCACCTTTGCACTTAAGCTAAAGATATTCACATATAAATTCAATGGTCATGATCATACCAATCAACAATTCAACTTTGCACTACTGGCCAAAGAGAACCCATAGTCATGATCATACCAATAATTTACCCATCTTTACACTCAAGCGAAAGAGAATTTCAACATCAAGGTTATAAAAATGTTATATATGATAATAAAAACAATATGATCAACATATAGATTTAATCTCAAGAGTAATATTCATAAATCAACTATAATTTGGTTAGAAAAAGAAACCAATTTTGTCGTGAATAGTAACTCGTGAATAGTAACTCGTGAATAGTAACACCGACTCAAAAAGGTAGAAATTCCACAATAAAATTCATACCAATACTTCGGTATAATAATATTGAAAGAATAACATTTCTTAAGCTTATAAACAATTTATTTAAATTGTTTACACTTTACTAATTAATGCATTTAATCATCATAAAATGCCAACTCTTAAGATTTCATCATCAATAACCAAAACCCTCATCAAAAATCTGCATATACCTCATATATAGGATTCTCAAGCCATAAAATCCTATTTTCCAATTTTCTTACTTCACATAACATATTTAATTCATTTTCTCATAACTAGACTATTTTCATGAAAAATACCAAATCCGTTTCAAAAATATTTCTTTTCTGAAATTTAGCATAATATAGTCCCATAGTGAACATATATTTTTCTCAGAATTTTTAAAAGTCATTTACTATTTTTCATATGGTCAAAACAGCCGAATATTTAGACATTTATCAAAAATTGTACTTTTGTTCAAAAATTCTGAAATTAGCAGAGTATACTTCCATCATATACATGTACTCCCAATAAAAATTTCATCAATTTTGGAGTTAATCACAAGAAATTATAAGCAGTTACTTTTAAAATAGTCTTTTCTCATAAAATTCATAACTCTCAATCTATACATCCAAAAATTACCATTTTTGGACACAATCAATAAAACTCATCAAAATATCATTTCAAATTTTTTCAGAATTTTTGAAGTTCAGAAAAATTACGAAACTGAAAAACATAGCAACCCTTAAAATCCCTTACTATCCCTTACTATCCCTTACCTCAAAAGAGCAGTACTTCTGACTGGATATCGGATATGATGCTGAAGGAAACTTGCACTAATGAATAGCAACTCACCAAGTATCTAAAAACTCACAAAATATACTTCATAATATAGAGAGAGAAAGAGAAAAAGCTTATGTTTCTGGTGTGATTTTTAATTCTAACTTAGCCCTCTATTTATAGGAAAATTTTAGTAGGTTTGACCTGCAACCTGATGGCTTTACCTGCTACTATTCCCACCCACCACATTTGAAATATAATTCAGCACATTTCTTCACCAACCACAAGTGGGGCCCACCAATTCTAGAATTTTCTACCAAAAATGATTTATAACCTGATTTCCGAATCAGCCACCTCTTAAAATTCATAACAAATCATACGTTCATTTTTAACGGTTCAAAATTTATGGACATATACTCAACTTATATATGTATAACATATCCAAAAATTACCACGATCCAACGGTCGGATTAAAAATTATAACCCCCGCAAAATATCTCAAAAATCCTGATTTGTAATACCTCCATTCTGACAAAAATACGGATAAAAACCTCAACATTAACTCCTTCATTTTTAATCACAAAAATATATCCCTCGTTTATATCCACATAAAATAAATATTTCCTTATCATATGAATCAATAATTAATTATTCACAAATAATATTATAGAATCACATTTATGACAACCAGGCCGTTCCCAGGAAAGAGGGGGCTTTCCAATAAGAATTTCTCCTTACTGGCGCGCAATTAGATGACCAAACCTCTCCTTAGACAGAACTTTCTAGACATTGACAATAATGTTATCTAATAATATTATTCAAATAATATGAATTATTGATCTGATAAAGGAAAATACTGTGCAGCAACAATTATTGAAACAACAATAATATAAAATATCAACGCAACAATTATTGAATCAATAAAATAAAATATTGAACAGTAACTACTGTAACAATTATTGAGTAGTGCCTTCTTACGTAAGAATCAATAATTTCAAAAATACTGTGCAATACCGTGTGCTACTGTGCAATAACGCGTATTACTGTATTTTAACCACCGGGTATTCCAACAGTGTTAACGGTAACAACTACGCCGTTATTTGTAAAAACTTAAATTTATCGTTTTCCTTCACCCGACAGTTATTCGTTATGGGGCCCACAAATAGCTGCGCCGTCGTACGAATATTCTCCGACAGAAAGAATATTCCACGACCAAACGAATATTCCCCGACAACAATGATTATTTTATAACCACTTGCTTATTTTGAAAAAAATTCATATTTCACCCATAACTTTAAACTTTTATCAATTTAACCATTTACTAAATAGTAATTATAAGAAAAATTGCATACTTTTATTTCATAAAATTCGGGGTCTTATAATCTCCCCTCCATATGAAATTTCGTCCCCGAAATTTACGTACCTGGTATTTCGAAGAGTTGAGAATACCGTACTTTCATTTCAGATTTCATCTTCCCTGTCCTTATGATTTCTCCATTGCTCATCTCCTGTATTTCAGATATCATTCTAGAATACTGCTTCAAAACAAAGGTTAATTGAACAAATTAACATATCACATAATATCCCGATATTATGACTGACCAACAAATAAGCTTAGGCAGGACACACTAGCGAAGGATTTACTCATCTCTCCCCTCCTAGTTTTATTCCCCGATCTCCGCCAGAGATCATATCCCTAAGCTCTGATACCAAATGTAACTCTGGACACCAACTTGTGTCAGCACCTTACATTGATACCTATCAGTTTGCTACCGCAGAACGGCGTCCCCTACGGAGAGTCTGGCTTCGGTGCATCCTCCATCAACAGGAAGTCACCAGCGAGAGGCTCGGGGCTCTTTACTTATAGCTCTGATACCAAATGTAACTCTGGACACCAACCTATGTCAGCACCTTACATTGATACCTATCAGTTTGCCACCGCAGAGCGGCGTCCCCTACGGAGAGTCTGGCTTCGGTGCATCCCCCATCAACAGGAAGTCACCAGCGAGAGGCTCGGGGCTCTTTACTTATAGCTCTGATACCAAATGTAACACCCCCAAAATAGGTCCATTCCATCCAACCTATTCTGAGTCGCCAAATATATGGTACAGAAAACAACTGTAACTTTATTACAACAATTGTCGTGCAAAATACAACAACACATATGCTGTGAGTTTGGATACAAATATATACCAAATGTGACTCATGTTCCAACCGTGGACATCACCTCACAATGACACCTTACATAAAGGTATAGTCAAAAACTGTTTTAGAAATTAGAATCTTTGGGAAGTGCTCAAGGAAACCTTCGTACATGGGAGGCCATGCGTCTAGGTTATGATAGATATCATATGGCCACAGAATTATCCTTGGTTTACCCAATAGACCCCAAAGAAAAACGAGAAGATTACTATCATATTCTTCCCAATGGTGAGTCTTCTCTTGACATATCATTATCTCTACTGTCTCTAATTGAGAATTATACTTTAAACAAACACCAAGATTATATAGGTAGTGCTCGTATATATACTCAGCAAGTGGATGAGCACATCCCTGTCTTATGATGACACGAGGTTGTATGTCGTTAGACATCTTGTATGATAGTGGCAAACCACCCTTCCAACGTTGGGTACACCTTACCCTATTGGATTCACCAAATATAACTACTAAATGAACTTTTCTATACTGCTTCGGGAGAACATCCACAGCTAGAGACCACCGTTCTATTTCCCCGTTACCCTCGCTCGACCCAGCTACACTCTTATTACCTGAAAGGAATTATGAAGCAAAAGGGTGAGCACAACTAGCTCAGTAAAGAATATCATGACTAAAGATAACTAAATTATCAATAGCCTTCATCAATAATAAATCAGAGATTAGAACATATGGTAAAAATTTTCAACCATAGTTGCAGCGGAACGAGCAATCCATTAGAAGAGTCAAATAGACTATAAAGTCTATTATCTTCTCCATGTTAAAAATCCATCAACAATGTTTTATCCCTGTAACATCAATCAACAATTCTGGTCCACAATCATATGAATAACTCATAATCATAACTGTAGTTCTAAATTCCTCTTCTCATCCAGGACGAAGATAATTTTCATCACCTATCTTTACCTGAAACATCAAAGATCATGGTTACACCAAATCACATTTCCTATTCATAATCATACTAATAACTTCATCTTTGCACTACGGCCAAAGATATTCATTTGTATCACCAGTTGGTCATGTTTATCTCAACATCTGTTCATCTTTGCACTACTGGCCAAAGATATTCAACAACATATCATCTTTGCACTACGGGCCAAAGATATTCATCAACAATTCATCTTTGCACTACATGCCAAAGATATTAATATCTCAAAGAAATATATAATCATTTCAGAATTTATATAAACAATAATTATAACCATGTTGATCAATTCACCTTTGCACTTAAGCTAAAGATATTCACATATAAATTCAATGGTCATGATCATACCAATCAACAATTCAACTTTGCACTACTGGCCAAAGAGAACCCATAGTCATGATCATACCAATAATTTACCCATCTTTACACTCAAGCGAAAGAGAATTTCAACATCAAGGTTATAAAAATGTTATATATGATAATAAAAATAATATGATCAACATATAGATTTAATCTCAAGAGTAATATTCATAAATCAACTATAATTTAGTTAGAAAAAGAAACCAATTTTGTCGTGAATAGTAACTCGTGAATAGTAACTCGTGAATAGTAACTCGTGAATAATAACACCGACTCAAAAAGGTAGAAATTCCACAATAAAATTCATACCAATACTTCGGTATAATGATATTGAAAGAATAACATTTCTTAAGCTTATAAATAATTTATTTAAATTGTTTACACTTTACTAATTAATGCATTTAATCATCATAAAATGTCAACTCTTAAGATTTCATCATCAATAACCAAAACCCTCATCAAAAATCTGCATATACCTCATATATAGGATTCTCAAGCCATAAAATCCTATTTTCCAATTTTCTTACTTCACATAACATATTTAATTCATTTTCTCATAACTAGACTATTTTCATGAAAAATACCAAATCCGTTCCAAAAATATTTCTTTTCTGAAATTTAGCATAATATAGTCCCATAGTGAACATATATTTTTCTCAGAATTTTTAAAAGTCATTTACTATTTTTCATATGGTCAAAACAGCCGAATATTTAGACATTTATCAAAAATTGTACTTTTGTTCAAAAAATTTGAAATTAACAGAGTATACTTCCATCATATACATGTACTCCCAATAAAAATTTCATCAATTTTGGAGTTAATCACAAGAAATTATAAGCAGTTACTTTTAAAATAGTCTTTTCTCATAAAATTCATAACTCTCAATCTATACATCCAAAAATTACCATTTTTGGACACAATCAATAAAACTCATCAAAATATCATTTCAAATTTTTTAGAATTTTTGAAGTTCAGAAAAATTACGAAACTGAAAAACATAACAACCCTTAAAATCCCTTACTATCCCTTACTATCCCTTACCTCAAAAGAGCAGTACTTCTGACTGGATATCGGATATGATGCTGAAGGAAACTTGCACTAATGAATAGCAACTCACCAAGTATCTAAAAACTCACAAAATATGCTTCATAATATAGAGAGAGAAAGAGAGAAAGCTTATGTTTCTGGTGTGATTTTCAATTCTAACTTAGCCCTCTATTTATAGGAAAATTTTAGTAGGTTTGACCTGCAACCTGATGGCTTTACCTGCTACTATTCCCACCCACCACATTTGAAATATAATTCAGCACATTTCTTCACCAACCACAAGTGGGGCCACCAATTCTAGAATTTTCTACCAAAAATGATTTATAACCTGATTTCCGAATCAGCCACCTCTTAAAATTCATAACAAATCATACGTTCATTTTTAACGGTTCAAAATTTATGGACATATACTCAACTTATATATGTATAACATATCCAAAAATTACCACGATCCAACGGTCGGATTAAAAATTATAACCCCCGCAAAATATCTCAAAAATCCTGATTTGTAATACCTCCATTCTGACAAAAATACGGATAAAAACCTCAACATTAACTCCTTCATTTTTAATCACAAAAATATATCCCTCGTTTATATCCACATAAAATAAATATTTCCTTATCATATGAATCAATAATTAATTATTCACAAATAATATTACAGAATCACATTTATGACAACCAGGCCGTTCCCAGGAAAGAGGGGGCTTTCCAATAAGAATTTCTCCTTACTGGCGCGCAATTAGATGACCAAACCTCTCCTTAGACAGAACTTTCTAGACATTGACAATAATGTTATCTAATAATATTATTCAAATAATATGAATTATTGATCTGATAAAGGAAAATACTGTGCAGCAACAATTATTGAAACAACAATAATATAAAATATCAACGCAACAATTATTGAATCAATAAAATAAAATATTGAACAGTAACTACTGTAACAATTATTGAGTAGTGCCTTCTTACGTAAGAATCAATAATTTCAAAAATACTGTGCAATACCGTGTGCTACTGTGCAATAACGCGTATTACTGTATTTTAACCACCGGGTATTCCAACAGTGTTAACGGTAACAACTACGCCGTTATTTGTAAAAACTTAAATTTATCGTTTTCCTTCACCCGACAGTTATTCGTTATGGGGCCCACAAATAGCTGCGCCGTCGTACGAATATTCTCCGACAGAAAGAATATTCCACGACCAAACGAATATTCCCCGACAACAATGATTATTTTATAACCACTTGCTTATTTTGAAAAAAATTCATATTTCACCCATAACTTTAAACTTTTATCAATTTAACCATTTACTAAATAGTAATTATAAGAAAAATTGAATACTTTTATTTCATAAAATTCGGGGTCTTACAATCTCCCCTCCATATGAAATTTCGTCCCCGAAATTTACGTACCTGGTATTTCGAAGAGTTGAGAATACCGTACTTTCATTTCAGATTTCATCTTCCCTGTCCTTATGATTTCTCCATTGCTCATCTCCTGTATTTCAGATATCATTCTAGAATACTGCTTCAAAACAAAGGTTAATTGAACAAATTAACATATCACATAATATCCCGATATTATGACTGACCAACAAATAAGCTTAGGCAGGACACACTAGCGAAGGATTTACTCATCTCTCCCCTCCTAGTTTTATTCCCCGATCTCCGCCAGAGATCATATCCCTAAGCTCTGATACCAAATGTAACTCTGGACACCAACTTGTGTCAGCACCTTACATTGATACCTATCAGTTTGCCACCGCAGAACGGCGTCCCCTACGGAGAGTCTGGCTTCGGTGCATCCCCCATCAACAGGAAGTCACCAGCGAGAGGCTCGGGGCTCTTTACTTATAGCTCTGATACCAAATGTAACACCCCCAAAATAGGTCCATTCCATCCAACCTATTCTGAGTCGCCAAATACATGGTACAGAAAACAACTGTAACTTTATTACAACAATTGTCGTGCAAAATACAACAACACATATGCTGTGAGTTTGGATACAAATATATACCAAATTTGACTCATGTTCCAACCGTGGACATCACCTCACAATGACACCTTACATAAAGGTATAGTCAAAAACTGTTTTAGAAATTAGAATCTTTGGGAAGTGCTCAAGGAAACCTTCGTACATGGGAGGCCATGCGTCTAGGTTATGATAGATATCATATGGCCACAGAATTATCCTTGGTTTACCCAATAGACCCCAAAGAAAAACGAGAAGATTACTATCATATTCTTCCCAATGGTGAGTCTTCTCTTGACATATCATTATCTCTACTGTCTCTAATTGAGAATTATACTTTAAACAAACACCAAGATTATATAGGTAGTGCTCGTATATATACTCAGCAAGTGGATGAGCACATCCATGTCTTATGATGACACGAGGTTGTATGTCGTTAGACATCTTGTATGATAGTGGCAAACCACCCTTCCAACGTTGGGTACACCTTACCCTATTGGATTCACCAAATATAACTACTAAATGAACTTTTCTATACTGCTTCGGGAGAACATCCACAGCTAGAGACCACCGTTCTATTTCCCCGTTACCCTCGCTCGACCCAGCTACACTCTTATTACCTGAAAGGAATTGTGAAGCAAAAGGGTGAGCACAACTAGCTCAGTAAAGAATATCATGACTAAAGATAATTAAATTATCAATAGCCTTCATCAATAATAAATCAGAGATTAGAACATATGGTAAAAAATTTCAACCATAGTTGCAGCGGAACGAGCAATCCATTAGAAGAGTCAAATAGACTATAAAGTCTATTATCTTCTCCATGTTAAAAATCCATCAACAATGTTTTATCCCTGTAACATCAATCAACAATTCTGGTCCACAATCATATGAATAACTCATAATCATAACTGTAGTTCTAAATTCCTCTTCTCATCCAGGACGAAGATAATTTTCATCACCTATCTTTACCTGAAACATCAAAGATCATGGTTACACCAAATCACATTTCCTGTTCATAATCATACTAATAACTTCATCTTTGCACTACGGCCAAAGATATTCATTTGTATCACCAGTTGGTCATGTTTATCTCAACATCTGTTCATCTTTGCACTACTGGCCAAAGATATTCAACAACATATCATCTTTGCACTACGGGCCAAAGATATTCATCAACAATTCATCTTTGCACTACATGCCAAAGATATTAATATCTCAAAGAAATATATAATCATTTCAGAATTTATATAAACAATAATTATAACCATGTTGATCAATTCACCTTTGCACTTAAGCTAAAGATATTCACATATAAATTCAATGGTCATGATCATACCAATCAACAATTCAACTTTGCACTACTGGCCAAAGAGAACCCATAGTCATGATCATACCAATAATTTACCCATCTTTACACTCAAGCGAAAGAGAATTTCAACATCAAGGTTATAAAAATGTTATATATGATAATAAAAACAATATGATCAACATATAGATTTAATCTCAAGAGTAATATTCATAAATCAACTATAATTTAGTTAGAAAAAGAAACCAATTTTGTCGTGAATAGTAACTCGTGAATAGTAACTCGTGAATAGTAACTCGTGAATAGTAACACCGACTCAAAAAGGTAGAAATTCCACAATAAAATCCATACCAATACTTCGGTATAATGATATTGAAAGAATAACATTTCTTAAGCTTATAAATAATTTATTTAAATTGTTTACACTTTACTAATTAATGCATTTAATCATCATAAAATGTCAACTCTTAAGATTTCATCATCAATAACCAAAACCCTCATCAAAAATCTGCATATACCTCATATATAGGATTCTCAAGCCATAAAATCCTATTTTCCAATTTTCTTACTTCACATAACATATTTAATTCATTTTCTCATAACTAGACTATTTTCATGAAAAATACCAAATCCGTTCCAAAAATATTTCTTTTCTGAAATTTAGCATAATATAGTCCCATAGTGAACATATATTTTTCTCAGAATTTTTAAAAGTCATTTACTATTTTTCATATGGTCAAAACAGCCGAATATTTAGACATTTATCAAAAATTGTACTTTTGTTCAAAAATTTTGAAATTAACAGAGTATACTTCCATCATATACATGTACTCCCAATAAAAATTTCATCAATTTTGGAGTTAATCACAAGAAATTATAAGCAGTTACTTTTAAAATAGTCTTTTCTCATAAAATTCATAACTCTCAATCTATACATCCAAAAATCACCATTTTTGGACACAATCAATAAAACTCATCAAAATATCATTTCAAATTTTTTTAGAATTTTTGAAGTTCAGAAAAATTACGAAACTGAAAAACATAACAACCCTTAAAATCCCTTACTATCCCTTACTATCCCTTACCTCAAAAGAGCAGTACTTCTGACTGGATATCGGATATGATGCTGAAGGAAACTTGCACTAATGAATAGCAACTCACCAAGTATCTAAAAACTCACAAAATATGCTTCATAATATAGAGAGAGAAAGAGAGAAAGCTTATGTTTCTGGTGTGATTTTCAATTCTAACTTAGCCCTCTATTTATAGGAAAATTTTAGTAGGTTTGACCTGCAACCTGATGGCTTTACCTGCTACTATTCCCACCCACCACATTTGAAATATAATTCAGCACATTTCTTCACCAACCACAAGTGGGGCCCACCAATTCTAGAATTTTCTACCAAAAATGATTTATAACCTGATTTCCGAATCAGCCACCTCTTAAAATTCATAACAAATCATACGTTCATTTTTAACGGTTCAAAATTTATGGACATATACTCAACTTATATATGTATAACATATCCAAAAATTACCACGATCCAACGGTCGGATTAAAAATTATAACCCCCGCAAAATATCTCAAAAATCCTGATTTGTAATACCTCCATTCTGACAAAAATACGGATAAAAACCTCAACATTAACTCCTTCATTTTTAATCACAAAAATATATCCCTCGTTTATATCCACATAAAATAAATATTTCCTTATCATATGAATCAATAATTAATTATTCACAAATAATATTATAGAATCACATTTATGACAACCAGGCCGTTCCCAGGAAAGAGGGGGCTTTCCAATAAGAATTTCTCCTTACTGGCGCGCAATTAGATGACCAAACCTCTCCTTAGACAGAACTTTCTAGACATTGACAATAATGTTATCTAATAATATTATTCAAATAATATGAATTATTGATCTGATAAAGGAAAATACTGTGCAGCAACAATTATTGAAACAACAATAATATAAAATATCAACGCAACAATTATTGAATCAATAAAATAAAATATTGAACAGTAACTACTGTAACAATTATTGAGTAGTGCCTTCTTACGTAAGAATCAATAATTTCAAAAATACTGTGCAATACCGTGTGCTACTGTGCAATAACGCGTATTACTGTATTTTAACCACCGGATATTCCAACAGTGTTAACGGTAACAACTACGCCGTTATTTGTAAAAACTTAAATTTGTCGTTTTCCTTCACCCGACAGTTATTCGTTATGGGGCCCACAAATAGCTGCGCCGTCGTACGAATATTCTCCGACAGAAAGAATATTCCACGACCAAACGAATATTCCCCGACAACAATGATTATTTTATAACCACTTGCTTATTTTGAAAAAAATTCATATTTCACCCATAACTTTAAACTTTTATCAATTTAACCATTTACTAAATAGTAATTATAAGAAAAATTGAATACTTTTATTTCATAAAATTCGGGGTCTTACAATCTCCCCTCCATATGAAATTTCGTCCCCGAAATTTACGTACCTGGTATTTCGAAGAGTTGAGAATACCGTACTTTCATTTCAGATTTCATCTTCCCTGTCCTTATGATTTCTCCATTGCTCATCTCCTGTATTTCAGATATCATTCTAGAATACTGCTTCAAAACAAAGGTTAATTGAACAAATTAACATATCACATAATATCCCGATATTATGACTGACCAACAAATAAGCTCAGGCAGGACACACTAGCGAAGGATTTACTCATCTCTCCCCTCCTAGTTTTATTCCCCGATCTCCGCCAGAGATCATATCCCTAAGCTCTGATACCAAATGTAACTCTGGACACCAACTTGTGTTAGCACCTTACATTGATACCTATCAGTTTGCTACCGCAGAACGACGTCCCCTACGGAGAGTCTGGCTTCGGTGCATCCTCCATCAACAGGAAGTCACCAGCGAGAGGCTCGGGGCTCTTTACTTATAGCTCTGATACCAAATGTAACTCTGGACACCAACCTATGTCAGCACCTTACATTGATACCTATCAGTTTGCCACCGCAGAACGGCGTCCCCTACGGAGAGTCTGGCTTCGGTGCATCCCCCATCAACAGGAAGTCACCAGCGAGAGGCTCGGGGCTCTTTACTTATAGCTCTGATACCAAATGTAACACCCCCAAAATAGGTCCATTCCATCCAACCTATTCTGAGTCGCCAAATACATGGTACAGAAAACAACTGTAACTTTATTACAACAATTGTCGTGCAAAATACAACAACACATATGCTGTGAGTTTGGATACAAATATATACCAAATTTGACTCATGTTCCAACCGTGGACATCACCTCACAATGACACCTTACATAAAGGTATAGTCAAAAACTGTTTTGGAAATTAGAATCTTTGGGAAGTGCTCAAGGAAACCTTCGTACATGGGAGGCCATGCGTCTAGGTTATGATAGATATCATATGGCCACAGAATTATCCTTGGTTTACCCAATAGACCCCAAAGAAAAACGAGAAGATTACTATCATATTCTTCCCAATGGTGAGTCTTCTCTTGACATATCATTATCTCTACTGTCTCTAATTGAGAATTATACTTTAAACAAACACCAAGATTATATAGGTAGTGCTCGTATATATACTCAGCAAGTGGATGAGCACATCCCTGTCTTATGATGACACGAGGTTGTATGTCGTTAGACATCTTGTATGATAGTGGCAAACCACCCTTCCAACGTTGGGTACACCTTACCCTATTGGATTCACCAAATATAACTACTAAATGAACTTTTCTATACTGCTTCGGGAGAACATCCACAGCTAGAGACCACCGTTCTATTTCCCCGTTACCCTCGCTCGACCCAGCTACACTCTTATTACCTGAAAGGAATTATGAAGCAAAAGGGTGAGCACAACTAGCTCAGTAAAGAATATCATGACTAAAGATAATTAAATTATCAATAGCCTTCATCAATAATAAATCAGAGATTAGAACATATGGTAAAAAATTTCAACCATAGTTGCAGCGGAACGAGCAATCCATTAGAAGAGTCAAATAGACTATAAAGTCTATTATCTTCTCCATGTTAAAAATCCATCAACAATGTTTTATCCCTGTAACATCAATCAACAATTCTGGTCCACAATCATATGAATAACTCATAATCATAACTGTAGTTCTAAATTCCTCTTCTCATCCAGGACGAAGATAATTTTCATCACCTATCTTTACCTGAAACATCAAAGATCATGGTTACACCAAATCACATTTCCTGTTCATAATCATACTAATAACTTCATCTTTGCACTACGGCCAAAGATATTCATTTGTATCACCAGTTGGTCATGTTTATCTCAACATCTGTTCATCTTTGCACTACTGGCCAAAGATATTCAACAACATATCATCTTTGCACTACGGGCCAAAGATATTCATCAACAATTCATCTTTGCACTACATGCCAAAGATATTAATATCTCAAAGAAATATATAATCATTTCAGAATTTATATAAACAATAATTATAACCATGTTGATCAATTCACCTTTGCACTTAAGCTAAAGATATTCACATATAAATTCAATGGTCATGATCATACCAATCAACAATTCAACTTTGCACTACTGGCCAAAGAGAACCCATAGTCATGATCATACCAATAATTTACCCATCTTTACACTCAAGCGAAAGAGAATTTCAACATCAAGGTTATAAAAATGTTATATATGATAATAAAAACAATATGATCAACATATAGATTTAATCTCAAGAGTAATATTCATAAATCAACTATAATTTAGTTAGAAAAAGAAACCAATTTTGTCGTGAATAGTAACTCGTGAATAGTAACTCGTGAATAGTAACTCGTGAATAGTAACACCGACTCAAAAAGGTAGAAATTCCACAATAAAATTCATACCAATACTTCGGTATAATGATATTGAAAGAATAACATTTCTTAAGCTTATAAATAATTTATTTAAATTGTTTACACTTTACTAATTAATGCATTTAATCATCATAAAATGTCAACTCTTAAGATTTCATCATCAATAACCAAAACCCTCATCAAAAATCTGCATATACCTCATATATAGGATTCTCAAGCCATAAAATCCTATTTTCCAATTTTCTTACTTCACATAACATATTTAATTCATTTTCTCATAACTAGACTATTTTCATGAAAAATACCAAATCCGTTCCAAAAATATTTCTTTTCTGAAATTTAGCATAATATAGTCCCATAGTGAACATATATTTTTCTCAGAATTTTTAAAAGTCATTTACTATTTTTCGTATGGTCAAAACAGCCGAATATTTAGACATTTATCAAAAATTGTACTTTTGTTCAAAAATTTTGAAATTAACAGAGTATACTTCCATCATATACATGTACTCCCAATAAAAATTTCATCAATTTTGGAGTTAATCACAAGAAATTATAAGCAGTTACTTTTAAAATAGTCTTTTCTCATAAAATTCATAACTCTCAATCTATACATCCAAAAATTACCATTTTTGGACACAATCAATAAAACTCATCAAAATATCATTTCAAATTTTTTTAGAATTTTTGAAGTTCAGAAAAATTACGAAACTGAAAAACATAGCAACCCTTAAAATCCCTTACTATCCCTTACTATCCCTTACCTCAAAAGAGCAGTACTTCTGACTGGATATCGGATATGATGCTGAAGGAAACTTGCACTAATGAATAGCAACTCACCAAGTATCTAAAAACTCACAAAATATGCTTCATAATATAGAGAGAGAAAGAGAGAAAGCTTATGTTTCTGGTGTGATTTTCAATTCTAACTTAGCCCTCTATTTATAGGAAAATTTTAGTAGGTTTGACCTGCAACCTGATGGCTTTACCTGCTACTATTCCCACCCACCACATTTGAAATATAATTCAGCACATTTCTTCACCAACCACAAGTGGGGCCCACCAATTCTAGAATTTTCTACCAAAAATGATTTATAACCTGATTTCCGAATCAGCCACCTCTTAAAATTCATAACAAATCATACGTTCATTTTTAACGGTTCAAAATTTATGGACATATACTCAACTTATATATGTATAACATATCCAAAAATTACCACGATCCAACGGTCGGATTAAAAATTATAACCCCCACAAAATATCTCAAAAATCCTGATTTGTAATACCTCCATTCTGACAAAAATACGGATAAAAACCTCAACATTAACTCCTTCATTTTTAATCACAAAAATATATCCCTCGTTTATATCCACATAAAATAAATATTTCCTTATCATATGAATCAATAATTAATTATTCACAAATAATATTATAGAATCACATTTATGACAACCAGGCCGTTCCCAGGAAAGAGGGGGCTTTCCAATAAGAATTTCTCCTTACTGGCGCGCAATTAGATGACCAAACCTCTCCTTAGACAGAACTTTCTAGACATTGACAATAATGTTATCTAATAATATTATTCAAATAATATGAATTATTGATCTGATAAAGGAAAATACTGTGCAGCAACAATTATTGAAACAACAATAATATAAAATATCAACGCAACAATTATTGAATCAATAAAATAAAATATTGAACAGTAACTACTGTAATAATTATTGAGTAGTGCCTTCTTACGTAAGAATCAATAATTTCAAAAATACTGTGCAATACCGTGTGCTACTGTGCAATAACGCGTATTACTGTATTTTAACCACCGGATATTCCAACAGTGTTAACGGTAACAACTACGCCGTTATTTGTAAAAACTTAAATTTATCGTTTTCCTTCACCCGACAGTTATTCGTTATGGGGCCCACAAATAGCTGCGCCGTCGTACGAATATTCTCCGACAGAAAGAATATTCCACGACCAAACGAATATTCCCCGACAACAATGATTATTTTATAACCACTTGCTTATTTTGAAAAAAATTCATATTTCACCCATAACTTTAAACTTTTATCAATTTAACCATTTACTAAATAGTAATTATAAGAAAAATTGCATACTTTTATTTCATAAAATTCGGGGTCTTACAATCTCCCCTCCATATGAAATTTCGTCCCCGAAATTTACGTACCTGGTATTTCGAAGAGTTGAGAATACCGTACTTTCATTTCAGATTTCATCTTCCCTGTCCTTATGATTTCTCCATTGCTCATCTCCTGTATTTCAGATATCATTCTAGAATACTGCTTCAAAACAAAGGTTAATTGAACAAATTAACATATCACATAATATCCCGATATTATGACTGACCAACAAATAAGCTTAGGCAGGACACACTAGCGAAGGATTTACTCATCTCTCCCCTCCTAGTTTTATTCCCCGATCTCCGCCAGAGATCATATCCCTAAGCTCTGATACCAAATGTAACTCTGGACACCAACTTGTGTCAGCACCTTACATTGATACCTATCAGTTTGCCACCGCAGAACGGCGTCCCCTACGGAGAGTCTGGCTTCGGTGCATCCCCCATCAACAGGAAGTCACCAGCGAGAGGCTCGGGGCTCTTTACTTATAGCTCTGATACCAAATGTAACACCCCCAAAATAGGTCCATTCCATCCAACCTATTCTGAGTCGCCAAATACATGGTACAGAAAACAACTGTAACTTTATTACAACAATTGTCGTGCAAAATACAACAACACATATGCTGTGAGTTTGGATACAAATATATACCAAATTTGACTCATGTTCCAACCGTGGACATCACCTCACAATGACACCTTACATAAAGGTATAGTCAAAAACTGTTTTGGAAATTAGAATCTTTGGGAAGTGCTCAAGGAAACCTTCGTACATGGGAGGCCATGCGTCTAGGTTATGATAGATATCATATAGCCACAGAATTATCCTTGGTTTACCCAATAGACCCCAAAGAAAAACGAGAAGATTACTATCATATTCTTCCCAATGGTGAGTCTTCTCTTGACATATCATTATCTCTACTGTCTCTAATTGAGAATTATACTTTAAACAAACACCAAGATTATATAGGTAGTGCTCGTATATATACTCAGCAAGTGGATGAGCACATCCCTGTCTTATGATGACACGAGGTTGTATGTCGTTAGACATCTTGTATGATAGTGGCAAACCACCCTTCCAACGTTGGGTACACCTTACCCTATTGGATTCACCAAATATAACTACTAAATGAACTTTTCTATACTGCTTCGGGAGAACATCCACAGCTAGAGACCACCGTTCTATTTCCCCGTTACCCTCGCTCGACCCAGCTACACTCTTATTACCTGAAAGGAATTATGAAGCAAAAGGGTGAGCACAACTAGCTCAGTAAAGAATATCATGACTAAAGATAATTAAATTATCAATAGCCTTCATCAATAATAAATCAGAGATTAGAACATATGGTAAAAAATTTCAACCATAGTTGCAGCGGAACGAGCAATCCATTAGAAGAGTCAAATAGACTATAAAGTCTATTATCTTCTCCATGTTAAAAATCCATCAACAATGTTTTATCCCTGTAACATCAATCAACAATTCTGGTCCACAATCATATGAATAACTCATAATCATAACTGTAGTTCTAAATTCCTCTTCTCATCCAGGACGAAGATAATTTTCATCACCTATCTTTACCTGAAACATCAAAGATCATGGTTACACCAAATCACATTTCCTGTTCATAATCATACTAATAACTTCATCTTTGCACTACGGCCAAAGATATTCATTTGTATCACCAGTTGGTCATGTTTATCTCAACATCTGTTCATCTTTGCACTACTGGCCAAAGATATTCAACAACATATCATCTTTGCACTACGGGCCAAAGATATTCATCAACAATTCATCTTTGCACTACATGCCAAAGATATTAATATCTCAAAGAAATATATAATCATTTCAGAATTTATATAAACAATAATTATAACCATGTTGATCAATTCACCTTTGCACTTAAGCTAAAGATATTCACATATAAATTCAATGGTCATGATCATACCAATCAACAATTCAACTTTGCACTACTGGCCAAAGAGAACCCATAGTCATGATCATACCAATAATTTACCCATCTTTACACTCAAGCGAAAGAGAATTTCAACATCAAGGTTATAAAAATGTTATATATGATAATAAAAACAATATGATCAACATATAGATTTAATCTCAAGAGTAAATATTCATAAATCAACTATAATTTAGTTAGAAAAAGAAACACATATTTTGTAATGAATAGTAACTCGTGAATTAGTAATCATCGTAAGAATCAAAAATCTGCATATACTCGTGAATAGTAAAACATCCGACTCATAAATAGGAGAAATTCCACAATAAATATCCATATACATCAATACATTTCGAGTTAATCAAAAATGCAGTTATAAAATACATCCAAAAATACCATTTTTGGACACAATCAATAAAACTCATCAAAATATCATTTCAAATTTTTTTAGAATTTTTGAAGTTCAGAAAAATTACGAAACTGAAAAACATAGCAACCCTTAAAATCCCTTACTATCCCTTACTATCCCTTACCTCAAAAGAGCAGTACTTCTGACTGGATATCGGATATGATGCTGAAGGAAACTTGCACTAATGAATAGCAACTCACCAAGTATCTAAAAACTCACAAAATATGCTTCATAATATAGAGAGAGAAAGAGAGAAAGCTTATGTTTCTGGTGTGATTTTCAATTCTAACTTAGCCCTCTATTTATAGGAAAATTTTAGTAGGTTTGACCTGCAACCTGATGGCTTTACCTGCTACTATTCCCACCCACCACATTTGAAATATAATTCAGCACATTTCTTCACCAACCACAAGTGGGGCCCACCAATTCTAGAATTTTCTACCAAAAATGATTTATAACCTGATTTCCGAATCAGCCACCTCTTAAAATTCATAACAAATCATACGTTCATTTTTAACGGTTCAAAATTTATGGACATATACTCAACTTATATATGTATAACATATCCAAAAATTACCACGATCCAACGGTCGGATTAAAAATTATAACCCCCGCAAAATATCTCAAAAATCCTGATTTGTAATACCTCCATTCTGACAAAAATACGGATAAAAACCTCAACATTAACTCCTTCATTTTTAATCACAAAAATATATCCCTCGTTTATATCCACATAAAATAAATATTTCCTTATCATATGAATCAATAATTAATTATTCACAAATAATATTATAGAATCACATTTATGACAACCAGGCCGTTCCCAGGAAAGAGGGGGCTTTCCAATAAGAATTTCTCCTTACTGGCGCGCAATTAGATGACCAAACCTCTCCTTAGACAGAACTTTCTAGACATTGACAATAATGTTATCTAATAATATTATTCAAATAATATGAATTATTGATCTGATAAAGGAAAATACTGTGCAGCAACAATTATTGAAACAACAATAATATAAAATATCAACGCAACAATTATTGAATCAATAAAATAAAATATTGAACAGTAACTACTGTAACAATTATTGAGTAGTGCCTTCTTACGTAAGAATCAATAATTTCAAAAATACTGTGCAATACCGTGTGCTACTGTGCAATAACGCGTATTACTGTATTTTAACCACCGGATATTCCAACAGTGTTAACGGTAACAACTACGCCGTTATTTGTAAAAACTTAAATTTATCGTTTTCCTTCACCCGACAGTTATTCGTTATGGGGCCCACAAATAGCTGCGCCGTCGTACGAATATTCTCCGACAGAAAGAATATTCCACGACCAAACGAATATTCCCCGACAACAATGATTATTTTATAACCACTTGCTTATTTTGAAAAAAATTCATATTTCACCCATAACTTTAAACTTTTATCAATTTAACCATTTACTAAATAGTAATTATAAGAAAAATTGCATACTTTTATTTCATAAAATTCGGGGTCTTGCAATCTCCCCTCCATATGAAATTTCGTCCCCGAAATTTACGTACCTGGTATTTCGAAGAGTTGAGAATACCGTACTTTCATTTCAGATTTCATCTTCCCTGTCCTTATGATTTCTCCATTGCTCATCTCCTGTATTTCAGATATCATTCTAGAATACTGCTTCAAAACAAAGGTTAATTGAACAAATTAACATATCACATAATATCCCGATATTATGACTGACCAACAAATAAGCTCAGGCAGGACACACTAGCGAAGGATTTACTCATCTCTCCCCTCCTAGTTTTATTCCCCGATCTCCGCCAGAGATCATATCCCTAAGCTCTGATACCAAATGTAACTCTGGACACCAACTTGTGTCAGCACCTTACATTGATACCTATCAGTTTGCTACCGCAGAACGACGTCCCCTACGGAGAGTCTGGCTTCGGTGCATCCTCCATCAACAGGAAGTCACCAGCGAGAGGCTCGGGGCTCTTTACTTATAGCTCTGATACCAAATGTAACTCTGGACACCAACCTATGTCAGCACCTTACATTGATACCTATCAGTTTGCCACCGCAGAACGGCGTCCCCTACGGAGAGTCTGGCTTCGGTGCATCCCCCATCAACAGGAAGTCACCAGCGAGAGGCTCGGGGCTCTTTACTTATAGCTCTGATACCAAATGTAACACCCCCAAAATAGGTCCATTCCATCCAACCTATTCTGAGTCGCCAAATACATGGTACAGAAAACAACTGTAACTTTATTACAACAATTGTCGTGCAAAATACAACAACACATATGCTGTGAGTTTGGATACAAATATATACCAAATTTGACTCATGTTCCAACCGTGGACATCACCTCACAATGACACCTTACATAAAGGTATAGTCAAAAACTGTTTTGGAAATTAGAATCTTTGGGAAGTGCTCAAGGAAACCTTCGTACATGGGAGGCCATGCGTCTAGGTTATGATAGATATCATATGGCCACAGAATTATCCTTGGTTTACCCAATAGACCCCAAAGAAAAACGAGAAGATTACTATCATATTCTTCCCAATGGTGAGTCTTCTCTTGACATATCATTATCTCTACTGTCTCTAATTGAGAATTATACTTTAAACAAACACCAAGATTATATAGGTAGTGCTCGTATATATACTCAGCAAGTGGATGAGCACATCCCTGTCTTATGATGACACGAGGTTGTATGTCGTTAGACATCTTGTATGATAGTGGCAAACCACCCTTCCAACGTTGGGTACACCTTACCCTATTGGATTCACCAAATATAACTACTAAATGAACTTTTCTATACTGCTTCGGGAGAACATCCACAGCTAGAGACCACCGTTCTATTTCCCCGTTACCCTCGCTCGACCCAGCTACACTCTTATTACCTGAAAGGAATTATGAAGCAAAAGGGTGAGCACAACTAGCTCAGTAAAGAATATCATGACTAAAGATAATTAAATTATCAATAGCCTTCATCAATAATAAATCAGAGATTAGAACATATGGTAAAAAATTTCAACCATAGTTGCAGCGGAACGAGCAATCCATTAGAAGAGTCAAATAGACTATAAAGTCTATTATCTTCTCCATGTTAAAAATCCATCAACAATGTTTTATCCCTGTAACATCAATCAACAATTCTGGTCCACAATCATATGAATAACTCATAATCATAACTGTAGTTCTAAATTCCTCTTCTCATCCAGGACGAAGATAATTTTCATCACCTATCTTTACCTGAAACATCAAAGATCATGGTTACACCAAATCACATTTCCTGTTCATAATCATACTAATAACTTCATCTTTGCACTACGACCAAAGATATTCATTTGTATCACCAGTTGGTCATGTTTATCTCAACATCTGTTCATCTTTGCACTACTGGCCAAAGATATTCAACAACATATCATCTTTGCACTACGGGCCAAAGATATTCATCAACAATTCATCTTTGCACTACAGGCCAAAGATATTAATATCTCAAAGAAATATATAATCATTTCAGAATTTATATAAACAATAATTATAACCATGTTGATCAATTCACCTTTGCACTTAAGCTAAAGATATTCACATATAAATTCAATGGTCATGATCATACCAATCAACAATTCAACTTTGCACTACTGGCCAAAGAGAACCCATAGTCATGATCATACTAATAATTTACCCATCTTTACACTTAAGCGAAAGAGAATTTCAACATCAAGGTTATAAAAATGTTATATATGATAATAAAAACAATATGATCAACATATAGATTTAATCTCAAGAGTAATATTCATAAATTAACTATAATTTAGTTAGAAAAAGAAACCAATTTTGTCGTGAATAGTAACTCGTGAATAGTAACTCGTGAATAGTAACACCGACTCAAAAAGGTAGAAATTCCACAATAAAATTCATACCAATACTTCGGTATAATGATATTGAAAGAATAACATTTCTTAAGCTTATAAACAATTTATTTAAATTGTTTACACTTTACTAATTAATGCATTTAATCATCATAAAATGCCAACTCTTAAGATTTCATCATCAATAACCAAAACTCTCATCAAAAATCTGCATATACCTCATATATAGGATTCTCAAGCCATAAAATCCTATTTTCCAATTTTCTTACTTCACATAACATATTTAATTCATTTTCTCATAACTAGACTATTTTCATGAAAAATACCAAATCCGTTCCAAAAATATTTCATTTCTGAAATTTAGCATAATATAGTCCCATAGTGAACATATATTTTTCTCAGAATTTTTAAAAGTCATTTACTATTTTTCATATGGTCAAAACAGCCGAATATTTAGACATTTATCAAAAATTGTACTTTTGTTCAAAAATTCTGAAATTAACAGAGTATACTTCCATCATATACATGTACTCCCAATAAAAATTTAATCAATTTTGGAGTTAATCACAAGAAATTATAAGCAGTTACTTTTAAAATAGTCTTTTCTCATAAAATTCATAACTCTCAATCTATACATCCAAAAATTACCATTTTTGGACACAATCAATAAAACTCATCAAAATATCATTTCAAATTTTTTTAGAATTTTTGAAGTTCAGAAAAATTACGAAACTGAAAAACATAGCAACCCTTAAAATCCCTTACTATCCCTTACTATCCCTTACCTCAAAAGAGCAGTACTTCTGACTGGATATCGGATATGATGCTGAAGGAAACTTGCACTAATGAATAGCAACTCACCAAGTATCTAAAAACTCACAAAATATGCTTCATAATATAGAGAGAGAAAGAGAGAAAGCTTATGTTTCTGGTGTGATTTTCAATTCTAACTTAGCCCTCTATTTATAGGAAAATTTTAGTAGGTTTGACCTGCAACCTGATGGCTTTACCTGCTACTATTCCCACCCACCACATTTGAAATATAATTCAGCACATTTCTTCACCAACCACAAGTGGGGCCCACCAATTCTAGAATTTTCTACCAAAAATGATTTATAACCTGATTTCCGAATCAGCCACCTCTTAAAATTCATAACAAATCATACGTTCATTTTTAACGGTTCAAAATTTATGGACATATACTCAACTTATATATGTATAACATATCCAAAAATTACCACGATCCAACGGTCGGATTAAAAATTATAACCCCCGCAAAATATCTCAAAAACTCTGATTTTTAATACCTCCATTCTGACAAAAATACGGATAAAAACCTCAACATTAACTCCTTCATTTTTAATCACAAAAATATATCCCTCGTTTATATCCACATAAAATAAATATTTCCTTATCATATGAATCAATAATTAATTATTCACAAATAATATTATAGAATCACATTTATGACAATCAGGCCGTTCCCAGGAAAGAGGGGGCTTTCCAATAAGAATTTCTCCTTACTGGCGCGCAATTAGATGACCAAACCTCTCCTTAGACAGAACTTTCTAGACATTGACAATAATGTTATCTAATAATATTATTCAAATAATATGAATTATTGATCTGATAAAGGAAAATACTGTGCAGCAACAATTATTGAAACAACAATAATATAAAATATCAACGCAACAATTATTGAATCAATAAAATAAAATATTGAACAGTAACTACTGTAACAATTATTGAGTAGTGCCTTCTTACGTAAGAATCAATAATTTCAAAAATACTGTGCAATACCGTGTGCTACTGTGCAATAACGCGTATTACTGTATTTTAACCACCGGGTATTCCAACAGTGTTAACGGTAACAACTACGCCGTTATTTGTAAAAACTTAAATTTATCGTTTTCCTTCACCCGACAGTTATTCGTTATGGGGCCCACAAATAGCTGCGCCGTCGTACGAATATTCTCCGACAGAAAGAATATTCCACGACCAAACGAATATTCCCCGACAACAATGATTATTTTATAACCACTTGCTTATTTTGAAAAAAATTCATATTTCACCCATAACTTTAAACTTTTATCAATTTAACCATTTACTAAATAGTAATTATAAGAAAAATTGCATACTTTTATTTCATAAAATTCGGGGTCTTACAATCTCCCCTCCATATGAAATTTCGTCCCCGAAATTTACGTACCTGGTATTTCGAAGAGTTGAGAATACCGTACTTTCATTTCAGATTTCATCTTCCCTGTCCTTATGATTTCTCCATTACTCATCTCCTGTATTTCAGATATCATTCTAGAATACTGCTTCAAAACAAAGGTTAATTGAACAAATTAACATATCACATAATATCCCGATATTATGACTGACCAACAAATAAGCTTAGGCAGGACACACTAGCGAAGGATTTACTCATCTCTCCCCTCCTAGTTTTATTCCCCGATCTCCGCCAGAGATCATATCCCTAAGCTCTGATACCAAATGTAACTCTGGACACCAACTTGTGTCAGCACCTTACATTGATACCTATCAGTTTGCTACCGCAGAACGGCGTCCCCTACGGAGAGTCTGGCTTCGGTGCATCCTTCATCAACAGGAAGTCACCAGCGAGAGGCTCGGGGCTCTTTACTTATAGCTCTGATACCAAATGTAACACCCCCAAAATAGGTCCATTCCATCCAACCTATTCTGAGTCGCCAAATACATGGTACAGAAAACAACTGTAACTTTATTACAACAATTGTCGTGCAAAATACAACAACACATATGCTGTGAGTTTGGATACAAATATATACCAAATGTGACTCATGTTCCAACCGTGGACATCACCTCACAATGACACCTTACATAAAGGTATAGTCAAAAACTGTTTTGGAAATTAGAATCTTTGGGAAGTGCTCAAGGAAACCTTCGTACATGGGAGGCCATGCGTCTAGGTTATGATAGATATCATATAGCCACAGAATTATCCTTGGTTTACCCAATAGACCCCAAAGAAAAACGAGAAGATTACTATCATATTCTTCCCAATGGTGAGTCTTCTCTTGACATATCATTATCTCTACTGTCTCTAATTGAGAATTATACTTTAAACAAACACCAAGATTATATAGGTAGTGCTCGTATATATACTCAGCAAGTGGATGAGCACATCCCTGTCTTATGATGACACGAGGTTGTATGTCGTTAGACATCTTGTATGATAGTGGCAAACCACCCTTCCAACGTTGGGTACACCTTACCCTATTGGATTCACCAAATATAACTACTAAATGAACTTTTCTATACTGCTTCGGGAGAACATCCACAGCTAGAGACCACCGTTCTATTTCCCCGTTATCCTCGCTCGACCCAGCTACACTCTTATTACCTGAAAGGAATTATGAAGTAAAAGGGTGAGCACAACTAGCTCAGTAAAGAATATCATGACTAAAGATAATTAAATTATCAATAGCCTTCATCAATAATAAATCAGAGATTAGAACATATGGTAAAAAATTTCAACCATAGTTGCAGCGGAACGAGCAATCCATTAGAAGAGTCAAATAGACTATAAAGTCTATTATCTTCTCCATGTTAAAAATCCATCAACAATGTTTTATCCCTGTAACATCAATCAACAATTCTGGTCCACAATCATATGAATAACTCATAATCATAACTGTAGTTCTAAATTCCTCTTCTCATCCAGGACGAAGATAATTTTCATCACCTATCTTTACCTGAAACATCAAAGATCATGGTTACACCAAATCACATTTCCTGTTCATAATCATACTAATAACTTCATCTTTGCACTACGGCCAAAGATATTCATTTGTATAACCAGTTGGTCATGTTTATCTCAACATCTGTTCATCTTTGCACTACTGGCCAAAGATATTCAACAACATATCATCTTTGCACTATGGGCCAAAGATATTCATCAACAATTCATCTTTGCACTACAGGCCAAAGATATTAATATCTCAAAGAAATATATAATCATTTCAGAATTTATATAAACAATAATTATAACTATGTTGATCAATTCACCTTTGCACTTAAGCTAAAGATATTCACATATAAATTCAATGGTCATGATCATACCAATCAACAATTCAACTTTGCACTACTGGCCAAAGAGAACCCATAGTCATGATCATACCAATAATTTACCCATCTTTACACTTAAGCGAAAGAGAATTTCAACATCAAGGTTATAAAAATGTTATATATGATAATAAAAACAATATGATCAACATATAGATTTAATCTCAAGAGTAATATTCATAAATCAACTATAATTTAGTTAGAAAAAGAAACCAATTTTGTCGTGAATAGTAACTCGTGAATAGTAACTCGTGAATAGTAACTCGTGAATAGTAACACCGACTCAAAAAGGTAGAAATTCCACAATAAAATTCATACCAATACTTCGGTATAATGATATTGAAAGAATAACATTTCTTAAGCTTATAAATAATTTATTTAAATTGTTTACACTTTACTAATTAATGCATTTAATCATCATAAAATGTCAACTCTTAAGATTTCATCATCAATAACCAAAACCCTCATCAAAAATCTGCATATACCTCATATATAGGATTCTCAAGCCATAAAATCCTATTTTCCAATTTTCTTACTTCACATAACATATTTAATTCATTTTCTCATAACTAGACTATTTTCATGAAAAATACCAAATCCGTTCCAAAAATATTTCTTTTCTGAAATTTAGCATAATATAGTCCCATAGTGAACATATATTTTTCTCAGAATTTTTAAAAGTCATTTACTATTTTTCGTATGGTCAAAACAGCCGAATATTTAGACATTTATCAAAAATTGTACTTTTGTTCAAAAATTTTGAAATTAACAGAGTATACTTCCATCATATACATGTACTCCCAATAAAAATTTCATCAATTTTGGAGTTAATCACAAGAAATTATAAGCAGTTACTTTTAAAATAGTCTTTTCTCATAAAATTCATAACTCTCAATCTATACATCTAAAAATTACCATTTTTGGACACAATCAATAAAACTCATCAAAATATCATTTCAAATTTTTTTAGAATTTTTGAAGTTCAGAAAAATTACGAAACTGAAAAACATAGCAACCCTTAAAATCCCTTACTATCCCTTACTATCCCTTACCTCAAAAGAGCAGTACTTCTGACTGGATATCGGATATGATGCTGAAGGAAACTTGCACTAATGAATAGCAACTCACCAAGTATCTAAAAACTCACAAAATATGCTTCATAATATAGAGAGAGAAAGAGAGAAAGCTTATGTTTCTGGTGTGATTTTCAATTCTAACTTAGCCCTCTATTTATAGGAAAATTTTAGTAGGTTTGACCTGCAACCTGATGGCTTTACCTGCTACTATTCCCACCCACCACATTTGAAATATAATTCAGCACATTTCTTCACCAACCACAAGTGGGGCCCACCAATTCTAGAATTTTCTACCAAAAATGATTTATAACCTGATTTCCGAATCAGCCACCTCTTAAAATTCATAACAAATCATACGTTCATTTTTAACGGTTCAAAATTTATGGACATATACTCAACTTATATATGTATAACATATCCAAAAATTACCACGATCCAACGGTCGGATTAAAAATTATAACCCCCGCAAAATATCTCAAAAACTCTGATTTTTAATACCTCCATTCTGACAAAAATACGGATAAAAACCTCAACATTAACTCCTTCATTTTTAATCACAAAAATATATCCCTCGTTTATATCCACATAAAATAAATATTTCCTTATCATATGAATCAATAATTAATTATTCACAAATAATATTATAGAATCACATTTATGACAACCAGGCCGTTCCCAGGAAAGAGGGGGCTTTCCAATAAGAATTTCTCCTTACTGGCGCGCAATTAGATGACCAAACCTCTCCTTAGACAGAACTTTCTAGACATTGACAATAATGTTATCTAATAATATTATTCAAATAATATGAATTATTGATCTGATAAAGGAAAATACTGTGCAGCAACAATTATTGAAACAACAATAATATAAAATATCAACGCAACAATTATTGAATCAATAAAATAAAATATTGAACAGTAACTACTGTAACAATTATTGAGTAGTGCCTTCTTACGTAAGAATCAATAATTTCAAAAATACTGTGCAATACCGTGTGCTACTGTGCAATAACGCGTATTACTGTATTTTAACCACCGGGTATTCCAACAGTGTTAACGGTAACAACTACGCCGTTATTTGTAAAAACTTAAATTTATCGTTTTCCTTCACCCGACAGTTATTCGTTATGGGGCCCACAAATAGCTGCGCCGTCATACGAATATTCTCCGACAGAAAGAATATTCCACGACCAAACGAATATTCCCCGACAACAATGATTATTTTATAACCACTTGCTTATTTTGAAAAAAATTCATATTTCACCCATAACTTTAAACTTTTATCAATTTAACCATTTACTAAATAGTAATTATAAGAAAAATTGCATACTTTTATTTCATAAAATTCGGGGTCTTACAATCTCCCCTCCATATGAAATTTCGTCCCCGAAATTTACGTACCTGGTATTTCGAAGAGTTGAGAATACCGTACTTTCATTTCAGATTTCATCTTCCCTGTCCTTATGATTTCTCCATTGCTCATCTCCTGTATTTCAGATATCATTCTAGAATACTGCTTCAAAACAAAGGTTAATTGAACAAATTAACATATCACATAATATCCCGATATTATGACTGACCAACAAATAAGCTTAGGCAGGACACACTAGCGAAGGATTTACTCATCTCTCCCCTCCTAGTTTTATTCCCCGATCTCCGCCAGAGATCATATCCCTAAGCTCTGATACCAAATGTAACTCTGGACACCAACTTGTGTCAGCACCTTACATTGATACCTATCAGTTTGCTACCGCAGAACGGCGTCCCCTACGGAGAGTCTGGCTTCGGTGCATCCTCCATCAACAGGAAGTCACCAGCGAGAGGCTCGGGGCTCTTTACTTATAGCTCTGATACCAAATGTAACTCTGGACACCAACCTATGTCAGCACCTTACATTGATACCTATCAGTTTGCCACCGCAGAGCGGCGTCCCCTACGGAGAGTCTGGCTTCGGTGCATCCCCCATCAACAGGAAGTCACCAGCGAGAGGCTCGGGGCTCTTTACTTATAGCTCTGATACCAAATGTAACACCCCCAAAATAGGTCCATTCCATCCAACCTATTCTGAGTCGCCAAATACATGGTACAGAAAACAACTGTAACTTTATTACAACAATTGTCGTGCAAAATACAACAACACATATGCTGTGAGTTTGGATACAAATATATACCAAATGTGACTCATGTTCCAACCGTGGACATCACCTCACAATGACATAATACATAAAGGTATAGTCAAAAACTGTTTTGGAAATTAGAATCTTTGGGAAGTGCTCAAGGAAACCTTCGTACATGGGAGGCCATGCGTCTAGGTTATGATAGATATCATATGGCCACAGAATTATCCTTGGTTTACCCAATAGACCCCAAAGAAAAACGAGAAGATTACTATCATATTCTTCCCAATGGTGAGTCTTCTCTTGACATATCATTATCTCTACTGTCTCTAATTGAGAATTATACTTTAAACAAACACCAAGATTATATAGGTAGTGCTCGTATGTATACTCAGCAAGTGGATGAGCACATCCCTGTCTTATGATGACACGAGGTTGTATGTCGTTAGACATCTTGTATGATAGTGGCAAACCACCCTTCCAACGTTGGGTACACCTTACCCTATTGGATTCACCAAATATAACTACTAAATGAACTTTTCTATACTGCTTCGGGAGAACATCCACAGCTAGAGACCACCGTTCTATTTCCCCGTTACCCTCGCTCGACCCAGCTACACTCTTATTACCTGAAAGGAATTATGAAGCAAAAGGGTGAGCACAACTAGCTCAGTAAAGAATATCATGACTAAAGATAATTAAATTATCAATAGCATTCATCAATAATAAATCAGAGATTAGAACATATGGTAAAAAATTTCAACCATAGTTGCAGCGGAACGAGCAATCCATTAGAAGAGTCAAATAGACTATAAAGTCTATTATCTTCTCCATGTTAAAAATCCATCAACAATGTTTTATCCCTGTAACATCAATCAACAATTCTGGTCCACAATCATATGAATAACTCATAATCATAACTGTAGTTCTAAATTCCTCTTCTCATCCAGGACGAAGATAATTTTCATCACCTATCTTTACCTGAAACATCAAAGATCATGGTTACACCAAATCACATTTCCTGTTCATAATCATACTAATAACTTCATCTTTGCACTACGGCCAATGATATTCATTTGTATCACCAGTTGGTCATGTTTATCTCAACATCTGTTCATCTTTGCACTACTGGCCAAAGATATTCAACAACATATCATCTTTGCACTACGGGCCAAAGATATTCATCAACAATTCATCTTTGCACTACAGGCCAAAGATATTAATATCTCAAAGAAATATATAATCATTTCAGAATTTATATAAACAATAATTATAACCATGTTGATCAATTCACCTTTGCACTTAAGCTAAAGATATTCACATATAAATTCAATGGTCACGATCATACCAATCAACAATTCAACTTTGCACTACTGGCCAAAGAGAACCCATAGTCATGATCATACCAATAATTTACCCATCTTTACACTCAAGCGAAAGAGAATTTCAACATCAAGGTTATAAAAATGTTATATATGATAATAAAAACAATATGATCAACATATAGATTTAATCTCAAGAGTAATATTCATAAATCAACTATAATTTGGTTAGAAAAAGAAACCAATTTTGTCGTGAATAGTAACTCGTGAATAGTAACACCGACTCAAAAAGGTAGAAATTCCACAATAAAATTCATACCAATACTTCGGTATAATGATATTGAAAGAATAACATTTCTTAAGCTTATAAATAATTTATTTAAATTGTTTACACTTTACTAATTAATGCATTTAATCATCATAAAATGTCAACTCTTAAGATTTCATCATCAATAACCAAAACCCTCATCAAAAATCTGCATATACCTCATATATAGGATTCTCAAGCCATAAAATCCTATTTTCCAATTTTCTTACTTCACATAACATATTTAATTCATTTTCTCATAACTAGACTATTTTCATGAAAAATACCAAATCCGTTCCAAAAATATTTCTTTTCTGAAATTTAGCATAATATAGTCCCATAGTGAACATATATTTTTTTCAGAATTTTTAAAAGTCATTTACTATTTTTCATATGGTCAAAACAGCCGAATATTTAGACATTTATCAAAAATTGTACTTTTGTTCAAAAATTCTGAAATTAACAGAGTATACTTCCATCATATACATGTACTCCCAATAAAAATTTCATCAATTTTGGAGTTAATCACAAGAAATTATAAGCAGTTACTTTTAAAATAGTCTTTTCTCATAAAATTCATAACTCTCAATCTATACATCCAAAAATTACCATTTTTGGACACAATCAATAAAACTCATCAAAATATCATTTCAAATTTTTTCAGAATTTTTGAAGTTCAGAAAAATTATGAAACTGAAAAACATAGCAACCCTTAAAATCCCTTACTATCCCTTACCTCAAAAGAGCAGTACTTCTCACTGGATATCGGATATGATGCTGAAGGAAACTTGCACTAATGAATAGCAACTCACCAAGTATCTAAAAACTCACAAAATATGCTTCATAATATAGAGAGAGAAAGAGAGAAAGCTTATGTTTCTGGTGTGATTTTCAATTCTAACTTAGCCCTCTATTTATAGGAAAATTTTAGTAGGTTTGACCTGCAACCTGATGGCTTTACCTGCTACTATTCCCACCCACCACATTTGAAATATAATTCAGTACATTTCTTCACCAACCACAAGTGGAGCCCACCAATTCTAGAATTTTCTACCAAAAATGATTTATAACCTGATTTCCGAATCAGCCACCTCTTAAAATTCATAACAAATCATACGTTCATTTTTAACGGTTCAAAATTTATGGACATATACTCAACTTATATATGTATAACATATCCAAAAATTACCACGATCCAACGGTCGGATTAAAAATTATAACCCCCGCAAAATATCTCAAAAACCCTGATTTTTAATACCTCCATTCTGACAAAAATACGGATAAAAACCTCAACATTAACTCCTTCATTTTTAATCACAAAAATATATCCCTCGTTTATATCCACATAAAATAAATATTTCTTTATCATATGAATCAATAATTAATTATTCACAAATAATATTATAGAATCACATTTATGACAACCAGGCCGTTCTCAGGAAAGAGGGGGCTTTCCAATAAGAATTTCTCCTTACTGGCGCACAATTAGATGACCAAACCTCTCCTTAGACAGAACTTTCTAGACATTGACAATAATGTTATCTAATAATATTATTCAAATAATATGAATTATTGATCTTATAAAGGAAAATACTGTGCAGCAACAATTATTGAAACAACAATAATATAAAATATCAACGCAACAATTATTGAATCAATAAAATAAAATATTGAACAGTAACTACTGTAACAATTATTGAGTAGTGCCTTCTTACGTAAGAATCAATAATTTCAAAAATACTGTGCAATACCGTGTGCTACTGTGCAATAACGCGTATTACTGTATTTTAACCACCGGGTATTCCAACAGTGTTAACGGTAACAACTACGCCGTTATTTGTAAAAACTTAAATTTATTGTTTTCCTTCACCCGACAGTTATTCGTTATGGGGCCCACAAATAGCTGCGCCGTCGTACGAATATTCTCCGACAGAAAGAATATTCCACGACCAAACGAATATTCCCCGACAACAATGATTATTTTATAACCACTTGCTTATTTTGAAAAAAATTCATATTTCACCCATAACTTTAAACTTTTATCAATTTAACCATTTACTAAATAGTAATTATAAGAAAAATTGCATACTTTTATTTCATAAAATTCGGGGTCTTACATCTATAGCATCAAATGGCTTTAAAAGTGTTAATTTTCAAAACTGCCCAAGAACAGTTAAGAGGTCTGACAATCAAATGTCAGTCGCTCTAGATCTTTATGTGTTTATGATTTTGGTTGTTTTATGTTATGGATCAGTAGTCTGGTATGTTGTCTTTGACCTGGAAGTGGAATCACAGTTGTTAAATGTCTGGATTTGAAGTTATAACCGGTCAAAACCCGTTGACCGGGCATGGCCGGGCCAAATCTGGGTAACTCAGAAAGGCTAAACCAGCGTCTGACAATTATTTTCAAGGCCCGGATATGACATATGTTATGTTGTTTGATGTTGTAATTGTAATCAAGTTATAGCCTGATATGTGGACTGTAGAATCGTGCCTTTAGATGCCTTAAAACGTTAGCATATTGAACAGAGCAAGTGGTCAAAGTAGGCTACTCGCTTAGTTTTGACATTTCTGGAAAAACCCAGAAATTTGATGAACTTGTTTTCTGACAATATTTGACCGGATTAAATTTGGCTGTTTTGTTGTTGTTTACCTAATCTGTTGCTTCGTATATGTTCCTTAACACAAGTAGTACATATTGGAACCATGAAATCTCATAAAGAATGACTGGAACATAAACTTAATTGAGCATGAAAGTGACCAGTCGAAGTTTTGGGTTTCTGGGGAAACCCAGGTATGGTCTGACAGTATATTTGAGATCCCAAATTTTCATGTCAAGATGTTGTATGACTGAGTTGTTGATTGTTAATAGTAGTGTTGCAAACCTACTACAAGATAAATATTCAATCTAGCCCAGAAACTAATTATATTGAGAATTAAACGTGGTCAAAATAATAGCCTTGAACATGGGGCTGTCAGTGTTCTTGAGTTCAAGAATACCAACAGTGACGCTTAGTGCCGCTAAAGGCCTATAGCGACGGTTTAATTAGTTTTTATTTTTTGATTTTACGAAATTTATTTAAAAATAGAAATAAATTATAAAAATTATTAAAAATAGTTTTAAATTTTTTTTTAAATTATGAAAAATAATTTTTGACAAATTAGAATATTTTTCTTTAATATTTATAATTATTTAAATATGAAAGGTATTTAATTTATTTAATTAGTATATTAAATAAATTAGAGAAAAATGATTTTAAATATATAAAAATTATTTTAAATAAGAATAATGTATTTAAAAATATTTTGAGTTATAAAATGTAACTTTTTATATTTTTAGAGAATTTTCATTAATAAATTAATATTAATGATAATAGATTTATTTAATTATTAAATTAAATAAATAAGTTAAAAATAATTTTATTGATTTAAAAATCATTCTAAATGAGAATAAAGTGTTAGAAAATATTTTGAATTATAAAATATTATTTTCAATATTTTTGGAGAATTCTCATTAATAAATTAATATTAATGATAATAGATTTATTTAATTATTATATTAAATAAATGAATTTAAAATGATTTTATTGATTTAAAATTAATTTAAAAATGAGAAAAATGATTTAAAAATATTTTCACTTATAATTAATGAATTTTAATATTTGGATGATAATTTCATTAGTATTTAAATATTAATGGTGATGATTTAAAAATAATTTTACTTATTTTAAAATTATTTAAGTAGAATATTGATGATTTAAAAATATTTTAAGTTATTAAAAATAACTTTAATATTTTGACAAGTATGTCATTAATATTTTTATATTATTAAATATTAATGATGGTAAGATTATTTGATAATTAAATCATTTAAAAATGATTCCTATGTTTGAAAAATTATTATAAATTATAATAATTGCTTATAAATTATTAAAAGCTTTCGAAAAATATTATGAACGATATTTGACTTATCTAATATAATAGTGAAGTTTAGAGACCAAGATTAATTGACAATAAATGTGTTAATTATCGGATAGGGTGATTAGAACACCGAAATGAGACCGAAGTCCAACCAGAGCAAAATAGTTAGTCTTGTTAAGTGTTTATATAGGTTATAAACACTGATGTGACTTTATGGTAATGTGTCTAGGAGAAGATTGACTATGAATTACAGTGTTATGTGTTATAAATTTGTGCTAATTATGAGACCGATATTATTGGTTATAGGTCTTACGAAAGCAGATAAGTTTATTGTGTAGCTGTAATCAGCGGAAGAGGCAAGTTCCCTA
Organism: Panax notoginseng; assembly: GCA_016801055.1. Taxonomy (NCBI): domain Eukaryota; kingdom Viridiplantae; phylum Streptophyta; class Magnoliopsida; order Apiales; family Araliaceae; genus Panax; species Panax notoginseng. The sequence goes on from CM029019.1 coordinate 167,341,834, forward strand.
ACTCAACCTTGAGTTAATATTGTTTAATTATTATTTGTAGTTAATTATTTCTAATTAGACCACGTCCAAGGATTTATTGTTGATTATTCACTGTTAGTGCATGTTTAATAATAATTCAAATTGAATTACTGATTCGTAGAATAACTGCTGTTGGATATTCATATCCGCAGAAGCTAGTATTGACAGTACATATAATTCCTATTTATTGTCGAATTATGTTGAGAAGTGTCTTAGCCAATTATTCTGGTTAGACGAACATTTGTTAGAACTTGATAGGTTCGAGAAGAGAATTCAATTATTATTGACAGATCGATGCCAATTATTTCGGCTAGATCGAGAAGTAAATAGAAATTGAATTCACAGTATTTCGTTGTAAAAATCAAATCTTGATTCTGAGACTGAGAAGAACAACCTTTTATATAAAGAGAATATTTTATTGGTCGTATATTCGACCTTTGCGCGTGATTAAGTATTATGCATAATATAGGGTATAATAAAGCTGATCACTTTATATACTTGCAGAGGGGTACTGTAAGAACCCGAATTTTTAGAAAATATTAAAATAAGAATTTAGGGAATAAAATTCTTAAAGCATGAGATGGGTTCGAACCAGATTATTTAAGTGTGTTACGACGTATGTGGTATTGTGAGCTATGTGATAAGTGATGTTGTGTTTAATAAATATATACCGTGATTATATATTTATTATATATTGTAGAGAGGAATTAGTAAGAAGATGGATAAAATTTATCTATTGATGATTAAATAATTTATGTGAAATTATTTTATAATAGGAAGTTGGTGACATTAAATATATTTGATAATCACCAATTTCTTGAGTATTTGTATGAGTATGTATCAAGTTTAAGGTAGTGCAAACGTACCCTTTAATGGTGGATGTATAGGAGCTGGGCTAAACGATTCTTTCAGAGAGCGGAGGTATATACGAATTAGTAACCGATCTAACTCATTGTGAAAGCAGTGTAGACGAGACGAAAACTAATTTATTGGTTGTTTGTGGGAAACCACTCAGTGTACTATATTGAATACTATTAAAGACTCGATGTGTGCTAGGTTTGGACTTGTGCTTATGTACGTTAATGACGATAGAAGAAAACCAATATATATATATATATATATATATATATATATATATATATATATATATATATATATATATATATAAAAGTTAATATTGGTTAGAGATTTATATATTAAATTAATATTTGAGATGTGGCTAAATGTAATGGTTAAAAATGTTGTCTTAGGACGATCAAATAATTATACGCATAGTGTATAATTTAAATAATTAATAGAGTAAATATTAATTATTTTAAGTGTAAAGGTTGTACATATTATATGTATGTAATTATTTAAGTAAGCTAAATAATTTAGCATTATGATAAAGTGTGACATAAACTTTATATTAAATAAATAATAAAATAATGTGGAATTGGGAGAAAAGCAAAATGTGGCCTAGACCCCTAATATTTTATTATAGAAATAATAACCTTGAGTTATATGTAACTCCAGTAAATGGGATAAATGAGCCTTGTGTGGCCTGGGTATTAAAGTTAAACCGGACTGAGGGTTTAACTGAAATTATTAAAAGAGAATTAATGATTGATAACAATCATTATGATATTTATGTGTGATATGAAATAATAGGTTAAAAGTACTCAACTAAATTATATTTAGCTCAATTAAAATATTATTTGGACTAGCCCAATGTACATGAGATATAAGATTATATATTGGTGTATATTTAAAATATAAGTATACTTCCTATATGTGGGTAGGTACATATATATGTGTATATATGTGCACATAACTTAAATTAATGTACTAATACTAAGTCATTATAATTGACTTAAGGAGCCCCAAAAAGGAAATAACCTTGGTTCATTAAGTAACCTTGTTACTAAAACATGAAGCTAAAAAGCTATGTTCCAATTTCTCAGACATTTTCCTTCCTCACGTGTATAGGCCATTGGCCTAATCTACTGTATTGATGAAATTTAGAGCTGATGATGGCTATGGGAATGGAGGAAGAAATAGTGGTTCACCAACTCTTTCTTGTCCAACATCTTCTTCCTTCTTCCGTTAGTTTAATCTTTGAGGCACAGCTATGGACTGTGTAGAGAATTCTCTATAAATAGAGCTCCTCCTTTTCTTTTCCTGTTTGTTTGAGTTTCTGAGAAGTTGCTAATAGAAAGTCAGTAGAATTGGAGAGTTGAGGAGCAATTGGAGAATGGAGGAGCTATAGTTAGCCAATTCTAAGCATTCAAGAGGTAATGATTCTAATATATATTATTTTGATTTCCTAAGCTTGAAATTCCTTAGAAATGTCAAGAAATAGTTACTTTTGAGTCATAAATTTGATGGCTAAGGATTATTGTAATCCATGAATTATTGCTAGATACTGTTAATATAGTTAAATACTAAAACAACAGAAGTTAAACGGATCAATTTGGTTGAGAAACGAATTCGTAGTGAACGAATTCGCTAAATTTGTCAAAATATGAAAATTTAGTATGAACATGAGTTTTGGATTAATATTTGGGTTTGTTAATGTTTTTGAAGTGTTATAATTAGTCTCTAGATGAGTAGCTAAGAGTTTAAAGAGTCCAACGAATCAAAAACCAACTAATTCAGACTTAAAACGAAGAAGTTATGAAGATTTGAAGTAGAAACATTAAGGAAACTGTAATCTAGGCAAGCCTCATGCGGGTGCGCTGCCCAGGTGCTCTGGCGCGCAAGCTGGAGCTGAGCATTGGCGTGGGTGCACGGTATTGGTGACCAAAAGGGGCGCGGCCGTGCCCCATGTGTTCTGACTGTGACAGTTTTTGACCTCCTGTAGTAAAATAGCCAAAACTTTTCATAAGAACTCCGATTGAGGTGATTCAAAATGATACGAAACGAGGACGAATAGACCTACAACTTTTATTTTTTTAAGTTTTTCAATTTGAGGTTATTAGGAAGGGTCAAAATAGTCATTTTGGTGACTGTTAAGTATTCAGAGGCGATCGGAGGGCGTCGAGCGAGCACATATGCAAGTATAGTGCTCCCGACGATGGAATATGTTATTCTAAGTGATATAACATGAAAATGCATAATGATAGACATGTCATATAGCTAAGATTAGTTTACTCATAGTGGAATACTTTAACAATAAATTCTAAAAGAAAAGTTAAAGTTTATGAGAAACGAAAGTTAATGAATTTGGTGTCCTTTGAGTTCTGACCTTGGACCCTATGTACGCATATAAACGTCCATGAAATGTAGTTTTAAAGTTACCTTGCATATACTAGATTGATATAGCTCATTTTAAAAGTGTTTTGAAAGTAAAACTTGAAGTTTTGAAAATGAAACTTAACGAACTTTGTGTCTTTTAAGTTCCATCCTTGGAAACATGTGAATGTGGCCTAGTTATGTGCGCGGATGGATAAGAAATGTAATTCCAAGATGTATTGCACATAAAAGGTTGTCAAGCTTGGTTTAGTACGTGTTTTAAAGAGAAACTTAAAAGTTTTAAAAACTAATTTTGATGAGCATTGTTTTACTTGCATTATGACCTTATAAGCAAGCATGATGGAGTTGTTTATGCCTTTAAGCATGGATGATATGTGCACTCAATTAGTTGAGCATGACATACGTTATTTAAACATGTTTTAAAAGTAAATGAAATATGTTTGTCTATGTAAATGAGATAGACACATGTGAGCATGCTATTAAAGACTTGTTAGTACCAATATAAGGTTTAAAAGCTTATAAATCTTGAATCTTGTTAAAGAAAGATGTTAAGCCTTATTGATTGAAATAATTCAACATAAATCTATGTAATTCAAGACTAAATGATTTGAAATGAGAACTTGAAGAAATATCAGAACCTACTTGATGTATGTTATAATAGGTATTAGAATGTGTAAGATGATAGCATCAAACACTGTGTGAGTTACGTTATGATCATGCGAGCATGTATATTAAGATTCATTATGCCTATAAATATGTTGACATAAGCATCATGTGACGAAACCTGAATTTCACCCACGCACGCATATTCAAGGAAATGAATTTCAAAAGCATAAACTATGTGATTAAGTATACATGTGTATTATAAGCACGAGCATGCCTACTTAGTATGGTTTAAGCTTGTTATATGATAACATGACTGTAAGACCCCAACTTATTAATGAATAAAATCAAATTTTCTCTAAATATTATTGTGAATAATAAGGGGTTAATTTGATATAATACTTTGGTTATGGGTGAAATGTGCAAATTTTGCAAAATAAGCAAGTGGTTATAAAATATTTATTTTTGGTCGGTGAATATTCGGTTGGTCGTGGAATATTCTTGCTGTCGGGGAATATTCGTACGACGACGCAGCCTTGTGTGGGCCCCATAATGGAAAGCGATTGGATGAAAAAAACGACAAGTATAAGTTGTTTATAAATAACGGCGTAGTTGTTACCGTTAATACTGTTGGAATACCCGGTGGTTAAAATACAGTAGCACACGGTATTGCACCAATTATTGATTCTTACGTAAGAAGGCACTACTCAATAATTGTTACAGTAGTTATTATTCAATATTTTATTTTATTGATTCAATAATTGCTGCGTTGATATTTTATATTATTGTTGTTTCAATAATTGTTGCTGCACAGTATTTTCATTTATCAGATCAATAATTCATATTATTTGAATAATATTATTAGATAACATTATTGGCAATGTCTAGAAAGTTCTGTCTAAGGAGAGGTTTGGTCATCTAATTGCGCGCCAGTAAGGAGAAATCCTTATTGGAAAGCCCCCTCTTTCCTGGGAACGGCCTGGTTGTCATAAATGTGATTCTGTAATATTATTTGTGAATAATTAATTATTGATTCATATGATAAGAAAATATTTATTTTATGTGGATATAAATGAGGAATATATTTTTGTGGTTAAAAATGAAGGAGTTAATGTTGAGATTTTTATCAGTATTTTTGTCGGAATGGAGGTATTAAAAATCAGGGTTTTTGAGATATTTTGCGGGGGTTATAATTTTTAATCCGACCGTTGGATCGTGGTAATTTTTGGATATGTTATACATATATAAGTTGAGTATATGTCCACAAATTTTGAACCGTTAAAAATGAACGTATGATTTACTACGAATTTTACAAGATGACTGGTTCAGAAATTGTTGAATTTTCGGAGTTTATCATTTTGGTGGAAAATTCTAGAATTGGTGGGCCCCACTTGTGGTTGGTGAAGAAATGTGCTGAATTATATTTCAAATGTGGTGGGTGGGAATAGTAGCAGGTAAAGCCATCAGGTTGCAGGTCAAACCTACCAAAATTTTCCTATAAATAGAGGGCTAAGTTAGAATTGAAAATCACACCAGAAACAAGTTTTCTCTCTTTCTCTCTCTAGATTATTGAGTGTATTTTGTGAGTATTTAGATACTTTGAGAGTTTCTATTCATCAGAGCAAGTTTCTTTCAGCCTTATACCGGTATTCCGACCAGAAGTACTGATATTTTGAGGTAAGGGATATTATTTTCTTCTTAATGATATTATTTTCTTCAATATCATTATGCTGAAATATTGATATGAGTTTTTATCAAATTTGGAACTTTTTGTGTCGGGGGTTACTATTCACGTATACGGCACTATTCACGTATACGGCACTATTCACGAATACGGCACTATTCACCGAAAAATAAAATTTTCCCTTTTTGTCCAAGATGTCTATTATGGTTACTATCTTTGATTGTATCCATGTTTTGATCTTTATTTTTGAATTCTGCTTCACAATTGATTATTATGAAGTATTATTGATCTTGGATAAACTGTTATACGAATCCCTACTATTTGTCCTTCTGTCTCATTGGATTCGTTCTCTTTAAGATATTTTTCATCATCCTCAGTCCTAAATGATGATATTACTGAATATCTTTGGCCTGTAGTGCAAAGATGTATAATTACTTGATGAATATCTTTGGCCTGTAGTGCAAAGATGAACAGGTGTTGAGATGAACATGACCGACTGATGATACAAATGAATATCTTTGGCCTGTAGTGCAAAGATGAATATTTGGTTAAAGATGATTATTAATTGATGTTACAGGGATAAAATATTGATGATGGACTTTTAAATCTTAGAAGATAGTAGAATTCTTTCTCTACTTGACTCTTCTAATGGTTTGCTGTTTCCGCTGCAGTTGTTGATCTAAAACTTGTTGTCGATTATATTCTATCAGATTTTTCCCTGTTGAAGACTAACGATAATTTGTTGTATATTATCTTAGTCATAATATTCTTTACTGGGCTAGTTGAGCTCACCCTTTTCCTTTTTGTTCCATTTTTCTTCTCAGGAGGTGAGAACATAGCAGGATCTAGTCGGGGTATGGAGTGATGGTTCTAGAAAGATGTATTAGCAGTCCTCACTATTTCTGTAAAATAGTGTTTGAATAATTGTAATGAGGATTTATTTGAGTGTGGATATTGTCTAGAAGACAATATTTGTATTTAAACTCACAGTATGTGTTGTCGTATTTTGCACGACAATTGTATTATTGAAGTTGTAGTTTGCTTTCTGTACCATGTATTTGGCGACTCAGAATGGGTGTTGTATACCTATTCTGGGGGCGTCACAGTTGGTATCAGAGCTTAGGGATATGATCCCTGGCTGAGATGTGAGACAAGAACTAGGAGGGGAGAGACGGGGAATTCCTTCGCTAGTATGACCTGACTAAGTTTATTTGGTGTTTATTTGGTCGGTCAGAGTATAGGGATAATATATGACATGACTATTAACCCTTGTTTTATGGCAGTATTTAAGAATGGCAGCTGAGAACGTTAATAATGGAGTAAATCAGACCGTGGAGACACCTTTGATCACTACCCAGGGGAACGTGCAACAGGAAGGCAATATTCCTCCTGTAAACAACGTTACCGAGCAAACGATGAATGATGGAATGTTTAGGAGCTTTTTGCAGTTCATGCAAAATCAGACGAGGGAGACTCGTGTGCAGAATACGGGTGGAAATGATAACAACGCGCGGTTTGTCACAGCTAAGCAGTTCAAAGAATTGGGACCACCAGAATTTAAGGGAAAGCCGGATCCGATCATGGCGGAAACGTGGGTCAAGCAAATTACCAAGATATTTGATGTCTTGGGATGCACGGAGGAACAGAAGGTTCCATTCGCCACATTTATGTTCCGCGGTGAGGCAGACTACTGGTGGGAGTCTGTGAAGCGTACCCAGCCTGACGCACTCAACATGTCCTGGGAAACATTTCAAAAACTGTTCAATGACAAGTACTTTCCTGAAAGTATTCGTCATATGAAGGAGGTTGAGTTTATTAGACTGGAACAAAACAACATGACGGTGTCCCAGTACGAGGCGAAGTTTGCAGAGTTATCCAGGTTTGCACCTCATTTGGTCGAAAATGAGGAACGAATGACAAGGATGTTTCTGAGAGGTCTAAAACCCGAGATTCGGCAATATCTTATCTCTCATAAATTTTCTTTATATTCAGATGTTGTAAACAGGGCTCAATTATTAGAGCGAGATAATGAGTATGTGCAACCGAGGGACCACAACCAGGGTCATACCGGTGGCGGCAGTCATCGAAGCAATGAAAACCAGCAGGGAGGAAAACATTCGGACAAAAGCGGTAACCACTCTGGTGGTAATCGTGGTCGTGATAATAGAAGGAGCGAGTCGGGAGGAGATTTCAAGAAGAGAAGGTACAACAATGATAACGTGAAGACGTCAGCACAAACATCAACTGTTTCTAGGGGAGGAGAACGACCACCGGTCGTATGTTACAAATGTGGGAAAGAGGGACATATCAGCCCAAACTGCCCACAACAATCCAAGGTATGTTATAACTGTGGAAAGGAAGGTCATATAGCTCGAGAGTGTTCTGTAGCAAAACCAAGTTCAGCGGGGATGGTGACTCCAAAAGCTATCCCGGATAAGTCGAAATCAGCGGTTCCTGGAAGGGCGTTTGTCGTTACTGGCCAAAACGCGAGAAACCCGAACGAGGTGATCACGGGTAAGCTAATCTTGAATTCTTGCGAAGTTTATACTTTACTAGATACCGGTTCTACCCATTCTTTTATCTCTCCTGCTTGTGCTCAACGTTTAAACTTGACTCCGGAGAAATTGGACTTTAACTTATCTGTTGAAACTCCGTTGGGTGAAACCTTCGTTACATCTACAGTTTATAAATCTTGCATGATCCAAGTTGGCACTATCACATTACCTGTTGATCTTATCTCTTTAAAGATACTTGCTTTTGATGTGATTTTAGGAATTGATTGGTTAACCACTCATCATGCTAAAATTGATTGTTTTCGTAAGGTTGTTAGTTTTCATATTCCTAACCAACCTGTCATACGAATTCAAACTACTAAACCACTAAAATCAGTCACTGTCATATCAAGCCACAAAGCTATTCGTTTATTGAAAAACGGATGTCAAGCTTTCTTAGCCCATGTTATGGATTTGAACAAAGACAAGTCAGATTTGAATAATATTTCTATTGTTAGAGAATTTTCCGATGTATTTCCTGAAGAACTTCCCGGTCTACCCCCAGAACGAGAAATTGAATTCTTTATTGACCTTGAACCCGGTACAAAGCCCATTTCTAAAACCCCATATCGAATGGCTCCTATTGAACTTCAGGAGTTAAAAGTCCAACTACAGGAGTTGTTGGACATCGGTTTTATTCGTCCTAGTACGTCTCCTTGGGGTGCTCCTGTTTTATTCGTAAAGAAGAAAGACGGGAGTATGCGACTTTGTATTGACTATCGAGAATTGAACCATGTCACCATCAAGAATAGGTATCCGCTACCTCGCATTGATGACCTGTTTGACCAGTTGCAAGGAGCACAATTCTTTTCAAAGATCGATCTTCGTTCTGGATATCATCAGCTGAAGATTAAAACTGAGGATATTCCAAAGACTGCCTTCAGAACTCGGTACGGGCATTATGAATTCTTAGTAATGTCTTTTGGATTGACTAATGCTCCTGCTGCCTTCATGGATATGATGAACCGTGTATTCAAAGAATATTTGGATCAGTTCGTTGTTGTCTTTATTGATGACATCCTCATCTATTCCAAAAGCCGTGAAGATCATGAGCGCCATTTGAAGCTGGTACTGCAAAGGCTTCGTGAAAACAAGCTATATGCCAAACTGAAGAAATGCGAGTTCTGGCTTGAGGAAGTAGCATTCCTTGGGCACGTGGTGTCAAAACATGGAGTATCTGTCGACCCGGCGAAGATTGAAGCCATACAAAGTTGGGAGCAACCGAAGTCGGTAACCGAAGTACGTAGCTTTCTGGGCTTAGCTGGTTATTATCGGAGATTTGTGGAAGGATTTTCTCGAATCGCTACTCCGTTAACTCAGCTGACTCGGAAAGATACAAAATTCGTATGGAGTGAGGAATGCGAGAAGAGTTTCCAAGAACTCAAGAGGAGACTCATTTCGGCACCTGTTTTGACAATACCATCTGGTTCGGATGGATTTGTTATCTACAGCGATGCTTCAGGCAAAGGGTTAGGATGTGTTCTCATGCAACATGGGAAAGTCATAGCCTATGCCTCACGACAACTCAAAGAATATGAGAGGAATTATCCTACTCATGATTTGGAGTTGGCAGCAGTCGTTTTTGCGTTGAAGATCTGGAGACACTACCTGTATGGGGAGAAAGTGGAGATCTATACAGATCATAAAAGCCTCAAATATTTCTTCACCCAAAAGGAACTCAACATGCGGCAACGACGTTGGCTTGAGCTGTTGAAAGATTACGATCATACCATCCAATACCATCCTGGAAAAGCAAACGTAGTAGCTGACGCATTGAGTAGAAGATCATATGCGGGTACGAGTGCAATGTTTTTAACACAAAGGCCCATTTTGTATGACTTGCAAAGGATGGAGATAGAGATGAAGGCTCCAAGTACCCACATGATGATATCAAATATACGAGTAGAACCGACTTTAATCGATAAAGTTAAAGCTGCTCAAGCTACGGACATAGAGCTGATGCGTATGAAGAAGAAAGTGCAAGAAGGTGCTATTCCAGAAGCAAGAATCGATGAAGAAGGAATACTTCGAGTCAACTCCAGACTTTGTGTTCCTAACGATTTTGACTTGAAGCATAGAATAATGATGGAGGCACACAACACACCGTTTGCAATCCATCCTGGGAGTACCAAAATGTATCACGATCTTCGACATACATTTTGGTGGAGCAATATGAAAAGAGAGATCGCGGAGTTTATCTCGAGGTGTTTAACTTGTCAACGTGTAAAGGCGGAGCATCAAGTGCCAAAGGGTCCATTGCAACCACTTGAGATCCCGAAATGGAAGTGGGAACACATTACTATGGATTTTGTTACGGGTCTTCCCAAGGTTTCTCAAGGCATAGATGCGATTTGGGTTATTGTTGATAGATTAACCAAGTCCGCTCATTTCTTGCCGATACGTGAGACTTATTCCCTTGAACGTCTTGCTAGTATGTACGTGAACGAGATTGTGAGATTGCATGGCATGCCAGTATCCATAGTTTCGGATCGTGACCCAAGATTCACTTCACGATTTTGGGTTAGCTTGCAGAAAGCTATGGGCACGGATTTACGATTCAGTTCAGCATACCATCCTCAAACGGACGGACAATCAGAGAGGACTATTCAAACTCTTGAAGATCTATTAAGACTTTGTGTCTTAGATCTCAAAGGGAGTTGGGATAAGTACCTACCATTGGTGGAATTCTCCTACAACAACAGTTATCAGGCGAGCATAGGTATGGCTCCATTTGAGGCGTTGTATGGAAGAAAATGTCGTTCTCCAGTATGCTGGGACGAGGTGGGTGAAGCAACATTGTTGGGACCAGAATTGGTACGCATTACTACAGAGAAGATCCAAACGATTCGACAACGTATACAAACGGCACAGGATCGACAAAAGAGTTATGCGGATCTTCATCGGAAGGACGTGGAATTTAATATTGGGGATCATGTATTGTTACGTGTTGCACCATGGAAGGGAGTTACAAGATTTGGGAAGAGAGGAAAGCTCAATCCAAGATTTGTTGGTCCATTTGAGATTCTTGAGCGAATAGGAAATGTGGCATATAGACTCGCATTACCTCCAAGCATGTCTCGTGTTCATAATGTTTTTCACATATCTATGCTTCGTAAATATGTTAAAGACCCGAACCACATTATTGAGTTAGAACCAGACGAGATAGCTGAAGATTTAACGTACGAGGAGGTACCTGTTAAGATCTTGGATAGGAAAGAGCATGTCCTACGCACGAAGGTTATACCACAAGTTAAGGTTTTGTGGAGAAACCATGCTATTGAAGAAATGACCTGGGAGTTGGAATCAGAAATGAAAGCGAGGTATCCTCACCTTTTTGAAACATCAGGTACGTACGTCAATTTCGAGGACGAAATTTCATAAGGAGGGGAGGTTGTAAGACCCCAACTTATTAATGAATAAAATCAAATTTTCTCTAAATATTATTGTGAATAATAAGGGGTTAATTTGATATAATACTTTGGTTATGGGTGAAATGTGCAAATTTTGCAAAATAAGCAAGTGGTTATAAAATATTTATTTTTGGTCGGTGAATATTCGGTTGGTCGTGGAATATTCTTGCTGTCGGGGAATATTCGTACGACGACGCAGCCTTGTGTGGGCCCCATAACGGAAAGCGATTGGATGAAGAAAACGACAAGTATAAGTTGTTTATAAATAACGGCGTAGTTGTTACCGTTAATACTGTTGGAATACCCGGTGGTTAAAATACAGTAGCACACGGTATTGCACCAATTATTGATTCTTACGTAAGAAGGCACTACTCAATAATTGTTACAGTAGTTATTATTCAATATTTTATTTTATTGATTCAATAATTGCTGCGTTGATATTTTATATTATTGTTGTTTCAATAATTGTTGCTGCACAGTATTTTCATTTATCAGATCAATAATTCATATTATTTGAATAATATTATTAGATAACATTATTGGCAATGTCTAGAAAGTTCTGTCTAAGGAGAGGTTTGGTCATCTAATTGCGCGCCAGTAAGGAGAAATCCTTATTGGAAAGCCCCCTCTTTCCTGGGAACGGCCTGGTTGTCATAAATGTGATTCTGTAATATTATTTGTGAATAATTAATTATTGATTCATATGATAAGGAAATATTTATTTTATGTGGATATAAATGAGGGATATATTTTTGTGGTTAAAAATGAAGGAGTTAATGTTGAGGTTTTTATCAGTATTTTTGTCGGAATGGAGGTATTAAAAATCAGGGTTTTTGAGATATTTTGCGGGGGTTATAATTTTTAATCCGACCGTTGGATCGTGGTAATTTTTGGATATGTTATACATATATAAGTTGAGTATATGTCCACAAATTTTGAACCGTTAAAAATGAACGTATGATTTATTACGAATTTTACAGATGACTGGTTCAGAAATTGTTGAATTTTCGGAGTTTATCATTTTGGTGGAAAATTCTAGAATTGGTGGGCCCCACTTGTGGTTGGTGAAGAAATGTGCTGAATTATATTTCAAATGTGGTGGGTGGGAATAGTAGCAGGTAAAGCCATCAGGTTGCAGGTCAAACCTACCAAAATTTTCCTATAAATAGAGGGCTAAGTTAGAATTGAAAATCACACCAGAAACAAGTTTTCTCTCTTTCTCTCTCTAGATTATTGAGTGTATTTTGTGAGTATTTAGATACTTTGAGAGTTTCTATTCATCAGAGCAAGTTTCTTTCAGCCTTATACCGGTATTCCGACCAGAAGTACTGATATTTTGAGGTAAGGGATATTATTTTCTTCTTAATGATATTATTTTCTTCAATATCATTATGCTGAAATATTGATATGAGTTTTTATCAAATTTGGAACTTTTTGTGTCGGGGGTTACTATTCACGTATACGGCACTATTCACGTATACGGCACTATTCACGAATACGGCACTATTCACCGAAAAATAAAATTTTCCCTTTTTGTCCAAGATGTCTATTATGGTTACTATCTTTGATTGTATCCATGTTTTGATCTTTATTTTTGAATTCTGCTTCACAATTGATTATTATGAAGTATTATTGATCTTGGATAAACTGTTATACGAATCCCTACTATTTGTCCTTCTGTCTCATTGGATTCGTTCTCTTTAAGATATTTTTCATCATCCTCAGTCCTAAATGATGATATTACTGAATATCTTTGGCCTGTAGTGCAAAGATGTATAATTACTTGATGAATATCTTTGGCCTGTAGTGCAAAGATGAACAGGTGTTGAGATGAACATGACCGACTGATGATACAAATGAATATCTTTGGCCTGTAGTGCAAAGATGAATATTTGGTTAAAGATGATTATTAATTGATGTTACAGGGATAAAATATTGATGATGGACTTTTAAATCTTAGAAGATAGTAGAATTCTTTCTCTACTTGACTCTTCTAATGGTTTGCTGTTTCCGCTGCAGTTGTTGATCTAAAACTTGTTGTCGATTATATTCTATCAGATTTTTCCCTGTTGAAGACTAACGATAATTTGTTGTATATTATCTTAGTCATAATATTCTTTACTGGGCTAGTTGAGCTCACCCTTTTCCTTTTTGTTCCATTTTTCTTCTCAGGAGGTGAGAACATAGCAGGATCTAGTCGGGGTATGGAGTGATGGTTCTAGAAAGATGTATTAGCAGTCCTCACTATTTTTGTAAAATAGTGTTTGAATAATTGTAATGAGGATTTATTTGAGTGTGGATATTGTCTAGAAGACAATATTTGTATTTAAACTCACAGTATGTGTTGTCGTATTTTGCACGACAATTGTATTATTGAAGTTGTAGTTTGCTTTCTGTACCATGTATTTGGCGACTCAGAATGGGTGTTGTATACCTATTCTGGGGGCGTCACAATGACCTTAGTAGTTGACCTTGAAGCATGGACTTGAATTACTTAAGGTATACGAAAGTCCGACATGAAAACCATATAACTTTGAATTGAATTTGAATGAGCATGATAGGTTATAAAACTTGAGTTAATGCCCTTATAAACGTGTATACATGAGGAACATAATAGCCTTGCATGACTAGTTTAGGTATGACAAGGATTTTGAAAAGTGAAACTTAGAAAGTTGAATGTAAGGGTTTCGATAAAGTTTGAGAAGCGTAAGAGCAATATAGATTACATATTTATGAGTTTTAAATATGTGTCGAACACTTAGATAGTTAAGTGTGTTAATATTGATATTAAGTGTGGTTAAGGTATAACCATACGTACCTAACGATACTAAGCGTATGATAGGAAAGTGAAACAAGGTTCTAAGAACCAAGATAAAAAACAATGTAATATTTATTATTATATTGAGAATGTATGGAAGTGTATAACTAATGAGTGTGATCTCTATGATTAATATAATTGTGTAGGGATATAAGAAGTGCAATTAGCGATACGCAGTTAAGTTGTAGTTTATAAACTACGAATCAGGCAAGTCTTTCAGTTCCTATTTGATATATGAATTATATAACTGTTAGTTGAGCTATATTATGTTGTGAGAATATTGATGTATATTTATGAAATGCATATGAGATATATATAAATTTGAAAGTTGATCTTTGATGATATATTCGTGATATAAATCTTTATGCCTGTTATATGTGAAGTAACATGCGTAGTAAATATTAAGTGATTATGAATGCATGAACTGAATATGCTATTTTATGCTATGTGATGCATGAAAACTATTAGAATTGCTGGGCTGTCGAGCTCACCCTTGCAAATAACCACTTTTCCAGGTTAAGGATTCACGGTAAAGATTACGTGCTACTTGATAGATAAAGTTCAATAACATCGAAGGAGATTGATTTATATACTCTTGAACCATGTTTAGGTTCTAGTAGATATACTTGATAGTAGTTTACTACATGTAATACATGTTAAGTTGTAAAGTTATACTAGGCGGTACATAGAGAAATTGAATAAAGTGAATCATAGAATAATTTGATTCAGGGATTTGTAATTGATTCGAGTTAAGATATCAATAAAAGATTTATTTTCAAAGGAGATTAAAAAAGTTTAAATTATTCTGCATATTTTTATAACATCGAATGTAATGTATTACAGGAATAGTAAATGACCAAGTTGTGAAACTTATAAAAGTTTGGGATCATTGTGCAGATCCTGGTAATGGAAAGAGTTTATATTCTAAATTGTAATAAGCAAAGTTATATTCATTAAGTTATGAATGAAAAATATAAATAGTTTGACAATAGTAGTATCGTGGCGGACCGGATTCGTGGTTCGAAGAGACCCGAATTTGGGGGCATCACAGGTTGGTATCAAAGCTGTAGGTTATAAACTTTAGGTAAGTGTACCTTAGGCTATAACCCGAGGGAGACAAAGATAAGGATTAAAATATATAAGTGAAGATTCAAAGAAGAATCTTGAAGTATCTAAGAGAATGAGAATTCAGGAGTTTCCTAACTCCGACAATAAAAATGTTAAGATGGTGTCTAGATGACAAAGATAATTAGAATGAACTCGAGTGGAGTTTTGTTGATAATAAGGAAAGAACCCTAAGGTAAAGTGATGATCACGATGTGATCGGATTGAACTGTGAAGTGATAAATAGTCTGTAACGACTAAGTGCATATAGCTTGATGCTATAGGAGAGTACTATGAAATGGTACGATGTGAACTCATGAGTAGTTGTATGTGATGAGATACGAAGAATTCGTATCGAGAAAAAAGCAAGTTAAGTGTAAGATAGAGTTAAGGGGGATTCCAGTTGAGGACCCATGTGGGAGCTGAGTTGTACAAACCTTTGTGTGGGCGGAGGCTTTGTGCTCACGCTCGGTTTCTCACAACGATAATCAATGGAATGTCGGTGTCGCGCTATCGATGTGCTTATGGTGAGAAGGTGATTCTTTGCTCATATCATATTTGATAGATAAAGACTATTAAGATTAAGGTAGAGAATATTAAGATTAGGCGCGAGTTCTTAAAACTCATATTTATGGCAAGTTTATGACTCATAATCATATGATGGGATCCCTCAGCGAATGGACGACTTTAGTCTGACTAGGATAAGTTCTTACACTCATATGATTATGGCAAGTTCCTTGATTTCCAAAGTGTGGTAGGTTTGATGAACTATATCTGGTATATATATGTTATGAAGTTAGAAATTTTGGTATAGTAAAGATTGAAGTTGATGGAGAAGCGTGGATTTTCTAAATCTTCTAGCTCTGCTAGATTTTCAAAAATTTATTGACTTCATGCTAGTGTTCGCACTCTGTTTTCTTGAGAAAAACATTGGGTTAAGTGACTAAACCAATGAGTTTTAAAAACAACACCATTATTCTTATGTCTAGGCTAATTGTTTCGGCTAAGACAAAAATGATTTGAGAATTTTCAAAATGTATTTCTGACCATTTACATCATTTGATATGGTGTAAAAATGGTAAACGATGGAGTCATCAATGTAATCGAACCTAGTGTTGGTTGTGATCGAAAGATCGTCAGCCCACTATGGTATGATGTAATATGACGAAGTCACCTAATGGCGGAATCCTCAACGCACTACTAATCTAGTACGGTATCATGACGTTATAAAATAATTTTTGGTTTTCTTTCAAATTATGAAAAGTTGACTAAATTACTTCGATTGATGTCGGAACTGTTGATTAGAGTCTAAGCTATTTGATTCGGTTAGACGACTGTTGAAAAGTGATTATAGAATTCAAGCGTTCTTGTGTAATTGTGCCAAACCAGATTGCTCTGGTGCGGATTCAGTCATTAAAAAGCTGAAGCGAACAACCCTATAAGGGGATATGTTTTCGGGGACAATGGTTCCGAGCGTAACGCATGTATTCGTTAAAAAATACTACGTTGCGGCCCAATGTAATGGTACAATAGGTTGGCCACCTAGTGTACGTGTGGAGGGTATTTTCAGTCTTTGTGATAGATAAACACTCTGGTTTGTAGTGTGGATGATTGTGTTGAAGCACTAGTTCACGGTCTTGTGTGACCCCTCAGCATAAATTGGAATCTGAGTTATTCATACTACTTCCCGATTATTGAAAAATCGTGGAAGATTCTTATTCTTCTGAAAGATAAAGGTAGTGAGTAGAATGTTCCTTAGAAAGAAAAATGTGATAGAATGCAAGTGAGCAAGTTATAACAAAACTTCCAAAAAGAGAATGAATAAAGTTATTCAAAAGAATATGTAATATTCGAAATAGCATCGAGTAGAGGAGGTTTCGGTGATTCTGAGGACGGAATCCTTATAAGGGGGAGAGGATGTAAGAACCCGAATTTTTAGAAAATATTAAAATAAGAATTTAGGGAATAAAATTCTTAAAGTATGAGATGGGTTCGAACCAGATTATTTAAGTGTGTTACGACGTATGTGGTATTGTGAGCTATGTGATAAGTGATGTTGTGTTTAATAAATATATATCGTTATTATATATTTATTATATATTGTAGAGAGGAATTAGTAAGAAAATGGATAAAATTTATCTATTGATGATTAAATAATTTATGTGAAATTATTTTATAATAGTAAGTTGGTGACATTAAATATATTTGATAATCACCAATTTCTTGAGTATTTGTATGAGTATGTATCAAGTCTAAGGCAGTACAAACGTACCCTTTAATGGTGGATGCATAGTAGTTGGACTAAACGATTCCTTCAGAGAGCGGAAGTATATACGAATTAGTAACCGATCTAACTTACTGTGAAAGCAGTGTAGATGAGACGAAAATTAATTTGTTGGTTGTTTGTGGGAAACCACTCAGTGTACTATATTGAATACTATTAAAGACTCGATGTGTGCTAGGTTTGGACTTATGCTTATATACGTTAATGACGATAGAAGAAAATCAATATATATATATATATATATATATATATATATATATATATATATATATATATATATATATAAGTGAATATTGGTTAGAGATTTATATATTAGATTAATATTTGAGATGTGGCTAAATGTAATGGTTGAAGATGTTGTCTTAGGACGATCGAATAATTATACGCATAGTGTATAATTTAAATAATTAATAGAATAAATATTAATTATTTTAAGTGTAAAGGTTGTACATATTATATGTATGTAATTATTTAAGTAAGCTAAATAATTTAGCATTATGATAAAGTGTGACATAAACTTTATATTAAATAAATAATAAAATAATGTGGAATTGGGGAAAAAGCCAAACGTGGCCTAGACCCCTAATATTTAATTATAAAAATAACGAGCTTGAGTTATATGTAACTCCAGTAAATGGGATAAATGAGCCTTGTGTGGCCTGTGTATTAAAATTAAACCGGACTGAGGGTTTAACTAAAATTATTAAAAGAGAATTAATGATTGATAATAATCATTATGATATTTATGTGTGATATGAAATAATAGGTTGAAAGTACTCAACTAAATTATATTTAGCCCAATTAAAATATTATTTAGACTAGGCCAATGTACATGAGATATAAGATTATATATTGGTGTATATTTAAAATATAAGTATACTTCCTATATGTGGGTAGGTACATATATGTGTATATATGTTCACATAACTTAAATTAATGTAGTAATACTAAGTCATTATAATTGACTTAAGGAGCCCCAAAAAGGAAATAACCTTGGTTCATTAAGTAACCTTGTTACTAAAACATGAAACTAAAAAGCTATGTTCCAATTTCTCAGACATTTTCCTTCCTCACGTGTATAGGCCATTGGCCTAGTCTACTATATTGATGAAATTTAGAGCTGATGATGTTAGGTTTTTAATATTCATGAACGCAATCAAATTGCATAAAATAAGCGAAAACGTGAAAAATTAGAGATTTAAAATTTTACAAACTATATACCCGGATCATCCTTTATGCATAATTATTAATTAAACGAAAAGATAAAGAACAAGAATCATACCCTTGAAGATCCGAGCTTCCTCAGATACAAGTTTACCTCCAAATCCTTTCCGTGTTCAACTTGAATCCACCTGGTTGGGTTCCTTCCTTTCATGAACGTTAGCCACCCAAGTGTTTGGCATGTAGAGGTGATCCACTAAGGAAGAAGAAATATTCAAGAAGAAGGGTATTTGGCAAAACCCTAGTTTTTCTATCTATCATAGAATGGGGTGTACTCTCCCAACTATTGGAATTACGTATTCACGTGTTTTGTGAAAGCAACCACCCTCACCTATAATAAGACTCCTCTTATTTATAGATGTAGGCAACCCTCCTTAACAATTAAGGAATTGGACTTTATTTTAATTAATTAGGCTCCTAATCTTATTAGGAATAATTAATTAAAATTTTAATTAATTAGTCTCCTAATCTTATTAGGAATAAATGAGAGTACTTTTATTAATTAATTTCCAAACTCCTTTAAGAATTAAATAATAATAATAATAATAGTAATAATAATAATAATAAGACTCCTCTTATTAATTTATATTTAATATTTTCAAAATATTAAATAATAAATATTAAGCTATTTAGTTTATTCTATCACCATAGATTAAATTAAATATACTTAACTTATTATTACGATTATGCCACTAACTTCTTAAATAATTATTCTTTCTTTTATGGTATGACCCTTTAGGTTCTCCATATTAAACCGATTTGTGAATAAATCAATTAGAACCATTCTAATCTTATTTAAATAAATAAATTAAACAATTAATTAATTTAAATAAATAATATTTATTCTACAATAGTGATAAGCCTCCCTAGCGATCAACAACTTTCTAGATAATATAGATTTTAACATTAATCATAAAAGAACCTTTGAGTAAATAGTTACTGTACAATTCAATCCTTCCACCATACAATGTCCCAATTAAATATAAGACATGAAATTACTGTCAAGTCTTAATTTGTTTAATTATATGTATTTCGACTCTTAAATGCACAACTCCAAATAATGTAAATTAAAAACTCCTTTTTAATTTCATTTTGCCTTGGCCAAGGACTACTGGGTTGTCATTTATCGAATCACATAGGATATTTCTCTTCTTTTACTAGAAGCGGTAGATTCTTTATTGATCATACATTATCTCCATGTATAACTTATTATACCCAATCATACCCTTTGATATACCCTAAGGGTCTTAAGAAATAAGTCAAAGTATAACTCATCATACACAAGATACTATGATGATCTCAAGTCCAAGGATCACTTGTACTACTATCACTACAGGAATTCCTATTGATAGGCAAGTAAAATTCCATTAGGTATTCCTTAGCGAGCCACGTTCAGTGAACTTATTCTCTAATAAGCACCTACATACTTGCTTTAGTGTCTCCAAACAAATGATCATGAGATCAATCATCCTCATCTAATGAGCAAGCAATGTATGTACCAATCTATCCGGATTCACTAATCCCTAATTTAGTAATCCAACGATTGAGATCTATTTTAGTTTTAAGCTTTCTAAGAATTTAGATCCCATTAGAATGATCATCATCATTATTCTAAAATCATTGCTTAAAACTATGGGTTTATCGCATATTATAAAGCAGCATCATGTAGATAATTAAAAACCTTTAATAAATTAATACTTTTTTTATTAATAAATGAATAAGATTGTTACAAAGTATATGCTTTATCATCAAACATGATTGGCTTATGTGTATATTACTTTCAATCTCCCACTTGCACTAAAGTCAATCGTCATGGTATCTCATACACTTCTTCTTTAAGTGACGATTATCCTGCTGTTACATAAGCTTTAGTTAATGGATATGCAATGTTTTTCTTGAGATTCCACTATCTCTATAGTGATTTCCCATCTTTCAATGATTCCTGTAATCAAGTGAAAGTGCCACAACACATATTTAGATTCAAGATGAGACTTAGGAACTATTCCTAATTCTGTAATAAATTTTTCATCCAAACAATCAACTTACAGCTTCATTTATAGCTATATACTTTGTCTTTATCACTAAAGCAGAAACTCTTTGCTTTTTAGAACCTTTCCAATTCACTGCACCACTGTTTAAGGTAACGCTTTACCTTAAAGTGGATTTTCTGTCGTCTTGGTCTGTCTGAAAAACTTGAGTATGTTAAGCCCTCTAGTTTTAATTCAGACCCACAATGAATATGATCACATCCTTAGTGCCGGTTAAGTACTTTAAGATGTTTTCACTGACTTATAGTAAACTTCTCCAGAATATGACTGATCAACATCAGTTCTCGTACATTTCATTGCATACATGATAGTTACCTATGTGATCTCTCTTGTATGAGTCTATGGGGACTATTAAGAGAGATACACTCCAAGGCTCATCAACATGAGACATCCCATGGAGTTTGCCATGCTAAACGACTTTAGCATCAAATGAATATACGTTTTTTTTAAGTCGAGCATCCTTTTAAATCTATCTATATAAATTTTATCCCCAATTAAGATACTCTTTCCAAATCATTCATGGAGGAATGTTTAGACAACTTTATCTTTACTGATTGTAGCATTAGTATGTCGTTCCTTATCCGTAGTATATCAACATATAATACTAGAAATGTCACGACGCTCCCACTGACCCTTTTGTGCACACTAGGTTCATTCTTTTTTTGATAAAATCAAACCCTTTTTGATTGTCTCATCAAAATGAATGTTCCATATTTGAAAAGCTTGCTTCAATCCATTTCTCTGAGCGTCTACAACTCTTACCTCATCGTATGTAACTGGATCATCTTCTATAATGTGTACCTCATCATCATCATCATCTATGATGAATCCATACCTCCTAGGTATCTTCAGTACTATTCCAGATTTACGATTCAGTTGTGGTACAATAGGTCTTTTCTACAGGTTCCTCTTATTTGACTTATAGTGTTTTGTGGTTCTTGAACTTTTCAAGATTTATTATCCTCCCACTACCTCTTTCAATGATAAATACCTTTATCTTAGAAGGTAGCGAGTTTTGCAACAAACACCTTTTGCTAAGTAGGATTATAGAACATATAACCTAAACGTACTTTAGGATGTCCCACAAATCTGTACTTGTCAAATTTTTGTCCCAAGCTTATCCTTTGAAATCTTTTGCACATAAGTTGGACAACCCTTTATCTTAACATACTTAAGATTAGGAATCCTCCCTGTTTATAACTATTATAGAGTCTTGGGGCTGGATTTTGAGGTTACCTTTTCCGTAGATATGCAGTCATTTCTAGGACATTATCCCAGAAAGATACTGGAATATCGGTAAAATCATTATGGACTGCACCATGCCCAACAAGGTACGATTTTTTCTTTTAGATACATTAATCAATTATTGCGTATCAGTAGGCATCCATTGTGAGAAAACCATTTGAGATGATCTAGAAACTTATTGCACAAGTATTCCTTCCTCGATCTGATCAAAGAATTCTAATACTTTGCCAATTTGTTTCACTTCTGAATTCTTTAAACCTTTCAAATAATTCACACTTGTATTTCAGCAAATACACACATTCAACTCTTTGAATGATCATCTCATTTTCTTATACTAGTTTGTTCAATTTGCAAAAATTTTTCACGTAAGTCAAGTATACAAAATTCATTAAGTAATATTTCAATTCTAAACAAAACATTATTATTATAAATAGAACAACAATTGTTCTTAATTATAATACCAAAAACTTTATTGTCCAACAATAAAATGGAAATAATGTTTCTAACAAGAACTGAAATACAATAACAACTTATTGACTTAATAGATTTGCCCGTAGGTAGTGCTAAACTATAAGTTTCTATGGCTAATGTGGCAACTTTTGTTTCATTTTCCACACATAGGATTACTTATATTTATATAGCTTTCTACTTCTGCTTGGTCCCTTCATAAATCTATATTTATGATAACCAAAGTCGGTATCCAATACCCAAGTAGAACCTTGACTTAAATTTTTTTTTATTTTAAATCATGAATAAATTTGCATTTTTAACCGAAACTTCACTAAGCTTCTTTGGTTAGCCTCTGCAAGATGCTTCTTGCAGTTTCTTTCGAGTGTCCAGGCTTATTACAGTGGAAGCAAACTCCTTAGTTATCCGTATCAGTTTTGTTCTTATTATCATTTATTTTTGCCTTTCTATTTACCTTTTTTGAATTGTTCTTCTTTTCAGAAGATCCTTTAGCCCCTACCAGTAAGACATGGTCTTTCTTGGTTGGAAAGTGATTCTAACATTTTTTAACATGTTAAGCAAATCAGCGAGGCTGATATCTAGCTTGTTCATATGAAAAATTCACAATAATTGTGAAAGGAGTCCGGGAGTGAGTGCAAGATCAAATCTTGGCTCAACTCTCCATCCATGACAAAACCCGTTGTCCTAATTGATCAATCAAATTGATTATGTTAAGGACTTTTATCTGTACTGTAGTGTCATCGGTCATTCTAGATCGGAAGAGCTCCTTAGATATTTTATATCTATCAGTCCTATTTTCCTCACCATCAACTGCTTGATGTGTAGGAATATAGTAGGAGCATCCATAGTTTCATGCTGACGCTGAAGCTCGTTACTCATGGATGCGAGCATGATGCATTGAGCCAACTGGGCATCATCTTGCCACTTTCTAAAAGTAGAAATCTCTTCCTCAGAAGTATTATCTGTAACCATTGCAGGGATAGGCGTATTAAGGACATAAGATAGCTTTTCAGCCATGAGAACTATTCTCAAATTCCTTAACCAATCTATTTAATTCGGTCCGGTTAAATAGCATCTAATATGCTTCGCAGTGATAGTAATTTTAGACATTGTAAAATTCTGTAAATGAATTTATAATTAACAACATTTTAACATACATTCTTTTATTAATTACCAAAATAATTTAGGTCTTGTTTTAAATTGGTATCTCCCACTATTTTTATCAAACTATATTTGTAAGACCCCAACTTATTAAAATAAAATTAAATTTCCTCTATTTATTATTTTGAAATAGAAAGTGTTGATTTGATTAATGTGGTTAGTTATGGGTAAAATGCGCAAATATTTCAAATAAGCAGTGGTTATAAAATATTCATTTTTGGTCGATGAATATTCGTTTGGTCGTGGAATATTCTTGCTATCGGGGAATATTCGTACGATGGCGCAGCCTTGTGTGGGCCCCATAACGGAAAGCGATTGGATGAAGAAAACGACAAGTATAAGTTGTTTATAATTAACGACGTATTTATTACCGTTAATACTGTTGGAATACCTGGTGGTTAAAATACAGTAGCACACGATATTGCACCAATTATTGATTCTTACGAAGGAAGGCACTACTCAATAATTGTTACAGTAGTTACTGTTCAATATTTTATTTTATTGATTCAATAATTGCTGCATTGATATCTTATATTATTGTTGTTTCAATAATTGTCACTGCACAGTATTTTCCATTATCAGATCAATAATTCATATTATTTGAATAATATTATTAGATAACATTATTGGTAATGTCTAGAAAGTTCTGTCTAAGGAGAGGTTTGGTCATCTAATTGCGCGCCTGTAAGGAGAAATTCTTATTGAAAAGCCCCCTCTTTCCTGGGAACGGCCTGGTTGTCATAAATGTGATTCTGTAATATTATTTGTGAATAATTAATTATTCATTCATATGATAAGAAAATAATTATTTTATGTGGATATAAATGTTGGATATATTTATTGTGGTTAAAAATGAAGGAGTTAATGTTGAGGTGTTTTATCAGTATTTTTATCGGAATGGAGGTATTAAAAATCAAATCAAGATTTTTGAGATATTTTGCGGGGGTTATAATTTTTAATCCGACCGTTGGATCGTGGTAATT
This sequence comes from Panax notoginseng, assembly GCA_016801055.1. Taxonomy (NCBI): domain Eukaryota; kingdom Viridiplantae; phylum Streptophyta; class Magnoliopsida; order Apiales; family Araliaceae; genus Panax; species Panax notoginseng. Next base: position 167,366,667 of record CM029019.1, read on the forward strand.
TTTGGATATGTTATACATATATAAGTTGAGTATATGTCCACAAATTTTGAACCGTTAAAAATGAACGTATGATTTATTATGAATTTTACGAGATGACTGGTTCAGAAATTGTTGAATTTTCGGAGTTTATCATTTTGGTGAAAAATTCTAGAATTGGTCGGCCCCACTCTTGGTTGGTGAATAAATGTGCTGAGATTTTTATTCAAATGTGGTAGGCTTGAATAGTAGCAGGTAAAGTCATCAGGTTGCAGGTTAAGTCTGCTTCGGCGTGCTAACATTTTCCTATAAATAGAGGGCTAAGTTAGAATTAAAAATCACACCAGAAACAAGTTTACTCTCTTTCTCTCTCTAGATTATTGAGTGTATTTTGTGAGTATTTAGATACTTTGAGAGTTTCTATTCATCAGAGCAAGTTTCTTTCAGCCTTATACCGGTATTCCGACCAGAAGTACTGATATTTTGAGGTAAGGGATATTATCTTCTTCTTAAATGATATTTTCTTCATTATCATTATGCCGAAATATTGATATGAACTTTTTATCAAATTTGGAACTTTTTGTGTCGGGGTTACTATTCACGTATACGTTACTATTCACGTATACGGCACTGTTCACGAATACGGCACTATTCACAAAAAAATAAAATTTTCTCATTTTGTCTAAGATATCTATTATGGTTACTATATTTGATTGTATCCATGTTTTGATCTTTATTTTTGAATTCTGCTTCACAATTGATTATTATGAAGTGTTATTGATCTTGGATAAACTGTTATACGAATCCCTACTATTTGTCCTTCTGTCTCACTGGATTCGTTTTCTTTAAAATATTTTTCATCATCCTCAGTCCTAAATGATGATATTACTGAATATCTTTGGCCTATAGTGCAAAGATGTATGATTACATGATGAATATCTTTGGCCTGTAGTGCAAAGATGAACAGGTGTTGAGATGAACATGACTGACTGGTGATACAAATGAATATCTTTGGCCTGTAGTGCAAAGATGAATATTTGGTTAAAGATGATTATTAATTGATGTTACAGGGATAAAATATTGATGATGAACTTTTAAATATTAGAAGATAGTAGAATTCATTCTCTACTTGACTCTTCTAATGGTTTGCTGTTTCCGCTGCAGTTGTTGATCTAAAACTTGTTGTAAATTATATTCTATCATATTTTTTCCTGTTGAATACTAATGATAATTTATTTTATATTGTGTTAGTCATAATATTCTTTACTGGGCTAGTTGAGCTCACCCTTTTCCTTTTTGTTCTATTTTTCTTCTCAGGAGGTGAGAACATAGCAGGATCTAGTCGGGGTATGGAGTGATGGTTCTAGAAAGATGTTTTAGTAGTCCTCACTATTTTTGTAAAATAGTGTTTGAATAATTGTAATGAGGACTTATTTTAGTGTGGATATTGTCTAGAAGACAATATTTGTATTTAAACTCACAGTATGTGTTGTCGTATTTTGCACGACAATTGTATTATTGAAGTTGTAGTTTGCTTTTTGTACCATGTATTTGGCGACTCAGAATGGGTGTTGTATACCTATTTTGGGGGCGTCACAGTTGGTATCAGAGCTTAGGGATATGATCCCTGGCTGAGATGTGAGACAAGAACTAGGAGGGGAGAGACGGAGATTCCTTCGCTAGTATGACCTGACTAAGTTTATTTGGTGTTTATTTGGTCGGTCAGAGTATAGGGATAATATATGACATGACTATTAACCCTTATTTTATGGCAGTATTTAAGAATGGCAGCTGAGAACGTTAATAATGGAGTAAATCAGACCGTGGAGACACCTTTGATCACCACCCAGGGGAACGTGCAACAGGAAGGCAATATTCCTCCTGTAAACAACGTTACCGAGCAAACTATGAATGATGGAATGTTTAGGAGCTTTTTGCAGTTCATAAAAAATCAGACGAGGGAGACTCGTGTGCAGAATACGGGTGGAAATGATAACAATGCGCGGTTTGTCACAACCAAGCAGTTTAAAGAATTGGGACAACCAGAATTTAAGGGAAAGCCGGATCCGATCATGGCGGAAACGTGGGTCAAGTAAATTACCAAGATATTCAATGTCATGGGATGCACGGAGGAACAGAAGGTTCCATTCGCCACCTTTATGTTCCGCAGTGAGGCAGACTACTGGTGGGAGTGTGTGAAGCGTACCCAGCCTGACGTACTCAACATGTCCTGGGAAACATTTCAGAAACTGTTCAATGACAAGTACTTTCCTAAAAGTATTCGTCATATGAAGGAGGTGGAGTTTATCAGACTGGAACAAAACAACATGACGGTGTCCCAGTACGATGCGAAGTTTGCAGAGTTGTCCAGGTTTGCACCTCATTTGGTCGAAAATGAGGAACGAATGACAAGGATATTTCTAAGAAGTCTAAAGCCCGAGATTCGGCAATATCTTATCTCTCATAAATTTTTTTTATATCCAGATGTTGTAAACAGGGCTCAATTATTAGAGCGAGATAATGAATATGTGCAACCGAGGGACCACAACCAGGGTCATACCGGTGACAGCAGTCATCAGAGCGATGATAACCAACGAGGAGGGAAAAATACAAACAAAGGCGGTAACCACTTGGGTGGTCATCGTGGCCATGATAATAAGAGAGGTGAGTCAAGTGAAAATTTTAGAAAGAGGAGATTCAACAATGACGGGAAGACATCAGCAGCTGTACCAGCACCAACAACAAATTCTAGGGGAGGAGAACGACCGCCAGTTAGATGTTACAAATGTGGGAAAGAGGGACATATCAGCCCAAATTGTCCACAACAATCCAAGGTATGTTACAACTGTGGAAAGGAAGGCCACATAGCTCAGGATGGTTCTGTAGCAAAACCAAGTTCAACGGGGATGGTGACTCCAAGGGCTGTCCCGGATAAGTCGAAATCAGCGGTTCCTGGAAGGGCGTTTGTCGTGACTGGCCAAAACGCGAGAAACCCAAACGAGGTGATCACGGGTAAGCTAATCTTGAATTCTTGCGAAGTTTATACTTTACTAGATACCGGTTCTACCCATTCTTTTATCTCTCCTGCTTGTGCTCAACGTTTAAACTTGACTCCGGAGAAATTGGACTTTAACTTATCTGTTGAAACTCCGTTGGGTGAAACCTTCGTTACATCTACAGTTTATAAATCTTGTATGATCCAAGTTGGCACTATCACATTACCTGTTGATCTTATCTCTTTAAAGATACTTGCTTTTGATGTGAGTTTAGGAATTGATTGGTTAACCATTCATCATGCTAAAATTGATTGTTTTCGTAAGGTTGTTAGTTTTCATATTCCTAACCAACCTGTCATACGAATTCAAACTACTAAACCACTAAAATTAGTCACTGTCATATCAAGCCACAAAGCTATTCGTTTATTGAAAAACGGATGTCAAGCTTTCTTAGCCCATGTTATGGATTTGAACAAAGACAAGTCAAATTTGAATAACATTTCTATTGTTAGAGAATTTCCCGATGTATTTTCTGAAGAACTTCTTGGTCTACCCCCAGAACGTGAAGTTGAATTCTTTATTGACCTTGAACCCGGTACAAAGCCCATTTCTAAAACCCCATATCGAATGGCTCCTATTGAACTTTAGGAGTTAAAAGTCCAATTACAGGAGTTATTAGACATCGGTTTTATTTGTCCTAGTACATCTCTTTGGGGTGCTCCTGTTTTATTCGTAAAGAAGAAAGACGGGAGTATGCGATTTTGTATCGACTATAGGGAATTGAACCATGTCACCATCAAGAATAGGTATCCGCTACCTCGCATTGATGACCTGTTTGACCAGTTGTAAGGAGCACAATTCTTTTCAAAGATTGATCTTCGTTCTGGATATCATCAGCTGAAGATTAAAACTGAGGATATTCCAAAGACTGCCTTCAGAACTAGGTACGGGCATTATGAATTCTTAGTCATGTCTTTTGGATTTACTAATGCTCCTGCTGCTTTCATGGATATGATGAACCGTGTATTCAAAGAATATTTAGATCAGTTCGTTGTTGTCTTTATTGATGACATCCTCATCTATTCCAAAAGTCGTGAAGATCATGAGCGCCATTTAAAGCTGGTACTGCAAAGGCTTCGTGAAAACAAGCTATATGCCAAATTGAAGAAATGCGAGTTCTGGCTTAAGGAAGTAGCATTCCTTAGGCACGCGGTGTCAAAACATGGAGTATCTGTCGACCCGGCGAAGATTGAAGCCATACAAAGTTGGGAGCAACCGAAGTCGGTGACCGAAGTACGTAGCTTTCTAGGCTTAGCTGGGTATTACCGGAGATTCGTGGAAGGATTTTCTAGAATCGCTACTCCGTTAACTCAGCTGACTCGGAAGGATACAAAATTCGGTTGGAGCGAGGATTGTGAGAAGAGTTTTCAAGAACTCAAGAGGAGACTCATTTCTGCACCTGTTCTGACAATACCATCTAGTTCGGATGGATTTGTTATCTACAGCGATGCTTCAGGCAAAGGGTTAGGATGTGTTCTCATGCAACATGAAAAAGTCATAGCCTATGCCTCGCGACAACTCAAAGAATATGAGAGGAATTATCCTACTCATGATTTGGAGTTGGCAGTAGTCGTTTTTGCGTTGAAGATTTGGAGACACTACCTGTATGGGGAGAAAGTAGAGATCTATACGGATCATAAAAGCCTCAAATATTTCTTTACCCAAAAGGAACTCAACATGCGGCAACGACGTTGGCTTGAGCTGTTGAAAGATTACGATCATACCATCCAATATCATCCTAGAAAAAACGAACGTAGTAGCTGACGCATTGAGTAGAAGATCATACGCGGGTACGAGTTTTGTATGATTTGCAAAGGATAGAGATAGAGATGAAGGCTCCAAGTACCCACATGATGATATCAAATATACGAGTAGAACCGACTTTAATTGATAAAGTTAAAGCCGCTCAAGCTACGGACATGGAGCTGATGCGTATGAAGAAGAAAGTGCAAGAAGGTGCTATTCCAGAAGCAAGAATCGATGAAGAAGGAATACTTCGAGTCAATTTCAGACTTTGTGTTCCTAACGATTTTGACTTGAAGCATAGAATAATGATGGAGGCACACAACACACCGTTTGTAATCCATCCTGGGAGTACCAAAATGTATCACGATCTTCGACATACATTTTGGTGGAGCAATATGAAAAGAGAGATCGCGAAGTTTATCTCGAGGTGTTTAACTTGTCAACGTGTAAAGGCAGACCATCAAGTGCCAAAGGGTCCATTGCAACCACTTGAGATCCTGAAATGGAAGTGGGAACATATTACCATGAATTTCGTTATAGGTCTTCCCAAGGTTTCTCAAGGCATAAATGCGATTTGGGTCATTTTTGATAGATTAACCAAGTCTTCCCATTTCTTGCCTATACGTGAGACTTATTCCCTTGAACGTCTTGCTAGTATATACGTGAATGAGATTGTGAGATTGTATGGCATGCCAGTATCCATAGTTTTGGATCGTGACCCAAGATTCACTTCACGATTTTGGGTTAGCTTGCAGAAAGCTATGGGCACGGATTTACGATTTAGTTCAGCATACCATCCTCAAACGGACGGGCAATCAGAGAGGACTATTTAAACCCTTGAAGATCTATTAAGACTCCGTGTTCTAGATTTCAAAGGAAGTTGGGATAAGTACTTGCCACTGGTGGAATTCTCCTACAACAACAGTTATCAGGCAAGTATAGGTATGGCTCCATTTGAAGCCTTGTATAGACGAAAGAGTCGTTCTCCAGTATGCTGGGACGAGGTGGGTGAAGCAACATTGTTGGGACCAGAATTGGTACGCATAACTACAGAGAAGATCCAAACAATTCGACAACGAATACAAACGGCACAAGATCGACAAAAGAGTTATGCGGATCTTCATCGAAAGGATGTAGAATTCAATATTGGGGATCATGTATTGTTACGTGTTGCACCATGGAAAGGAGTTACAAGATTTGGGAAAGCTCAATCCACGATTTGTCGGTCCATTTGAGATTCTTGACCGAATAGGAAATGTGGCCTATAGACTCGCATTACCTCCAAGCATGTCTCGTGTTCACAATGTTTTTCACATATCTGTGCTTCGTAAATATGTGAAATACCCGAACCACATAATTGAGTTAGAACCAGACGAGATAGCCGAAGATTTAACGTACGAGGAGGTACATGTTAAGATCTTGGATAGGAAAGAGCATGTTCTACGCACGAATGTTATACCACAAGTTAAGGTTTTGTGAAGAAACCATGCTATTGAAGAAATGACCTGGGAGTTGGAATCAGAAATGAAAGCGAGGTATCCTCACCTTTTCGAAACACTAGGTATGTACGTCAATTTCGAGGATGAAATTTCATAAGGATGGGAGGTTGTAAGACCCCAACTTATTAATAAATGAAATTAAATTTCATCTATTTATTATTTTGAAATAGAAAGGGTTGATTTGATTAATGTGGTTAGTTATGGGTAAAATGCGCAAATATTTTAAATAAGCAAGTGGTTATAAAATATTCATTTTTGGTCGGTGAATATTCGTTTGGTCGTGGAATATTCTTGCTGTCGGGGAATATTCATACGACGGCGCAACCTTGTGTGGGCCCCATAACGAAAAGCGATTGGATGAAGAAAACGACAAGTATAAGTTGTTTATAATTAACGACGTAGTTATTACCGTTAATATGTTGGAATACTTGGTGGTTAAAATACAGTAGCACACGGTATTGCACCAATTATTGATTCTTACGAAGGAAGGCACTACTCAATAATAGTTACAATAGTTACTGTTCAATATTTTATTTTATTGATTCAATAATTGCTGCATTGATATCTTATATTATTGTTGTTTCAATAATTGTCACTGCACAGTATTTTCCATTATCAGATCAATAATTTATATTATTTAAATAATATTATTAGATAACATTATTGGCAATGTCTAAAAAGTTCTGTCTAAGGAGAGGTTTGGTCATCTAATTACGCGTCAGTAAGGAGAAATTCTTATTGAAAAGCCCCCTCTTTCCTGAGAACGGCCTGGTTGTCATAAATGTAATTTTGTAATATTATTTGTGAATAATTAATTATTGATTCATATGATAAGGAAATAATTATTTTATGTGGATATAAATATTGGATATATTTATTGTGGTTAAAAATGAAGGAGTTAATGTTGAGGTGTTTTATCAGTATTTTTATCGGAATGGAGGTATTAAAAATCAAATCAAGATTTTTGAGATATTTTGCGGGGGTTATAATTTTTAATCCGACCGTTGGATCGTGGTAATTTTTGGATATGTTATACATATATAAGTTGAGTATATGTCCACAAATTTTGAACCGTTAAAAATGAACGTATGATTTGTTATGAATTTTACGAGATGACTGGTTCAGAAATTGTTGAATTTTCGGAGTTTATTATTTTGGTAGAAAATTCTAGAATTGGTCGGCCCCACTCTTGGTTGGTGAAGAAATGTGCTGAGATTTTTATTCAAATGTGGTAGGCTTGAATAGTAACAGGCAAAGCCATCAGGTTGCAGGTTAAGTCTGCTTCGGCGTGCTAACATTTTCCTATAAATAGAGGGCTAAGTTAGAATTGAAAATCATACCAGAAACAAGTTTTCTCTCTTTCTCTCTTTAGATTATTGAGTGTATTTTGTGAGTATTTAGATACTTTGAGAGTTTCTATTCATCAGAGCAAGTTTCTTTCAGCCTTATACCGGTATTCCGACCAGAAGTACTGATATTTTGAGGTAAGGGATATTATCTTCTTCTTAAATGATATTTTCTTCAATATCATTATGCCGAAATATTGATATGAACTTTTTATCAAATTTAGAATTTTTTGTGTCGGGGTTACTATTCACGTATACATTACTATTCACGTATACGACACTGTTCACGAATACGGCACTATTCACCGAAAAATAAAATTTTCCCTTTTTGTCCAAGATATCTATTATGGTTACTATCTTTGATTGTATCTATGTTTTGATCTTTATTTTTGAATTCTGCTTCACAATTGATTATTATGAAGTGTTATTGATCTTGGATAAACTGTTATACGAATCCCTACTATTTGTCCTCCTATTCATTAGATTCGTTTTCTTTAAGATATTTTTCATCATCCTCAGTCCTAAATGATGATATTACTGAATATCTTTGGCCTGTAGTGCAAAGATGTATGATTGCCTGATGAATATTTTTGGCCTGTAGTGCAAAGATGAACAGGTGTTGAGATGAACATGACTGACTGGTGATACAAATGAATATCTTTGGCCTGTAGTGCAAAGATGAATATTTGGTTAAAGATGATTATTAATTGATGTTACATGGATAAAATATTGATGATGGACTTTTAAATATTAGAAGATAGTAGAATTCATTCTCTACTTGACTCTTCTAATGGTTTGTTGTTTCCACTGCAGTTGTTGATCTAAAACTTGTTATCGATTATATTCTATCATATTTTTCCCTGTTAAATACTAATAATAATTTATTTTATATTATCTTAGTTATAATATTTTTTACTGGGCTAGTTGAGCTCACCCTTTTCCTTTTTGTTCCATTTTTCTTCCCAGGAGGTGAGAACATAACAGGATCTAGTCGGGGTATGGAGTGATGATTCTAGAAAGATATTTTAGCAGTTCTCACTATTTTTGTAAAATAGTGTTTGAATAATTGTAATGAGAACTTATTTGAGTGTGGATATTGTCTAGAAGACAATATTTGTATTTAAACTCACAGTATGTGTTGTCGTATTTTGTACGACAATTGTATTATTAAAGTTGTAGTTTGCTTTTTGTATCATGTATTTGGCGACTCAAAATGGGTGTTGTATACCTATTTTGGGGGCGTCACAATATTACCCTCAATTTATATAGTTCGGCGATATCTAATTAAAGATATGCTAGTGAGAATAAGGATCCCATTTCAAATGTATATAGCCTTGTGTGTGCACAATAAACTATATATAAATAAATAGGTAGACAACTCTTGTCAATTACATCAACTATGCAACTCCTTGTATTTTACCTCTTAGATCATAATGGTCAAGTGTGTGCACATCCGAACTAAAATGATCTAAGTTAAGTCATACCTAGCACTCCATATATTCAAAAGAAAAACACTGTCCTTGTGTGTGCACAACAAAATAATATTGTTCAGTCTATTTATAATCATTAAATGTGATAAAACAACATCTTAAATATTTAATACGTGCCTTGTGTGTGCACAACAAACTCATATTAAATATTTAATACTTTATTATTTTACCATGCTAGAAGGCGACGTTCGATAATCCAAATATCTTTGAACGTTACAACTTAATATAAAATATTTGAAGGGTTTGTTATTAATTTGTCTCATCTTGTTTAGCGCGCATGCACACACACACACACACACACACACACACACACACACACACACACACACACACACACATATATATATATATATATATATATATATATATATATATATATATATATATATATATATAGTATAAGCATACACATATAGAATACAATATTCTACCCTGATTGATTATGGACTTTTATTCTAGTTTGGCTCACTATAGCCACCAAGTGAACCAAAAGGTCAAATCCTAGGGGTGCAAGAATTAATATGTAAATATAACTATTACATTTAAACTCGAGCTCCATTACAAATGGGTTTTCAAGTGCTCCTTGATCCTTAATCTCCAATTCTTCAAAATTAATTCTAACTATTCCTATTACAAATTTATTTAAAATAAATAGAAACCTTGATCAGCAGTCAAGGGGAAGTATATAGGAGGAAGATAGAATTTACATTAAGAAAAAATTATAGAAGACGAGGTACGCAGACCCCATTTAATAAAACCCATACATTCATGCATTCAACTAAAATAAAATTCAATCACATTGGTCAATAGTCCATAATCAATTCTATTTATTTATCATACACATCACCATATGCATCAATAAATAACATTCATCTCATGAATAATCAACATTCAATATATATATTGATATCATTTAATTGGCAAATTTAGTTAGTATAAAATCTATTTTTGAATCAAAATAAACTCCTTTATTTTAATTCTAATTTAAATTAAAATATACCTATTTTATTTTAATTTATCCAATTTTGAATAAAATAAACTATTTTATTTTTAATCAAAATCTTTAATCAAAATAAACTCATTTATTTTAATTAATTATGGAATCCAATTTCAAGTAAAAAAAAACTCGTTTATTAAAGGAAATATGGATTCTCTTTCCTATTCACAAATAAACTCCTTTATTTTGAATAACATGAAATCTTATTTCATATCTAAATAAACTCTTTTATTTAAGGAAATACGAATTCTCTTTCCTATTCACAAATAAACTCTTTTATTTTGAACAATATGAAATCTTATTTCATATCTAAATAAACTTTTTTATTTAAAGAAACATAGAATCCAATTTCAACTTTAATTAGTTATCATGGAATCCAATTCTAACTCTAATTAGTTAGCATGAAATTCAATTTTAAAATTAAAATAAAAACTCTTTTATTTTAATATTAAAATAAACCTTTTATTTTAAGATTAAAATATAACTTTTTTTTTATTTTAATTATAAAATAATTAAGAATAATATATATATATATATATATATATATATATATATATATATATATATATATATATAATATATATATATATATATATATATATATATATATATTAAACGTAAGTAACAGTTAACTTAAGTAAACATATATTACGTTTAGCAATTAAGAATCCGTGTATGTATATAACTAATAAACCGAAACCATGAATCTCCAGTAACTTTAATAACCACTGATCCAGCAAAAATAAAATCGGGATTCGCGATTTTTTTTAATAAATAAATTTTATACGACAAATTTATGCCCAAATAAATTGTTCTAAACATATATCAATATACATATCAAATTAAAACAATTAATAATTCGCATAAAAGGTTTGACTCTAATGCCACTTTTAAGTTTGTAATATTCATGATCGCAATCAAATTGCATAAAATAAGCGGAAACGTAAAAAATCAGAGTTTTAAAATTTTACAAACCATATACCCGGATCATCCTTTATGCATAATTATTAATTAAACGAAAAGATAAAGAACAAGAATCATACCCTTGAATATCCGAGCTTCCTCATGTACAAGTTCACCTCCAAATCTTTTCCGTGTTCAACTTGAATCCACCGGGTTGGGTTCCTTCTTTTGATAAACGTTAGCCACCCAAGTGTTTGGCCTCTAGAGGTGATCCACCAAGGAAGAAGAAATATTCAAGAAGAAGGGTATTTGGCAAAACCCTAGTTTTTCTATCTATCATAGAAAGTGGTGTACTCTCCCAACTATTAGAATTACGTATTCACGTATTTTGTGAAAGCAACCACCCTCACCCATAATAAGACTCCTCTTATTTATAAATGTAGGCAACCCTCCTTAACAATTAAGAAATTGGGCTTTATTTTAATTAATTAAACTCCTTTAATTAATTAGGCTCCTAATCTTATTAGGAATAATTAATTAAAATTTTAATTAATTAGTCTCCTATTCTTATTAGGAATAAATGAGAGTACTTTTATTAATTAATTCTCAAACTCTTTTAGGAATTAAATAATAATAATAGTAATTATAATAATAAGACTCCTCTTATTAATTTATATTTAATATTTTCAAAATATTAAATAATAAATATTAAGCTATTTAGTTTATTCCATCACCATAGATTAAATTAAATATACTTAACTTATTATTACGATTATACCATTAACTTCTTAAATAATTATTCTTTCTTTTATGGTGTGACCTTTTAGGTTCTCCATTTTAAACCGATTGTGAATAAATCAATTAGAACAATTCTAATCTTATTTAAATAAATAAATTAAACTATTAATTTATTTAAATAAATAATATTTATTCTACAATAAGGATAAGCCTCCCTAGCGATCAACGACTTTTCAGATAATATAGATTTTAACATTAATCATAAAAGAATATTTGAGTAAATAGTTACTGTACAATTCAATCCTTCCACCATAGTATGTCCCAATTAAATATAAGACATGGAATTACTGTCAAGTCTTAATTTATTTAATTATATGTATTTCGACTCTTAAATGCATAACTCCAAATAATACAAATTAGAAACTCCTTTCTAATTTCATTCTGCCTTGGCCAAGGACTACTGGGTTGTCATTTATCGAATCACATAGGATATTTCTCTTCTTTTACTAGAAGCGGTAGATTCTTTATTGATCATATATTATCTCCATGTACAACTTATTATACCCAATCATACCCTTTGATATACCCTAAGGGTCTTAAGGAATAAGTCAAAGTATAACTCATCATACACAAGATACTATGATGATCTCAAGTCCAAGGATCACTTGTACTACTATCACTACAGGAATTCATATTGACAAGCAAGTAAAACTCCATTAAGTATTCCTTAGCGAGCCACGTTCAATGAACGTATTCTCTAATAAGCACTTACGTACTTACTTTAGTGTCTCCACATAAATGATCATGAGATCAATCATCCTCATCCAATGAGCAAGCAACGTATGTACCAATCTATCCGGATTCACTAATCCCTAATTTAGTAATCCAACGATTGGGATCTATTTTAGTTTTAAGCTTTATAAGAATTTAGATCACATTAGAATGATCATTATCATTATTCTAAAATCATTGCTTAAAACTATGGGTTTATCACATATTATAAAGCAGCATCATGTAGATAATTAAAAGCATTTAATAAATTAATACTTTTTATTAATAAATGAATAAGATTGTTACAAAGTATATGCTTTATCATCAAACATGATTGGCTTGTGTGCATATTACTTTCAGATGATGGCTATGGGAATGGAGGAAGAAAGAGTGGTTCACCAACTCCTTCTTGTCCAACATCTTCTTCCTTCTTCCATTAGTTTAATCTTTGAGGCAAAGCTATGGACTGTGTAAAGAATTCTCTATAAATAGAGCTCCTCCTTTTCTTTTCCCGTTTGTTTGAGTTTCTGAGAAGTTGCTAATAGAAAGTCAGTAGAATTGGAGAGTTGAGGAGCAATTGGAGAATAGAGGAGCTATAGTTAGCCAATTCCAAGCATTCAAGAGGTAATGATTCTAATATATATTGTCTTGATTTCCTAAGTTTGAAATTCCTTAGAAATATCAAGAAATAGTTACTTTTGAGTCATAAATTTGATGGCTAAGGATTGTTGTAATCCATGAATTGTTGCTAGATACTGTTAATATAGTTAAATACGAAAACAACGGAAGTTAAACGGATCAATTTGGTTGAGAAACAAATTCGTAGTGAACGAATTCGCTAAATTTGTCAAAATGTAAAAATTTAGTATGAACATGAGTTTTGGATTAATATTGGGGTTTGTTAATATTTTTGAAGTGTTATAACTAGTCTCTAGATGAGTAGCTAAGGGTTTAACGAGTCTAGCGAATCGAAAACCAACTAATCCGGACTTAAAACGAAGAAGTTATGAAGGTTTGAAGTAGAAAGATTAAGGAAACTGTAATCTGGGCAAGCCATGCGCGGGCGCGTGGCCCAGGCACGCAAGCTGAAGCTGAGCATTGGCACCGGCACACGGTATTGGTGAGCAAAAGGGGCGCGGCCGCTCCCCATGTGTTCTGATTGTGACAGTTTTGACCTCCTGTAGTAAAATGGCCATAACTTTTCATACGAACTCCGATTGAGGTGATTCAAAATGATCTGAAATGAGGATGAATAGACCTATAACTTTTATTTTTTAAGTTTTTCAATTTGAGGTCGTTAGGAAGGGTCAAAATAGTCATTTTGGTGACTGTTACGTATTCGGAGGCGATCGGAGGGCGTCGAGCGAGCACATACGCAAGTATAGTACTCCCGACGATAGAATATGTTATTCTAAGTGATATAACATGAAAATGCATTATGATAGACATGTCATATGGCTAAGATTAGTTTACTCATAGTGGAATGCTTTAACAATGAATTCTAAAAGGAAAGTTAAAGTTTTTGAGAAACGGAAGTTGATGAATTTGGTGTCCTTTGAGTTCTGACCTCGGACCCTATGTACGTATATAAACGTCCATGAAATGTAGTTTTAAAGTTACCTTTCATATATTAGATTGATATAGCTCGGTTTAAAAGTGTTTTGAAAGAAAAACTTGAAGTTTTGAAAATGAAACTTAACGAACTTTGTGTCTTTTAAGTTCCAACCTTGGAAACATGTGAATGTGGCCTAGTTATGTGTGCGGATGGATAAGGAATGTAATTCCAAGATGTATTGCATATAAAAGGTTGTCAAGCTCGGTTTAGTACGTGTTTTAAAGAGAAACTTAAAAGTTTTAGAAATTATTTTTGATGAGCGTTGTTTTTCTTGCATTATGACCTTATAAGCAAGCATGATGGAGTTGTTTATGCCTTTAAGCATGGATGATATGTGCACTCAATTAGTTGAGCATGACATACGTTATTTAAACATGTTTTAAAAGTAAATGAAATATGTATGTCTATGTAAATGAGATAGATACATGTGAGCATGCTATTAAAGACTTGTTAGTACCAATATAAGGTTTAAAAGCTTATAAATCTTGAATCTTGTTAAAGAAAGATGTTAAGCCTTATTGATTGAAATAATTCAACATAGAGCTATGTAATTCAAGACTAAATGATTTGAAATGAGAACTTGAAGAAATATCAGAACCTACTTGATGTATGTTATAATAGGTATTAGAATGTGTAAGATGATAGCATCAAACACTGTGTGAGTTACGTTATGGTCATGCGAGCATGTATATGAAGATTCATTATGCTTATAAACATGTTGACATAAACATCATGTGATGAAACCCGAATTTCACCTACGCACGCATATTCAAGGAAATGAATTTCTAAAGCATAGACTATGTGATTAAGTATACATGTGTATTATAAGCACGAGCATGCCTTCTTAGTATGGTTTAAGCTTGTTATGTGATAACATGACCTTAGTAGTTAACCTTGAAGCCTAGACTTGAATTACTTAAGGAATATGTAAGTCCGACATGAAAACCATATAACTTTGAATTGAATTTGAATGAGCATGATAGGTTTTAAAACTTGAGTTAATGCCCTTATAAACGTGTATACATGAGGAACATAATAGCCTTGCATGACTAGTTTAGGTATGATAAGGATTTTGAAAAGTGAAACTTAGAAAGTTGAATGTAAGGGTTTCGATAAGGTTTGAGAAACGTAAGAGCAATATAGATTACATATTTATGATTTTTAAATATGTGTCGAACACTTAGATAGTTAAGTGTGTTAATATTGATATTAAGTGTGGTTAAGGTATAACCATACGTACCTAACGATACTAAGTGTATGATCGGAAAGTGAAACAAGGTTCTAAGAACCAAGATAGAAAATAATGTAATATTTATTATTATATTGAGAATGTATGGAAGTGTATAACTAATGAGTGTGATCTCAATGATTAATATAATTGTGTAGGGATACACGAAGCGCAATTAGCGATACACAGTTAAGTTGTAGTTGATAAACTACGAATCAGGCAAGTCTTTCAGTTCCTATTTGATATATGAATTATATAACTGTTAGTTGAGCTATATTATGTTGTGAGAATATTGATGTATATATATGAAATGCATATGAGATATGTATAAATTTGAAAGTTGATCTTTGATGATATGTTAGTGATATAAATCTTTATGCTTGTTATATGTGAAGTAACATGCGTAGTAAATATTAATTGATTATGAATGCATGAACTGAATATGCTATTATATGCTATGTGATGCATGAAAACTGTTAGAATTGCTGGGCTATCGAACTCACCCTTGCAAATAACCACTTTTATAGGTTAAGGATTCACGGTAAAGATTACGTGCTACTTGATAGATAAAGTTTAATAACATTGAAGGAGATTGATTTATATACTCTTGAACCATGTTTAGGTTCTAGTAGATATACTTGATAGTAGTTTACTACGTGTAATACATGTTAAGTTGTAAAGTTGTACTAGGCAGTACATAGAGAAATTCGAATCGAGATGTAAAGATTTATACGAAAATTGAATAAAGTGAATCATAGAATAATTTGATTCAGGGATTTGTAATTGATTCGAGTTAAGATATCAATAAAAGATTTATTTTTAAAGGAGATTGAAAAAGTTTAAATTATTCTGCATATTTTTATAACATCGAATGTGATGTATTACAGGAATAGTAAATGACCAAGTTGTGAAACTTATAAAAGTTTGGGGTCATTGTGTAGATCCTGGTAATGGAAAGAGTTTATATTCTAAATTGTAATAAACAAAGTTATATTCATTAAGTTATAAATGAAAAATATAAATAGTTTGACGATAGTAGTATCGTGGCGGACCAGATTCGTGGTTCGAAGGGACCCGGATTTAGGGGCGTCACAGGTATGATTTAATCTTTATGGTTATTTGATACACCTGGGTATATCAAAGTCAAACATTTGATAGTTACTCGAGAAGAGAAGTTCAAGATCCAATGGATCGCTCAACATAAATCTGGAAAATATTCCACTTTGCTATTTTGTAGAATTAATTCTTGATTATTCATTTGAATATCGTAAAAAACCTTGAAAGCGTTGTACTCTTTCATTTTCAGATTATTGTTGCGTAGAATGTGAGAAGACTTGATATTGATTTCTATACCTTTATTGTATGTCTTAACTTGCGGGGCAAACTTGTTGCTCACCCTTGCTAAATAAAACTTTTCAGCTAGGGACGAAGTTGCAGAAGGTGCTGCGAAGAAGAACAAAGGAAAAGGTATAGTGATAAATTAGTATAATGAACATTATTATTATTATGTTGTATTGTAAACCCTTTTTGTATATCTAAGGGGTATGTCTGTAAGGTTAAGGTTAGTGGACCTGGGACTTATGTATTAACAACATATGTTAATGAGTTATGTATTCCTATTTATATTTGAATGTGTAGTTAGATTGTACTATATTGTGAATCGTGAGCATCAAACTTGGGGGTCAGGTAACCAGGATTTGGGGGCGTCACAACAAATTATCATTAGTCCTCAACATGAAAAAAATCTGATAGGATACAATAGACAATAAGTTTTAGATCAACAACTGCAACGGAAACAACAATCCATTAGAAGAGTCAAGTAGAACATGATGTCTACTATCTTTCATAATTTAAAAGTCCATCATCAATATTTTATCCCTGTAACACCAATCAATAATTATTTTTAATCAACGAATTATCTATGCACCACGCGCCAAAGATAATCGTTTGTATCACCAGTGGTCCTGATCATGCCAAACACCTGTCCATCTTTGCACTACGGGCCAAAGATAACTTTCAACATAATTTTAAACTGAGAATTATGATAATGACATAAAGAATGAATCAAGTGAGATCATAACATTGATTCAATTTCAAGAATAAGATTCATAAAAGATAACTTGGACAAAGAAAAGAAATTAAATTCTGTTGTGAACAGTACTCATGAATAGTACCGTATGAATAGTACTGTAAGAATAGTGTCGTATAAATAGTACCCAAACATGAAAATATTAAAATTTAATAAAAAATTTCAGACCAATATTTCAGTGAAATGATATTAGATGAAGCGCAATCCTTAAAAAATTTCTAATCTTTTCAGGAATTATAGAAGCAATACTTATCATAGTAAGTTTAAATTTAGGAATATGAGATGAAATAATATCGCTTACGTAATATGGAGTATGAAAGAAAATGATATTTCTTACGAGTATGGAAGAAAATAATATCATTTACGAGTAAAGAAAATAACAATATTCTTTACGAAATAAAATATAATCTTTTACCTTAATAGGAAAGTAGTTTTAACTGGAATAATGAAGATTATGTTGAGAAAATCTTGCACTGTTATCAACACTCAAAATATCCTTATACTCACAAGAAATACGCTCAATATTATAAAGAGTGAATTTTCTGATTCTGGTGTGAGTTTCATTGTTTAACTAAGCAACCTATTTATTGAAAAATACTAGCACACAAGGATTGACAAAATTTACATACACACCTTAGTTTTGAAAAAGATACAACACACTTATTTGAAAAAGAGAGTTCAAATTCAAAATTAGGACTCCCTCATTTATTTTACATGTTTAAAAGATTTAACAATTATTAAAAAGAAATCCAAATTCAATTTGCTCTTTTCCACTTCATTTTATTCTTATACCATAAATTTATTATAATTATATTACCATTTAAATTATAAAAATTATACTATTATATTATCTAATTATATTATTATAATGTAATATTATAATAATATATAAATATATTATCGGAGAAGATAATTATGGTTTCATAGAAAAATATAACAACCTTCGACAAATGTCTCATTCTAAAATTTTTTCATTTATATCAAAATTGAAGAAATATTTACTTACCAAATTCATCAATTATTTACAATTATTCAATAATTATTTCTAATTAATATTATAGATTTACAATACTGACAATCAGATCGTTTCCAAGAAAGATAAGGCTTTCTGATAAGAATTTTTTCTTACTGGCGCGCAATTATATAACATAACCCCTTTTCTCGACAGAACTTTTTAGACATTATCAATATTACTATCTAATAATATCATTTCTATAATATGAGTTATTGTGTCGTGACAATTATTAAATCAATAATGTAAAATACTATTCAATTATCACTTTAGCAATTATTACATCAAAAATATGAAAGACTGCAATTTTACTGTGTAAGACCCCAAATTATTAATAAATGAAATTTAAATTCCTCTATTTATTATTTTGAAATAGTAAGGGTTGATTTGATTAATGTGGTTAGTTATGGGTAAAATGCGCAAATATTTCAAATAAGCAAGTGGTCCTAAAATATTCATTGTTGTCGGGGAATATTTGTTTGGTCGTGGAATATTCTTGTTATCGGGGAATATTCGTACGACGGCGCAGCCTTGTGTGGGCCCCATAACAGAAAGCGATTGGATGAAGAAAACGACAAAAATAAGTTGTTTATAAATAACGGCGTAGTTGTTACCGTTAATACTGTTAGAATACCCGGTGGTTAAACACAGTAATACGTGTTGTTGCACAGTAGCACACGGTATTGCACCAATTATTGATTCTTACGTAAGAAGGCACTACTCAATAATTGTTACAGTAATTACTGTTCAATATTGTATTTTATTGATTCAATAATTGCTGCGTTGATATTTTATATTACTGTTGGTTTAATAATTGTCACTACACAGTATTTTCTATTATCGGAACAATAATTCATATTATCTGAATAATATTATTAGATAACATTATTGGCAATGTCTAGAAAGTTCTGTCTAAGGAGAGGTTTGGTCATCTAATTGTGCGCCAGTAAGGAGAGATCCTTATTGGAAAGCCCCCTCTTTCCTGGGAACGGCCTGGTTGCCAGTACTGTGATTCTGTAATATTATTTGTGTATAATTAATTATTGATTTATATGATGAGAAAAATATTGATTTTATGTGGATATAGATAGAGAAAATTTTTAATGTGACAATTGTTGAAAATTAATATTTTATCTTTTTCTGATAAAATAATTCATTTAAATATATTATTTTAATAATATATTGATGGTGGTATTTTTACAATGAATGTGAGATGTATGAGTATATGAGGAGGAAGAATATTTTTGTGGTATTAAATGATTAACACATGTTTTGTGTGTTGGTGGACACAATTCTTGACCGAAAATTTATTATTGACTATAAAATTATCCGTTTGTGGATTTCGGTCAATTTCTGTTTGGAATTTGGAAAAAATTTCTTCTGTAAAGTTGTAGAGAATTGAATTTCCTATAAAAACTCATGAGATTCGAATTTTCTGATGAAAGGGCTATTTATTATGAATTATTGAAGTTCTGAAGTTCCGAAATAATTGATTTTTGGGAGTTTTAGTTAATTATTTTGAGAAAAACGTTTTTTGTATTTTGTTGGACATCATTAACATGTGTGGCTGGTATTTTTGACCAAAGGTGGGCTAAGGAAAATTTATATAATTATATTAATATTATATTCAATTTTCTGCTTTGGTGTTCTAAGCATTTTCCTATAAATAGGGTGCTTAGGTTAGAATTGAAAATCACACCAGAAACACAAGTTTCTCTCTATTTCTCTCTCTATATCGAGCGTATTCTTGTGAGTATTTGATACTTTGAGTGTTGCTATACTGTGCAAGTTTTCTTCAGCACTATATCTAGTATTCCAGTCAGAAGTACCGTCTTTCCGAGGTAAGGGATGTTATTTCTTCTTAAATGATATTATTTTCTTCAATATCATTATGCCGAAGTATTGATCTGAACTTTTTATCAAATTTGGAACTTTTTATGTCGGGATTACTATTCATGAGTTACTATTCACGAGTTACTATTCACCGAAAAATGAAATTTTTTCTTTTCGTCCAAAATATCTATTCTGGATACTAGCTTTGATTGTATCCATGTTTTGATCATTCTTGAATTTTACTCCACTATGATTATTTATGAGGTATTTTTGGACATGGAATAGTTGAAATACGAATCCTTAATATTTATTATTTTGCTTCACTGGATTCGTTTCCTTTAAAATATTTTTCATCATCCTTAGTCCTAAATGATGATATAATTGAATATCTTTGGCCTGTAGTGCAAAGATGAATGATTTCTGATAAATATCTTTGGCCCGTAGTGCAAAGATGAACAGGTGTTGAGGTGAACATGAACAACTGATGAATATCTTTGGCCTGTAGTGCAAAAATGACTATTTGATTCAAGATATTTATTGATTGATGTTACAGGGATAAAATGTTGATGATGGGCTTTTAAATTCATAGATAATCGTAGATTTTATTCTCTACGTAACTCTTCTATGAATTATTATTTTCCGCTGCGAATATTGATTTAAAACTTGTTGTCTATTGTATTCTATTAAATTTTTCCCTGTTGAAGACTAACGATAATTTGTTGTATATTATCTTAGTCATAATATTCTTTACTGGGCTAGTTGAGCTCACCCTTTTCCTTGTTGTTCCATCTTTCTTCTCAGGAGGCGAGAATGTGGCGAGTACTAGTCGGGGTATAGAATGAAGGTTCTAGGAAGTTATTTTAGTAGTCCTCACCATTTTTTTGTAAAATATTGTTCCAATAATTGTAATGAGGACTTATGTGAGTGTGGATATTGTCTAGATGATAATATTTGTATTTACACTCACAGTTTTTATGTTAATAAAGTTGTAGTTGTTTCTGTACCATGTATTTGGCGACTCAGAATGGGTTGGATGGATTGGACCTATTTTGGGGGCATCACAGTTGGTATCAGAGCTTAGAGATATGATCTCTGGCGGAGATCGAGGAATAGAACTAGGAGGGGAGAGACGAGTAAATCCTTCGCTAGTATGTCCTACCTAAGCTTATTTGTTGGTCGGTCATAATATAGGGATATTATGTGAAATGTTAATTTGTTAAATTAACCCTTGTTTTATGGCAGTATTTAAGAATGTCGACTGAGAATGTTAACAGTGGAGTAAATGAGACGGTGGAGATGCCTATACTCACCAACGAGGAAAACGTGCAACAGGCTGGCAATGTTCCTCCTGTGAACAACACCACTGAGCATACGATGAACGATGAGATGTTTAGAAGCTTTTTACAGTTTATGCAAAATCAGACGAAGGAGACTCGTGTTCAAAATACAGGAGAAAATGATAGCAATTCACGGTTTGTCACGGCTAAGCAGTTCAAAGAGTTGGGACCACCAGAATTTAAGGGAAAGCCAGATCCGATCATGGCAGAAACGTGGGTCAAGCAAATTACCAAGATATTCGATGTCTTGGGATGTACGGAGGAACAGAAGGTTCCATTCGCCACCTTTATGTTCCGTGGCGAGGCAGACTACTGGTGGGAATCTGTGAAGCGTACCCATCCAGCCGCACTCAGCATGTCTTGGGAGACATTTCAGAAACTATTCAATGACAAGTACTTTCCTGAAAGTATTCGTCATATGAAGGAGGTAGAGTTTATTAGACTGGAACAAAATAACATGACGGTGTCCCAGTACGAGGCGAAATTTGCAGAGTTGTCCAGGTTTGCACCTCATTTGGTGGAGAATGAGGAACGTATAACGCGGATGTTTCTGAGAGGTTTGAAACCCGGCATACGTCAATATCTCATTTCTCATAAATTTTCTCTCTATTCAGATGTTGTCAACAGGGCTCAATTATTAGAGCGAGATAACGAGTACGGTCAATCGAGGGACCACAACCAGGATCATACCGGTGACAGCAGTCATCAGAGCAATGATAACCAGCGGAGAAAGAAGAATACGGACAAGAGCGACAACCGCTCTGGTGGTAATCATGGCTATGAAAATAGAAGAAGCGAGTCGGGAGGAGATTTTAAAAAGAGGAGATTCAACAATGACAATACGAATACGTCAGCACCAGCAGCAACTGGTTCCAAGGGAGGAGAACGACCACCGGTCATATGCTATAAGTGCGGAAAAGAAGGACATATCAGCCCAAACTGTCCACAACAGTTTAAGGTATGTTATAACTGTGGAAAGGAAGGACATATCGCTCGAGATTACACTGTAGCGAAACCAAGTCCAACGGGGGTGGTGACACAAAAAGTTGTCCCAAAAAAGTCAAAGTCAACGGTTCCTAGAAGAGCATTTTTCGTGACTGGTCAGAATGCGAGGAACTCGAACGAAGTTAGCACGGGTTAGTTAATTATAAATTTTTGCGAAGTCTATACCTTATTAGATACCGGTTCTACCCATTCATTTATTTCTCTTGCTTGCGTTCAACGTTTAAAATTGACTCCGGAGAAAATTAGACTTTGACTTATCTGTTGAAACTCCGTTAGGAGAAACTTTCGTTACATCCACTGTTTATAAATCTTATTTGATCCAAGTTGGCACCATCACATTACCTGTTGACCTTATCTCTTTAAAGATACTTGCTTTTGATGTGATTGATTGGTTAACTACTCATCATGCCAAAATTGATTGCTTTCGTAAGGTTGTTAGTTTTCATATTCCTAAGCAACCTGTTATTCAAATTCAAACA
Source organism: Panax notoginseng (assembly GCA_016801055.1). Classification (NCBI taxonomy): domain Eukaryota; kingdom Viridiplantae; phylum Streptophyta; class Magnoliopsida; order Apiales; family Araliaceae; genus Panax; species Panax notoginseng. The sequence goes on from CM029019.1 coordinate 167,389,787, forward strand.
ACCAAACCATTGAAGTCAAACTCTTTCATATCAAGCTGTAAAGTCATTCGTTTATTGAAAAATGGATGTCAAGCTTTCTTAGCCATGTCATGGACTTGAACAAAAATACGTCAGATTTGAATGATATTTCTATTGTTAGTAAATCCCTGACGTATTTCCTGAAGAATTTCTTGGCCTACGCGTGATATTGAATTTTGTATCATCTTTGAATCTGGTACAAAACTCACTTCTAAAATCTCATATCGAATGGCTCCTATTGAACTTCAGGAGTTAAAAACCTAACGGTAGAAGTTTGTACCCGAGCCTTTATCTGGTGATTTCCTTTGTGGAATGCACCGAAGCCAGACTCTCCGTAGGGGACGCCATATTTGTGCGGTAGTAAACTGATAGGTGTCATTGTGACGTGCTATCCAAGATTGGGATATGAGTCACAGTTGAGAGCAACCTAAGTCAGTAATCGAAATACGTAGCTTTCTGGTTATTATCAGAGATTCGTAGAAGGGTTTTCTCGAATCGCTACCCCGTTAACTCAGCTGACTCGGAAAGATATCAAATTTGTATGGAGCGAAGAATGCGAGAAGAGTTTCCAAGAGCTTAAGAGGAGACTCATTTCGGCACCTGTTCTGACAATACCATCTGGTTCGGATGGATTTGTTATCTACAGTGATGCTTCAGGCAAAGGGTTAGGATGTGTTCTCATGCAACGTGGGAAAGTCATAGCCTATGCCTCGCGATAACTTAAAGAATATGAGAGGAATTATCCTACTCATGATCTAGAGTTGGCAACAGTCGTTTTCGCGCTAAAGATCTGGAGGCACTATCTATATGGGGAGAAAGTGGAAATATATTCAGACCATAAAAGCCTCAAATATTCTTCACTCAAAAAGAACTCAACATGCGGCAACGACGTTGGCTCGAGCTGTTGAAAGATTACGACCACACTATTCAATACCATCATGGAAAAGCAAACGTGGTAGCTGACGTGTTGAGTAGAAGATCATATGCAGGAACGAGTGCGATGATGTCAAGTATACGCGTAGAACCAACTTTAATCGATAAAGTTAAAGTTGCTCAAGCTACAGACCCGGAGCTGATGCGTATGAAGAAGAAAGTGCAAGAAGCTGCTATTCCAGAAGCAAGAATCGATGAAGAAGGAATACTTCGAGTCCACTCCAGACTTTGTGTTCCTAACGATTCTAATTTAAAGTACAAGATCATGATGGAGGCACACAATACACCATTTGCAATCCATCCTGGAAGTACTAAAATGTATCGTGATCTTCGACATACATTTTGGTGAAGCAATATGAAAAGAGAAATCGCGGAGTTTATCTCGAGATGTTTAACTTGTCAACGTGTAAAAGCAGAGCATTAAGTACCAAAGGATCCATTGCAACCACTTGAGATTCTGAAATGGAAGTGGGAACACATTACTATGGATTTTGTTACGGGTCTTCCCAAGGTTTCTCAAGGCATAGATGCGATTTGGGTTATTGTTGATAGATTAACCAAGTCCGCTCATTTCTTTCCGATACGGGAGACTTATTCCCTTGAACGTCTTACTAGTATGTACGTGAATGAGATTGTGAGGTTGCATGGCATGCCAGTATCCATAGTTTCGGATCGTGACCCAAGATTCACTTCAAGATTTTGGGTTAGCTTGCAAAAAGCTATAGGCACGAATTTATGATTTAGTTCAGGTTACCATCCTCAAACGGACGGACAATCAAAGAGGACTATTTAAACTCTTGAAGATCTATTAAGACTTTGTGTCCTAGATCTCAAAGGGAGTTGGGATAAGTACCTACCATTGGTGGAATTCTCCTACAACAACAGTTATCAGGTGAGCATAGGTGTGGCTCCATTCGAGGCGTTGTATAGAAGAAAATGTCGTTTTCCAGTATGTTGGGATGAGGTGAGAGAAGCAACGTTGTTGGTACCAGAGTTGGTACGAATGACTACAGAGAAGATCCAAACGATTCGACAACGTATACAAACGGCACAAGATCGACAAAAGAGTTATGTGGATCTTCATCGAAAGGACGTGGAATTTGACATTGGGGATCATGTATTATTACGTGTAGCTCCATGGAAAGGAGTTACAAGATTTGGGAAGAGAGGAAAGCTCAATCCACGATTTATTGGTCCATTTTAGATTCTTAACCGAGTAGGAAATGTGGCCTATAGACTTGCGTTACCTCCAAGTATGTCTCGTGTTCATAATATTTTTCATATATCTATGCTTCGTAAATATGTGAAAGACCCGAACCACGTTATTGAGTTAGAACCGGACGAGATAGCTGAAGACTTAACGTACGAGAAGGTACCTGTTAAGATCTTGGATAGGAAGGAGTATGTCCTACGCACGAAGGTCATACCACAAGTTAAAGTTTTGTGAATAAACCATGCTATTGAGGAAATGACCTGGGAGTTGGAAACGGAAATGAAAGCGAGGTATCCTCATCTTTTCGAAACACCAGGTACGTATGTCAATTTCAAGGACGAAATTTCATAAGGAGGGGAGGTTGTAAGACCCCAAATTATTAATAAATAAAATTTAAATTCCTCTATTTATTATTTTGAAATAGTAAGGGTTGATTTGATTAATGTGGTTAGTTATGGGTAAAATACGCAAATATTTCAAATAAGCAAGTGGTCCTAAAATATTCATTGTTGTCGGGGAATATTTGTTTGGTCGTGGAATATTCTTGTTATCGGGGAATATTCGTACGACGGCGCAGCCTTGTGTGGGCCCCATAACAGAAAGCGATTGGATGAAGAAAACGACAAAAACAAGTTGTTTATAAATAATGGCGTAGTTGTTACCGTTAATACTGTTAGAATACCCGGTGGTTAAACACAGTAATACGTGTTGTTGCACAGTAGCACACGGTATTGGACCAATTATTGATTCTTACGTAAGAAGGCACTACTCAATAATTGTTACAGTAATTACTGTTCAATATTGTATTTTATTGATTCAATAATTGCTGAGTTGATATTTTATATTACTGTTGTTTTAATAATTGTCATTACACAGTATTTTCTATTATCGGAACAATAATTCATATTATCTGAATAATATTATTAGATAACATTATTGGCAATGTCTAAAAAGTTCTGTCTAAGGAGAGGTTTGGTCATCTAATTGCGCGCCAGTAAGGAGAGATCCTTATTGGAAAGCCCCCTCTTTCCTGGGAACGGCCTGGTTGCCAGTACTGTGATTCTGTAATATTATTTGTGTATAATTAATTATTGATTTATATGATGAGGAAAATATTGATTTTATGTGGATATAGATGGAGAAAATTTTTAATGTGACAATTGTTGAAAATTAATATTTTATCTTTTTCTGATAAAATAATTCATTTAAATATATTATTTTAATAATATATTGATGGTTGTATTTTTACAATGAATGTGGGATGTATGAGTATATGAGGAGGAAGAGTATTTTTGTGGCATTAAATGATTAACACATGTTTTGTGTGTTGGTGGACACAATTCTTGACCGAAAATTTATTATTGACTGTAAAATAGTCCGTTTGTGGATTTCGGTCAATTTTTGTTTGGAATTTGGAAAAAATTTCTTCTGTAAAGTTGTAGAGAATTGAATTTCCTATAAAAACTCGCGAGATTCGAATTTTCTGATGAAAGGGCTATTTATTATGAATTATTGAAGTTCTGAAGTTCCGAAATAATTGATTTTTGGGAGTTTTAGTTAATTATTTTGAGAAAAACGTTTTTTGTATTTTGTTGGACATCATTAACATGTGTGGCTGGTATTTTTGACCAAAGGTGGGCTAAGGAAAATTTATATAATTATATTAATATTATATTCAATTTTCTGCTTTGGTGTTCTAAGCATTTTCCTATAAATAGGGTGCTTAGGTTAGAATTGAAAATCACACCAGAAACACAAGTTTTTCTCTATTTCTGTCTCTATATCGAGCGTATTCTTGTGAGTATTTGATACTTTGAGTGTTGCTATACTGTGCAAGTTTTCTTCAGCACTATATCTAGTATTCCAGTCAGAAGTACCGTCTTTCCGAGGTAAGGGATGTTATTTCTTCTTAAATGATATTATTTTCTTCAATATCATTATGCCGAAGTATTGATCTGAACTTTTTATCAAATTTGGAACTTTTCATGTCGGGGTTACTATTCATGAGTTACTATTCACGAGTTACTATTCACCGAAAAATGAAATTTTTTCTTTTCGTCCAAAATATCTATTCTGGATACTAGCTTTGATTGTATCCATATTTTGATCATTCTTGAATTTTACTCCACTATGATTATTTATGAGGTATTTTTGGACATGGAATAGTTGAAATACGAATCATTAATATTTATTATTTTGCTTCACTGGATTCGTTTCCTTTAAAATATTTTTCATCATCCTTAGTCCTAAATGATGATATAATTGAATATCTTTGGCCTGTAGTACAAAGATGAATGATTTCTGATGAATATCTTTGGCCCGTAGTGCAAAGATGAACAGGTGTTGAGGTGAACATGAACAACTGATGAATATCTTTGGCCTGTAGTGCAAAGATGACTATTTGATTCAAGATATTTATTAATTGATGTTACAGGAATAAAATGTTGATGATGGGCTTTTAAATTCATAGATAATCGTAGATTTCATTCTCTACGTAACTCTTCTATGAATTATTATTTTCCGCTGCGAATATTGATTTAAAACTTGTTGTCTATTGTATTCTATTAAATTTTTCCCTGTTGAAGACTAACGATAATTTGTTGTATATTATCTTAGTCATAATATTCTTTACTAGGCTAGTTGAGCTCACCCTTTTCCTTGTTGTTCCATCTTTCTTCTCAGGAGGCGAGAATGTGGCGAGTACTAGTCGGGGTATGGAATGAAGGTTCTAGGAAGTTGTTTTAGTAGTCCTCACCATTTTTTTTGTAAAATATTGTTCCAATAATTGTAATGAGGACTTATTTGAGTGTGGATATTGTCTAGATGACAATATTTGTATTTACACTCACAGTTTTTATGTTAATAAAGTTGTAGTTGTTTCTGTACCATGTATTTGGCGACTCAGAATGGGTTGGATGGATTGGACCTATTTTGGGGGCGTCACATACTGTATCAATTAGTGAGTGACTTCTTACGTAAGAATCAATAATCAAAGATACTGTGCAATATCGTGTACTACTGTACAACCACGCGTATTATTGTACTTTTATCACCGGGTATTTCAACAGTTTAACGGTAAAAGTTTTGTCGTTATTTTTTATAAAAAGGTTATTTCTGTCGCTTTCTATATCCGACAATTATTTTGTTATATAGTCCACCAATGATTGCATCGTCGTACAGATATTCCTCGATAAAAAGAATATTCTCCGACCAAACGAATATTATATGACAAATTGCTTACTTTGTAAAATTTGCACATTTCACCCATAACTAAAGCATTATATCAAATCAACACCTTATTATTCAAAATAATAATTAGAGAAATTAAATCTTTATTCATAAAAAGTTAGAGTCTTACATCAGTTGTAGGTTTATATATATATATATATATATATATATATATATATATATATATATATATATATATATATATATATATATATATATATATAAACGTAATGTCGCAATCGCAAATTGACAGTTATAATTTTTTTTTCATATATGTCATATATCCCAATTGTAAATCAAAATTTCATTAACAAATTCAATTAATCAAACGGCATAATAAATTTTTAAAATCGATTGCAAACACAACAAGAAAATGGATTGTAATTACAACAACAAAATAATTATTTTGTATTAAAAAATATTCCAATAATTACCTTTGAGAAGAAGAATATGGTGAATAAAGTTTTAAGAATCTTGCTCTCAAACCCTTTTTAATTCCAGCCACGTTTTCTCGTTATCCTTGTTCTCCTTCCGCCTCTTTCTTTTGTTTTCGTTCTATTCCCACAACTCATTAGGCGTAATGAAATATAACTAGGTTTTAGTTATTTAATTATTAATTAACCTATTTTATTAATTCTTTTAATTTTATTATGGTTTAAAATTACACAAATATAATTTAGACCCAATTAATTTTAATGGCCCAAATTAATGTAATATTTACTTATTATGGTCCAAATAAGTTGTGACGTCCCCAACATAGGTATACATCACCCATTTTGAGTCGTCTAATACATTGCACAGAAAACAATTACAACTTCATTATTACAATTGTCGTGCAAAATACACAATTGTCGTGCAAAATACGCCAACACATATACTATGAGTTTAAATATAAATATTTTCTAATAGATAACATTCAAACTCAAAAGGAGTCCTCATTAAAATTATTATCACACTATTTTACAAAATAGTGAGGCTTGCTAAAACAACTGTCTGGACCCATCGCTCCACACCCCGACTAGTTCCCACTATATTCTCGCCTCCTGAGAAGAAAAATAGAACAAAAAAGAAAATGATGAGCTCAACTAGCCCAGTAAAGAATATTATGACTAAGATAATATAGAACAAATTATCGTTAGCCTTCAATAAATCAGATAAAATATAATGGACAACAAGTTTTAGATCAACAACTGCAGCGAAAACAACAATTCATTAGAAGAGTTAAGTAGAGAATGAAATCTACTATCATCTATGAATTTAAAAGTCCATCATCATTATTTTATCCCTGTAACATCAATTAATATACATCTTGAATCAAATATTCATCTTTCCACTACGGGCCAAAGATATTCATTTGTATCACCAGTTGGTCATGTTCATCTCAACACCTGTTCATCTTTACACTACGGGCAAAAGATATTCATCAGGTAATCATTCATCTTTGCACTACAGGCCAAAGATATTCAGTTATATCACCATTTAGGACTGAGGATGATGAAAATTATTTAAAAAAAACGATTTCAGTGAGATAAAAGGACAAAGATTAGGGATTCATACTTTAGATAATCCAAGTTAAAAAATACTGCATAATAAACCATAATGGAGTAAAATTCAAGATTGAAGATCAAAACATGAATACAATCAAAAATTGTAACCATATTAGACATCTTGGACAAATAAATTTTTTTTCATTTTTATGTGAATAATGTCGTATAGGTGAATAGGAACCCCGACACAAAAAGGTAAAAATTTCACAAGAAAAATCATACTTCGTGAATAGTACTCGTGAATAGTACCGTATTCGTGAATAGTGCCGTATACCTGAATAATGCCGTATACGTGAATAGTAACCTCGACATAAAAAGGTAAAAATTTAATAATAAAATTTATACCAATATTTTGGCATAATGATATTGAACGAAATAACATCATTTACGAAAAAAATAGCATCCCTTACCTCACAAGAATAGTACTTATGACTGAAATATCTGATATAACGGTGAAGGAAACTTGTACTGAATATGAACTCTCAAAGTAACTAAATACTCACAAAATACGCTCGATAATATAGAGAGAGAAAGCTTATGATTCTAGTGTGATTTTCAATTCTAACTAAGCACCCTATTTATAGGAAAATGCTTAGAACGCCAAAGCAAACTAAATTAATAAAATAATATTTTATCAAAATTTTCAAATACGCTACTTTTGATAAAATTTTAGCACACCACAGCGGGGCCCACCAAAAAATTGATTTTCCACAACAACCAAAAGTGGGGGCCCACATGTTTTTAATAAAAATATTTATTTCTGAAACTTCAATAATTCATAATAAATAGCCATTTTATCAGAAAAATACGAATTTTATGTCTATTCCATAGGAAATTTAATTCTCTACAACTTTGTAGAAGAAATTTTTTCTAAATTCCAATCAAAAAATGTCCGAAATCTACATACGGATGATTTTTAATTCCCCATTCTGACAAAATACTGATAAAACACCTCAACATTAATTCATTTATTTATATCCACATAAAATAAATATTTTCTTATTATATAAATCAATAATTAATTATTCACAAATAATATTACAGAATCACAATTATGACAACCAAGTCGTTCCCAGGAAAGATGGGGCTTTCTAATAAGGATTTATCCTTACTGGCGCATAATTAGATGACCAAACCCCTTTTCTTAGACAGAACTTCCTTAGACATTGCCAATAATGCTATCTAACAATATTATTCAAATAATATGAATTATTGATCTGATAATGGAGATACTATGCAGTGACAATTATTGAAACAATAATAATATAAAATATCAACGTAGCAATTATTGAATCAATAAAATAAAATATTGAATAGTAATTACTGTAACAATTATTGAGTAATGCTTTCTTACGTAAGAATCAATCATTCAAAAATACTGTGCAATACCGTGTGCTACTGTGCAACCACGCGTATTACTGTATTTTAACCACCGGGTATTCCAACAATGTTAACGGTAACCATTACGTCGTTACTTATAAAAACTCAAACTTGTCATTTTTTTCATCCAATCGTTTTCCGTTATGGGACCAACAAATGGCTGCGCCATCGTACGAATATTCTCCGACAGCAAGAATATTCTACGACCAAACGAATACATCCCGACAACAATGAATATTTTATAACTACTTGCTTATTTTGCAAAATTTGCACATTTCACCCATAACCAAAGTATTATATCAAATTAACACCTTATTATTCACAATAATAATTAAAGGAAATTTGATTTTATTTATAAAAAGTTGGGGTCTTACAACCTCCTCTCCTTATGAAATTTCGTCCTCGAAATTGACGTACGTGCCTGGTGTTTCGAAAAGGTGAGGATACCTCATTTTCATTTTTGATTCCAACTCCCAGGTCATTTCCTCAATAGTATGGTTCCTCCACAAAACTTTGACTTGTGGTATAACCTTTGTGCGTAGGACATGCTCCTTCCTATCCAAGATCTTGACAAGTACCTCCTCGTACGTTAAATCTTCGGCTATCTCGTCTGGTTCTAACTCAATAATGTGGTTTGGGTCTTTCACATATTTACGAAGCACATATATGTGAAAAACATTATGAACTCGAGACATGTTTGGAGGCAATACGAGTCTATAGGCCACATTTCCTATTCGGTCAAGAATTTTAAATGGACCAATAAATCGTGGATTGAGCTTTCCTCTTTTCCCGAATCTTGTAACTCCCTTCCATGGAGAAATACGTAACAAAACATGATCTCCAATATTAAATTCCACGTCCTTACGATGAAGATTCGCATAACTCTTTTGTCGATCCTGTGCCGTTTGTATATGTTGTCAGATCATTTGGATCTTCTCTGTAGTCATTCGTACCAACTCTCGTCCCAACAACGTTGTTTCTCCCACCTCATCCCAACATACTGAAGAGTGACACTTTCGTCCATACAATGCTTCAAATGGAGCCACACCTATACTTCCCTGATAACTGTTGTTGTAGGAGAATTCCACCAATGATAGGTACTTATCCCAACTTTGTGACGTCCCCAAAATAGGTATACAACACCCATTCTGAGTCGTCAAAATACATGGCACAAAAATAACTACAACTTTATTAATACAACATAAAAACTGTGAGTTTAAATACAAATATTGTCTTCTAGACAATATCCACACTCAAATAAGTCCTCATTATAATTATTAATATGCTATTTCACAAAATAATGAGGACTATTAGAACAACTTCTAGAACCATCATTCTACACCCCGACTAATACTCGCTACATTCTCGCCTCCTGAGAAGAAAAATAGAACAAAAAGGAAAAGAGTGAGCTCAACTAGCCCAGTAAAGAACATTATGACTAAGATAATATAGAACAAATTATCGTTAGTCCTCAATAGGGAAAAATTTAATAGAATACAATAGACAACAATTTTAAATCAATATTCGTAGCGAAAATAATAATTCATTAGAAGAGTTAAGTAGAGGATGAAATCTACTATCATTTATGAATTTAAAAGTCTATCATCAATATTTTATCCCTGTAACATCAATCAATATATATATCTGGAATCAAATGTTCATCTTTGCACTACAGGCCAAAGATATTCATCAGTTGGTCATGTTCATCTAAACACATGTTCATCTTTGCACTACGGGTCAAAGATATTCAACAGAAAATCATTCATCTTTGCACTACATGCCAAAGATATTCAGTTATATCATCATTTAGGACTGAGGTTGATGAAAAATCTTTTAAAGAACACGATTCCAGTGAAACAAAAGAACAAATATTAAGGATTCGTACTTTAAACAATCCGAGTTCAAAAATACTTCATAAATAATCATAGCGAAGTAAAATTCAAGAATGATCAAAACATGGATACAATAAAAGCTAGCATCCATAATAGATATCTTGGACAAAAACAAAAATTTAATTTTTTCGGCGAATAGTGTCGTATTCGTGAATAGTGCCGTATACGTGAATAGTGTCGTATACGTGAATAGTAACCCCGACACTAAAAGTTCCAAATTTGATAAAAAAATTCAGATCAATATTTCGGCATAATGATATTGAAAGAAATAATATCATTTACGAAAGAAATAATATCCATTACCTCGAAAGAATAGTACTTCTGGCTGGAATACTGAATATAGTGCTGAAGAAAACTTACACCGTATAACAACACTTAAAGTATCAAAATACTCACAAGAATACGCTCAATATATCGAGAGAGAAAGAGAGAGAAGATATCAGTTTCTGTTGTGATTTTTAATTCTAACCTAAGCACCCTATTTATAGAAAAATGCTTAGAACACCAAAGCAGAAAATTTAATATAATATTAATATATTATATATAAATTCCTACACAAACATTCTAAGATCTAAATTCAGCCATGCTTGACAACAAATAAGCCCACCAAACATATCAAAAATGTTTTTCTTTTAAAACAAATTTAAAACTTTTTAAAAAATAATTATTTCAGAACTTTAGAACTTCAATAATTCATAATAAATAACCCTTTTATCAGAAAAATTTGAACCTTATGTCCGTTCTATAGGAAATTCCATTCTCTACAACTTTGCAAAAGAAAATTTTTCCAAATTCCAAACAAAAATTGACCGAAATCCACAAACGGGCGATTTTACAGGCTATAATCAAGTTTCAGTCAAGAAATGAGGTCCGCAAACCTGAAAAGCATGTTTTAATCATTTAATGCAACAAAAATACTCTTCCTCATATACTCATATATTCTACATTCATTGTAAAAATATCATCATTATTATATTATAATAATATAATAAAATATTATTTTATCAAAAAAGATAAAATATCGATTTTCAACAATTGTCACTTTAAAAATTTTCTCCATCTATATCCATATAAAATGAATATTTTTCTCATCATATAAATCAATAATTAATTATTCACAAATAATATTACAGAATCACAATACTGACAACCAGACAGTTCCCAGGAAAGAGGGGGCTTTCTAATAAGGATTTTTCCTTACTGGCGCGCAGTTAGATGACCAAACCTCTCCTTAGACAAAACTTTCTAGACATTGCCAATAATGTTATCTAATAATATTATTCAGATAATATGAATTATTGCTTCGATAATAGAAAATACTGTGTAGTGACAATTATTGAAACAATAGTAATATAAAATATCAACGTAGTAATTATTGAATTAATAAAATAAAATATTGAACATTAATTATTGTAACAATAATTGAGTAGTGCCTTCTTACGTAAGAATCAATAATTGGTATAATACCGTGTGCTACTGTGTTTTAACCACCGAGTATTCTAACAGTATTAACGGTAACAACTATGCCGTTATTTATAAACAACTTATACTTGTCGTTTTTTTCATCCAATCGCTTTTCGTTATGGGGCCCACACAAGGCTGCGCCGTCGTGCGAATATTCCCCGACAGTTAGAATATTCCACGACCAAACGAATATTCTCTGATAAAAATGAATACTTTATAACCACTTGCTTATTTAAAATATTTTCGCGCTATACCCATAACTAACCACATTAATCAAATCAACCCTTACTATTTCAAAATAATAAATAGAGAAAATTTAATTTCATTAATAATAAGTTGGGGTCTTACAACCTCCTCTCCTTATGAAATTTCGTCCTCGAAATTGACGTACGTACTTGGTGTTTCGAAAAGGTGAGCATACCTCGCTTTCATTTCCGTTTCCAACTCCCAGGTTATTTTCTCAATAGCATGGTTCCTCCACAAAACTTTGACTTGTGATATAACCTTTGTGCGTAGGACATGCTCCTTTCTATCCAAGATCTTGACATGTACCTCCTCGTACGTTAAGTCTTCGGCTATCTCGTCCGATTCTAACTCAATAACATGGTTCGGGTCTTTCACATATTTACGAAGCACCGATATGTGAAAAATATTATGAACACAAGACATACTTGAAGGTAACGCGAGTCTATAGGCTACATTTTCTATTCGATCAAGAATCTGAAATGGACCAATAAATCATGGATTAAGCTTTCCTCTTTTCCCGAATCTTGTAACTCCCTTCCATGGAGCAACTCTCAACAATACATGATCCCCAATACTAAATTCTGCATCCTTTCGATGAAGATCCGCATAACTCTTTTATCGATCCTGTGCCGTTTGTATACGTTGTCGAATCATTTGGATCTTTTTCGTAGTCATACGTACCAACTCGGGTCCCAACAATGTTGCTTCACCCACCTCATCCCAACATATTGGAGAGCGACACTTTCGTCCATGCAATGCTTCGAATGAAGCCACACCTATACTTTCCTGATAACTGTTGTTGCAGGAGAATTCCACCAATGGTAAATACTTATCCCAACTCCCTTTGAAGTCTAGGACACAGAGTCTTAATAGATCTTCAACAGTTTGAATAGTCCTCTCTGATTGTCCGTCCGTTTGAGGATGGTATGCCGAACTAAATCGTAAATCCGTGCCCATAGCTTTTTGCAAGCTAATCCAAAATTTTGAAGTGAATCTTGGGTCACGATCCGAAACTATGGATACTGGCATGCCATGCAATCTCACAATCTCATTTACATACATATGAGCAAGACGTTCAAGGGAATAAGTCTCCCGTATCGGCAAGAAATGAGCAGACTTGGCTAATCTATCAACAATAACCCAAATAGCATTTATGCCTTGAGAAATCGTGGGAAGACCCGTAACGAAATCCATGGTAATATGTTTCCACTTCTATTTTGGAATCTCAAGTGGTTGCAATGGACCCTTAGGCACTTGATACTCTGCCTTTACACAAGTTAAACAACTTGAGATAAACTTTGCAATCTCTCTCTTCATATTATTCCACCAAAATACATGTCGAAGATCACATTACATTTTGGTACTTCCAGGATGGATTTCAAATGGTGTATTGTGTACCTCCATCATGATCTTGTACTTCAAATCAGAATCGTTAGGAACACAAAGTCTGGAGTGGACTCGAAGTATTCCTTCTTCATCGATTCTTGCCTCTAGAATAACACCTTCTTGTACTTTCTTCTTCATATGCATCAGCTCCGGGTCTATAATTTGAGCAACTTTAACTTTTTTAATTAAAGTTGGTTCTATACATATACTTGACATCATTACATGGGTCCCCAGAGTCTTGAATTTTATCTTCATCTTTTGTAAATCACACAAAATAGGCCTTTGTGTTGACAACATCGCACTCGTTCCCACGTATGATCTTCTGCTCAATGCGTCAGCTACCACGTTTGCTTTTCCAGGATGGTATTTAATGGTATGGTCGTAGTCTTTCAACAGCTCGAGCCAATATCGTTGCCGCATGTTGAGTTCCTTTTGGGTGAAGAAATATTTGAGGCTTTTATGATCTGAATATATCTCCACTTCTCCCCATATAGATAGTGCCTCCAGATCTTTAGCCCGAAAACGACTGCTACCAACTCTAGATCATGAGTAGGATAATTCCTTTCATACTCTTTAAGTTGTCGCGAGGCATAGGCTATGACTTTTCCACGTTGCATGAGAACACATCCTAACCCTTTGCCTGAAGCATTGTTGTAGATAACAAATCCATCCGTACCAGATAGTATTGTCAGAACAGGTGCCGAAATGAGTCTCCTCTTGAGCTCTTGGAAACTCTTCTCGCATTCCTCGCTCCATACGAATTTTGTATCCTTCTGAGTCAGCTGAGTTAACAGAGTAGCAATTCGAGAAAACCCTTCCACGAATCTCCGATAATAACTAGCTAAGCCCAGAAAGCTACGTACTTCGGTCACCGAATTCGGTTGCTCCCAACTTTGTATTGCTTAAATCTTCGTCGGATCAACAGATACTCCATATTTTGACACCACGTGCCCAAGGAATGCTACTTCCTTAAGTTAGAACTTGCATTTCTTCAACTTGGAATATAGCTTGTTTTCACAAAGCCTTTGGAGTACCAGCTTCAAATGGTGCTCATGATCTTCACGGCTTTTGGAATATATGAGGATGTCATCAATAAAGACAACAACGAACTGATCCAAATAATCCTTGAATACTCGGTTCATCATATCCATAAAAGCCGTAGGAACATTAGTCAATCCAAAAGACATGACTAAGAATTCATAATGCCCGTACCGAGTTCTGAAGACAGTCTTTAGAATATCTTCAGTTTTAATCTTCAGCTGATGATATCCAGAACGAAGATCAATCTTTGAAAAGAATTGTGTTCCTTGTAACTGGTCAAACAATTCATCAATACGAGGTAGCGGATACCTATTCTTGATGGTGACATGGTTCAATTCTCGATAGTCAATACAAAGTCGCATACTCCCGTCTTTTTTCTTTACAAATAAAATAAAACCGATGTCCAATAACTCCTGTAGTTGGACCTTTAACTCCTGAAGTTCAATAGGAGCCATTCGATATGGGGTTTTAGAAATGGGCTTTGTACCAGGTTCAAGATCAATAAAGAATTTAACTTCACATTTCAGGGGTAGACCGGGAAGTTCTTCAGGAAATACGTCAGGAAAGTTACTAACAACAGGAATATTATTCAAATCTGACGTGTCTTTATTCAAATCCATAACATGGGCTAAGAAAGCTTGACATCCATTTTTTAATAAACGAATAGCTTTATGGCTTGGTATAACAGTGATTGATTTTAATGGTTTAGTTGCTTGAATTCGAACAACAGGTTATTTAGGAATATGAAAACTAACAACCTTACGAAAACAATCAATTTTGGCATGATGAGCAGTTAACCAATCAATCCCTAAAATCACATCAAAAGCAAGTATCTTTAAAGAGATAAGGTCAACAGGTAATGTGATGGTACCAACTTGGATCAAACAAGATTTATAAACAGTGGATGTGATGAAAGTTTCTCTTAACGGAGTTTCCACAGATAGGTCAAAGTCTAATTTCTCTGGAGTCAAATTTAAACGTTGAGCACAAGTAGGAGAGATAAATGAATGGGTAGCACCGGTATCTAGTAAGGTATAAACTTCACAAGAATTTATGATTAGCTTACCCGTGATCACCTCGTTTGGGTTCCTCGCATTTTGACCAGTCACGACAAACGCTCTTCCAGGAACCGTTGACTTTGACTTTTCTGGGACAGCCTTTTGAGTCATCGTCCCCGCTGAATTTGGTTTCGCTACCGTATAATCTCGAGCGATATGTCCTTCATTTCCACAATTATAGCATACCTTGAACTGTTGTGGGCAGTTTAGACTGATATGTCCTTCTTTCCCGCATTTATAGCATATGACCGGTGGTCGTTCTCCTCCCTTGGAACCAGTTGATGCTGGTGCTGACGTCTTCATATTATCATTGTTGAATCTCCTCTTTTTAAAATCTTCTCCCGACTCGCTTCTTCTATTCTCATGGCCATGATTACCACTAGAGTGGCTACCGCTCTTGTCCGTATTCTTCTTTCTCCGCTGGTTATCATTGTTCTGATGACTGCTGTCACCGGTATGATCCTGGTTGTGGTCCCTCGGTTGACCGTACTCGTTATCTCGCTCTAATAATTGAGCCCTGTTGACAACATCTGAATAGAGAGAAAATTTATAAGAAATGAGATATTGACGTATGTCGGGTTTCAAACCTCTTAGAAACATCTGCATCATACGTTCCTCATTCTCCACCAAATGAGGTGCAAACCTGGATAACTCCGCGAACTTCGCCTCGTACTGGGACACCGTCATGTTGTTTTGTTCCAATCTAATAAACTCTACCTCCTTCATATGACGAACACTTTTCGGAAAGTATTTGTCATTGAACAGTTTCTGAAATGTCTCCCAAGACATGCTGAGCGCGGCTGGATGGGTACGCTTCACAGATTCCCACCAGTAATCTACCTCATTACGGAACATAAAAGTGGCGAATGGAACTTTTTGTTCGTCCGTGTATCCCAAAACATCGAATATTTTGGTAATTTGCTTGACCCACGTCTCTGCCTTAATCGGATCCGGCTTTCCCCAGAATTCGGGTGGTCCCAACTCTTTAAACTGCTTGGCTGTGACTAGCTGTGCGTTGCCATTGTTTCTTCTTATATTTTGAATAGGAATCTCCTTCGTCTGGTTTTGCATGAACCGCAAAAAGCTTCTAAACATCTCATCGTTCATCGTCTGCTCAGTGATGTTGTTCATAAGAGGAACATTGCTAGCCTGTTGCACGTTCTCCTCGTTGGTGAGTACAGGCGTCTCCACGGTTTCATTTACTCCACTGTTAACATTCTCAGTTGCCATTTTTAAATACTTCCATAAAACAAGGGTTAATTAAACAAATTAACAAATCACATAATACCCCTATATTATGACCGACCAACAAATAAGCTTAGGTAGGACACACTAGCGAAGGATTTACTCGTCTCTCCCCTCCTAGTTCTATTCCCCGATCTCCGCCAGAGATCATATCCCTAAGCTCTGATACCAATTGTGACGCCCCCAAAATAAGTATACAACACCCATTCTGAGTCATCAAAATACATGGCACAGAAATAACTACAACTTTATTAATACAACATAAAAACTTTGAGTTTAAATACAAATATTATCTTCTAGACAATATCCACACTCAAATAAGTCCTCATTATAATTATTAATATACTATTTTACAAAATAGTGAGGACTACTAGAACAACTTCTAGAACCATCATTCCACACCCCGACTAGTACTCGCTACATTCTCGCCTCCTGAGAAGAAAAATGGAACAAAAAAGAAAAGGGTGAGCTCAACTAGCCCAGTAAAGAATATTATGACTAAGATAATATAGAACAAATTATCGTTAGTCCTCAACAGGGAAAATTTTAATAGAATACAATAGACAACAAATTTTAAATCAATATTCGCAGCGAAAATAATAATTCATTAGAAGAGTTAAGTAGATGATGACTATCATCTATGAATTTAAAAGTTCATCATCAATATTTTATCCCTATAACATTAATCAATATATATATATATCTGAAATTAAATGTTCATCTTTGCACTACAGGCCAAAGATATTCATCATTTGGTCATGTTCATCTAAACACATGTTCATCTTTGCACTACGGGCCAAAGATATTCATCAAAAAATCATTCATCTTTGCACTACATGCCAAAGATATTCAGTTATATCATCATTTAGGACTGAGGATGATGAAAAATGCTTAGAACACCAAAGCAGAAAATTTAATATAATATTAATATATTATATATAAATTCCTACGCACACATTCTAAGATCTGAATTCAGCCATGCTTGACAACAAATAAGCCCACCAAATATATCAAAAACGTTTTTCTTTTAAAACTTTTTAAAAAATAATTATTTCGGAACTTCAGAACTTCAATAATTCATAATAAATAGCCCTTTTATCAGAAAAATTCAAACCTCATGTCTTTTTCATAGAAAATTTCATTCTCTACAACTTTACAGAAGAAATTTTTTCCAAATTCCAAACAAAAATTGACCGAAATCCACAAATGGGCGATTTTATAGGCTATAATCAAATTTCAGTCAAGAAATGGGGTCCACAAACATGAAAAGCATGTTTTAATCATTTAATGCAACAAAAATACTCTTCCTCCTCATATACTCATATATCCCACATTTATTATAAAAATATCATCATTATTATATTATAATAATATAATAAAATATTATTTTGTCAGAAAAGATAAAATATCGATTTTCAACAATTGTCACTTTAAAAATTCTCTCCATCTATATCCACATAAAATAAATATTTTTCTCATCATATAAATCAATAATTAATTATTCATAAAAAATATTACAGAATCACAATACTGACAACCAGGCAGTTTCCAGGAAAGAGGGGGCTTTCCAATAAGGATTTCTCCTTACTAGCGCGCAATTAGATGACCAAACCTCTCCTTAGACAGAACTTTCTAGACATTGCCAATAATGTTATCTAATAATATTATTTAGATAATATGAATTATTGCTTCGGTAATAGAAAATACTGTGTAGTCATAATTATTGAAACAGTAGTAATATAAAATATCAACGTAGCAATTATTGAATTAATAAAATAAAATATTGAACAGTAATTACTGTAACAATTATTGAGTAGTGCCTTCTTACGTAAGAATCAATAATTGGTGTAATACCGTGTGCTACTGTATTTTAACCACCGAGTATTCTAACAGTATTAACGGTAACAACTACGCCGTTATTTATAAACAACTTATACTTGTCATTTTTTTCATTCAATCGCTTTCTGTTATGGGGCCCACGCAAGGCTGCGTCGTCGTAAGAATATTCTCCGACAGTAAGAATATTTCACGACCAAACGAATATTCTCCGATAAAAATGAATACTTTATAACCACTTACTTATTTAAAATATTTGCGCGTTATACCCATAACTAACCACATTAATCAAATCAACCCTTACTATTTCAAAATAATAAATAGAGAAAATTTAATTTCATTAATAATAAGTTGGGGTCTTACAAACTCCCTTTGAAATCTAGGACACAGAGCCTTAATAGATCTTCAAGAGTTTGAATAGTCCTTTCGGATTGCCCGTCCGTTTGAGGGTGGTATGCCAAACTGAATCGTAAATTCGTGTCCATAGCTTTCTGCAAGCTAACCCAAAATCGTGAAGTAAATCTTGGGTCATGATATGAAACTATAGATACTGGCATACCATGCAATGTCACAATCTCATTCACGTACGTACGAGCAAGACGTTTAAAGGAATAAGTCTCTCGTATCGGAAAGAAATGAACAGACTTGGTTAATCTATCAACAATAACCCCAATCGCATCTATGCCTTGAGAAACCTCGGGAAGACCCGTAACAAAATCCATAGTAATGTGTTCCCACTTCCATTTCAGAATCTCAAGTGGTTGTAATGGACCCTTTGGCACTTGATGCTCCGCCTTTACACGTTGACAAGTTAAATACCTCGAGATAAACTCCGCGATCTCTCTCTTCATATTGCTCCACCAAAATGTATATCGTTGATCATGATACATTTTGGTACTCCCAGGATGGATTGCAAACGGTGTGTTGTGTGCCTCCATCATGATTATATGCTTCAAGTCAAAATCGTTAGGAACACAAAGTCTGGAGTTGACTCGAAGTATTCCTTCTTCATCGAATCTTGCTTCTGGAATAACACCTTCTTGTACTTTCTTCTTCATACGCATCAGCTCTGGGTCTGTGGCTTGAACATCTTTAACTTTATCGATTAAAGTCGGTTCTACTCGTATATTTGATATCATCTCGTGGGTACTTGGAGCCTTTAACTCTATCTCCATCCTTTACAAGTCATACCAAATGGGCCTTTGCGTTGACAATAGTGCACTCGTACCCGCATATGATCTTCTACTCAATGCATCAGCTACCACGTTTGCTTTTCTAGGATGGTATGATCATAATATTTCAATAGCTCGAGCCAACGTCGTTGCTGCATGTATAGTTCCTTTTGGGTGAAGAAATATTTGAGGCTTTTATGATCCGTATAAATCTCTACTTTCTCCCCATACAGGTAGTGCCTCCATATTTTCAACACGAAAACGATTGCTGCCAACTCCAGATCATGAGTAGGATAATTCCTCTCATATTCTTTCAGTTGTCGTGAGGCATAGACTATGATTTTCCTATGTTGCATGAGAACACATCCTAACCCTTTGCCTGAAGCGTCGTTGTAGATAACAAATCCATCCGAACCAGATGGGATTGTCAGAATAGGTGCTGAAATGAGTCTCCTCTTGAGCTCTTGGAAACTCTTCTCGCATTCCTCGCTCCATACGAATTTTGTATTTTTCTGAGTCAGCTGAGTTAACGGAGTAGCGATTCTAGAAAATCCTTCCACGAAGCTAAGCCCAGAAAGCTACGTACTTCGGTCATCGACTTCGATTGCTCCCAACTTTGTATTGCTTCAATCTTTGTTGGGTCAACAGATACTCTATGTTTTGACACCACGTGCCTAAGGAATGTTACTTCCTCAAGCCAGAACTCGTATTTTTTCAGCTTGGCATATAGCTTATTATCACGTTGAAGTACCAACTTTAAATGGCGCTCATGATCTTCACAGCTTTTGGAATAGATTAGGATGTCATCAATAAAGACAACAATGAACTGATCCAAATATTCCTTGAACACATGGTTCATCATATCCATAAAAGCAGTAGGAGCATTAGTCAGTCCAAAAGACATGACTAAGAATTCATAATGCACTTATCGAGTTCTGAAAGCAGTCTTCGGAATATCCTCAGTTTTAATCTTTAGCTGATGATATCCAGAACGAAGATCGATCTTTGAAAAGAATTATACTCCTTGCAACTGGTCGAACAAGTCATCAATGCGAGGTAGTGGATACCTATTCTTGATGGTGATATGATTCAAGTCCCGGAAGTCAATACAAAGTCGCATACTCCCATCTTTCTTCTTTACGAATAAAACAGGAGCACCCCAAGGAGATGTAATAGGACGAATGAAACCGATGTTTAACAACTCCTGTATTTGGACCTTTAACTCCTGAAGTTCAATAGGAACCATTTGATATGGGATTTTAAAAATGGGCTTTGTACCAGGTTCAAGGTCAATAAAGAATTTAACTTCACGTTCTGGGGGTAGACCGAGAAGTTCTTCAGGAAATTCATTAACAACAGAAATATTATTCAAATCTGACATATTTTTGTTCAAGTCCGTGACATGGGCTAAGAAAGCTTGACATCCGTTTTTCAATAAACGAATGACTTTATGGCTTGATATGACAGTGATTGACTTTAGTGGTTTGGTTGCTTGAATTCGCATAACAGGTTGGTTAGGAATATGAAAACTAACAACCTTACGAAAATAATCAATTTTAGCATGATGAATAGTTAACCGATCAATCTCTAAAATCACATCAAATGCAAGTATTTTCAAAGAAATAAGATCGACAGGTAATGTGTTGGTACCAACTTGGATCAAGCAAGATTTATAAACAGTAGATGTAATGGAAGTTTCTCCTAACGGAGTCTCAACAGATAAGTCAAAGTCTAATTTCTCCGGAGTCAAGTTCAAACGTTGAGCATAAGCAGGAGAGATAAAAGAATGGGTAGAACCGGTATCTAATAAGGTATACACTTCGCAAGAGTTTATGATTAGATTATCCGTGATCACCTCGTTCGGGTTCCTCGCATTTTGGGCAGTCACGACAAATGCCCTTCCAGGAACCACCGACTTTGACTTGTCCGGGACAGCCTTTGGAGTCACCATTCCCGTTGGACTTGGTTTCGCTACAAGATAATCTCTAGCTATATGACATTCCTTTCCACAGTTATAACACACCTTGGATTATTGTGGGCAGTTTGGGCTGATGTGTCCCTCTTTCCCACATTTATAACAAACGACCGGTGATCGTTCTCCTCCCCTAGAAATAGTTGACGTTGGTGCTGACGTCTTCACGTTATCATTGTTATACATTCTCTTTTTGAAATCTCCTCCCGACTCGCTTCTTCTATTATCATGGCCACGATTACCACCCGAGTGGTTACCACTTTTGTCCGAATGTTTTCTTCCCCGCTGGTTGTCATTGCTCCGATGACTACAGCCACCGGTATGACCCTAGTTGTGGTCCCTCGGTTGAACATACTCATTATCTCACTCTAATAATTGAGCCTTGTTTACAACTGAATATAGAGAAAATTTATGAGAAATAAGATATTGCCGAATCTCGGGTTCAGACCTCTCAAAAACATCCACGTCATACGTTCCTCATTCTCTACCAAATGAGGTGCAAACCTGAATAACTCTGCGAACTTCGTCTCGTACTGGGACTCCGTCATGTTGTTTTGTTCCAGTCTAATAAACTCTACCTCCTTCATATGACGAATACTTTTAGGAAAGTACTTGTCATTAAACAGTTTTTGAAATATTTCCCAAGACATATTGAGTGCAGCTGGCTGGGTACACTTCACATACTCCTACCAGTAGTCTGCCTCACCACGGAATATAAAGGTGGTGAATGGAACCTTCTATTCCTCCGTGAATCCAAAGACATCAAATATCTTGATAATTTGTTTAACCCACGTTTTCACCTTGATCGGATCCGGCTTTCGCACAAATTCTGGTGGTCCCAACTCTTTGAACTGCTTGGCTATGACAAGCCGCGCGTTGCTATCATTTCCACCCGTATTTTGTACACGAGTCTCCCTCGTCTGATTTTGCATGAACTGCAAAAAGCTTCTAAACATTCCATCATTCATCGTTTGTTCGGTAGTGTTGTTTACAGGAGGAATATTGCCTTCCTGTTGCACGTTCCCCTGGTTGGTGATTAAAGGTGTCTCCACAATCTTATTCACTCCATTGTTAACATTCTAAGCTGCCATTCTCAAATACTGCCATAAAATAAGGGTTAATTAAAGGAATTGACATACCACATAATACATCTATATTATGATCGACCAACAAATAAGCTTAGGTAGGACACACAAGCGAAGAATTTACTCATCTCTCCCCTCCTAGTTCTATTCCCCGATCTCCGCCAGAGATCATATCCCTAAGCTCTGATATCAACTGTGACGCCCCCAAAATAGGTATACATCACCCATTCTGAGTCGCCAAATACATGGTACAGAAACAAATATAACTTCATTAATACAATTGAAATGCAAAATACGACAACACATATACTGTGAGTTTAAATACAAATATTGTCTAATAGACAGTATTCAAACTCAAAAGGAGTCCTCATTACAATTATTGATATACTATTTTACAAAATAGTGAGGATTGCTAAACAACTATCTTGATCCATCATTCCATACCCCGACTAGTTCCCGCTATATTCTCTCCTCCTGAGAAGAAAAATGGAATAAAAAGGAAAATGGTGAACTCAACTAGCCTAGTAAAGAATATTATGACTAAGATAATAAATAACAAATTATCTTTAGTCTTTAACAGGAAAAAATCTGATAGAATATAATAGACAATAAGTTTTAGATCAACAACTACAGCGGAAACAACAATCCATTAGAAGAGTCAAATAGAGAATGAATTCTACTATCTTCTAAGATTTAATAGTCCATCATCAATATTTTATCCCTGTAACATCAATCAATATACATCTTGAATCAAATATTCATCTTTGCACTACAGGCCAAAGATATTCATTTGTATCACCAGTTGGTCATATTCATCTCAACACCTGTTCATCTTTGCACTACGGGCCAAAGATATTCATCAGTTAATCATTCATCTTTACACTACAGGCCAAAGATATTCAGTAATATCATCATTTCGGACTGAGGATGATGAAAAATATCTTAAAAAAAACGAATCCAATGAGACAAAAGGACAAATATTAGATATTCGTACTTTAGATAATCCAAGTTCAAAAACGCTCCATAATAAACCATAATGGAGTAAAATTCAAGAATGAAATTCAAAACATGGATACAATCAAAGATAGTAACCATAATAGACATCTTGGACAAAGAAGAGAAAATTTTATTTTTCCGTGAATAGTATCGTATACGTGAATTGTGCCCGTATACGTGAATAGTAACCCTGACACAAAAAGGTAGAAATTCTACAATAAAATTCATATCAATATTTCGGCATAATGATATTGAAGAAAATAATATCATTTACGAAGAAATTAGCATCCCTTACCTCAAAAGAGCAGTACTTCTGACTGGAATATCGGATGTAATGCCGAAGAAACTTGTACTGAATAGCAACTCTCAAAGTATCTAAATACTCATAAAAATACGCTCGATAATATAGAGAGAAAACTTGTTTCTGGTGTGATTTTTAATTCTAACTAAGTACCTATTCATAGGAAAATGCTAGAACGCCAAAGCAGACTAAATTAATAAAATATTAATTTATCAAAAAAATTTCTACGCACACATTCTTGACCAGAATATCAGCCACCACAAGTGGGGCCCACCAAAAATTAGAATTTCCACACCAACCAAAAGTGGGGCCCACCCATATTTTGTTTAAAAAAAATTTATTTTTGAAACTTCAATAATTCATAATAAATAGCCTTTTATCAAAAAAAAATACGAATTTTATGTCCATTTCATAGGAAATTAAATTCTCTACAACTTTGTAGAAGAAAGTTTTTTCCAAATTCCAAACAGAAAATGTCTGAAATCCATATAGGGAATATTTTTAATACCCCCATTCTGACAAAATATTGATAAAACATCTCAACGTTAATTACTTCATTTATATCCACACAAAATAAATATTTCCCTTTCCAACCACATAAAATAAATATTTTCTTATCATAAAAATTAATAATTAATTATTCACAAATAATATTATAAAATCACAATTATGACAACCAGGTCGTTCCCAGGAAAGAGGGGACTTTCCAATAAGGATTTAACCTTATTGGCGCCCAATTAGATGACCAAACCCCTTTCCTTAGACAGAACTTCCTTAGACATTGCCAATAATGCTATCTAACAATATTATTTAAATAATATGAATTATTGATCTGATAATAGAGATACTGTGCAGTGACAATTATTGAAATAACAATAATATAAAATATCAACGTAACAATTATTGAATCAATAAAATAAAATATTGAACAGTAATTATTGTAACAATTATTGAGTAGTGCCTTCTTACGTAAGAATCAACAATTCAAAAATATTGTGCAATACCGTGTGCTACTGTGCAAATGTAATAACCCGATATTTTCTATATAAATAAATCAAAAATTTTGCTTATAAATTTTTTTTTAATTTTAAGGATGAAGATTTGTACAAGATAATGGGTATATATATTTATGCGGTAATAAAAATATATTAATTACATGAATATTTACAAATTAATGATTATTATAAATTATATTTTTGTAATAATTAATTTTGTTGAAGAAATGTTTTTATTATTATTTTTTTCAACAGAAATATGATATTATATTATTTAAATAATATAAAGAATGATTGCAGTAATTATTATAATTATTATTTATTTATATGAATTTTAGCTTGGATTATTAAGTTAAGTATTTTAACTTAATTAATAAAGTTGTTTATGCAAGGTAAATCAGATATGGAATCCAAATCCTAATTCTGGTTTTGGAACAAGGAATGTTAATAATAATATAATACTAATTATAGTTTTTTTGTTTTTTAGTGCTATAAATATGTACTGTATACGTGGACCGATAATGGTTGGCCAATTACGACGTTATATGACAAACTTTAGTATTACTATGTGAAACCCTAATTTAAAATACAAATTAGAGTTCATGATATTTTTAGGAAATCGTAATGATGTGATCAATGTCGGATATTATAAATATAAATGCTAATTAGATAAACCCTAATTATGGACTCGAAACCCTAATTATAAAATTAAAACCCTAATCGATATTTAGGAATCCTAACTGTCAAATTGGGAAAACCTAATTGCTAATTTAGGATGTTTAATACTCATTAGTGGATTTTAAACCCTAATGATCATGATTAATGTGATTAAAAACCCTAATTGCAAATTTTTAACCTTAATTATTAAATTATTAACCCTAATTATGAAGTGGGTGCTCTAATTGATAAATTAGCGATCTTAATTATAATTAATAAATTTTAAACCCTAATGTTCCTGTATATGTAATTAGAAAATTAAACTCGATTAAGAAGCACTAATTTGAAAAAATTAGAAACTAATTTAAATTTTATTTTATTTTATTATGTAAACCCTAAAATGTAATTTTTAGAAAAAGTAATTGTTGGAAACCCTAAGGGTCAAACCCTAAGGGTTTACTAAGTTCCATTTTTGCCATTAAATTTTCAAGCGAAATGATCGAAATACCCCCCTTGGGATTTTTTTTATTATGTAAATTGCAAAGCTTGACATGTGGGGAGTGGGTGACCTAATATAACTACTTCATTGACTTAAAACTCCAGCAAATCAGTCTCTATATCAGCATTACATGTATCTAGCCCTTGTATTTATAGCATTGGAGAGAGAGAAAATCATTTGCAAGCTCATTTCTCTCCAAACACTCGAACCTTTTCTCTCATCTCAAACCAACAAATTTCCCTTCATTTATCAGTCATAAAACCAGCCCCACGAAATCCATTAACCAATCAGCAACTCATAATCAAAAATTTTCAAAGAAAGGTATATAACCCTATTCAATAATTTGTCCAAAATCTGTTGTTAGATGTTAGATTTAGGTGTTAAAATATGTTGTTTATAATTTATTATGATGATCTGGGTTGGTATTATATAGATCCATATCATCTAAGTCTTCAAATTTGAGTTTTTGAAAAATCTAGAAATTTTTTATTGTTGTCTGACAAGTGAATGTCAGGCCTCTTTAATCTTTCTCTGTTATGTGTTTTAGTTGTTTAAAGCTTTGATCATGTAGCCTGTTATGTGCTCTGTGATCTGGAACTTTTGGCTAGCTTAGATCATGCACAGAATGAAAGTTATGGGCGGTTAAACCTCATTGACGGACCATGACTTACAATTTCTGGAAAAACCCAGTTCGTGCCCAGAAGGTTCTGACAAGTTTTTCATGGGCTCAGATCTGACTGTTTTATGATGTTATGTAATAATCGTTACATCTAAGTTATATTATGGTAGTTATACTACATTCTAATTCTCTTATATCTCTTATATCATGAACATGCTGGATTTGGGACACGGTCAAACAAAGCAGGAAGTCCACGGATGAGCTTTCTGGGTAAACCTAGAAAGTTCATGGGCGTGGTTTCTGACAAGGTTTGACCGGTCTATATCTCATTATTTTGTTGTGTTTTTGTTGATGTTAAGTTGATATGTAGTATTACATGTTGGTTATATATGGAAGGTTTTATATCACAAAAACATCATGAGGATTTCTTGTAGTGGAAGCCCAAATTAGGCAGGTCGCACTGTTCTTCATTTCTGGGCAAACCCAGAAATGAAGAACATCTCTGACAGCTACTTTAGGCCCTTAAATCTTTCAATTGGTGTATGTTTTGATCGTGGTTGTTGTTGGGTCTTGTAGTGGTGCAATTGTACTACATGATCTGATCAACAACAAGTACAGAAACACTTTGTGTGAGGTATGATTTGTGGTCAAACATACCAACTCGGGTTCTAACATTGATTTTCTGGGTTCGCTCAAGAACGCGAAGAACACCTATAGCGACGGTTCTGTCGCTATAGGTGGTCTTTAGCGACAGTTTTTATTTAAAAATTAGATTTTTATTAAATAATTATAAAAAATTAGTTTTAAATTATTAAAAATATAAAATAAATTATTTTAAATTTTAAAAATTAGTTTTAAATTATTTTTAATATATTTCATAAATATTTAAAATTTTTGGAATATTCAAAGTATTTAATTTATTTAATTATAATATTAAATAAATTATTTAAAAATAATTTTAATACATGAAAATTCATTTAAAATTATATTATGATAAAAGAAAATATTTTAAGTTATTGTTAATGACTTTTAATATTTTGTGATAAATTTCTTTAATAAATTAATATTAATGATAATTAAGTTATTTACTAAATGAATTAAATAAATAAAGTAAAAATCATTTTATTATATTAAAAATCATTTTAAATAATAATAAGGTATTTAAAAATATTTTAAGTTATAAAATATAACTTTTAATATTTAAAGATAAATTTTATTAATTAATTATTATTAATGATATTAAAGTTATTTAATAATTATATTAAATAAATTAGTTTAAAAATGATTTTAATATTATAAAAATTATTTTAAATAAAAATAAAGTGTTTAAAGATATTTTAAGTTATAAAATATAACTTTTAAATTTTAAAGGATAATTTCATTAATAATGTAATATTAATGATATTAATGATATTAAATTTATTTAATAATTATATTAAATAAATAGTTTAAAAATGGTTTTATTAATTTAAAAATCATTTAAAATGGGATATAAATGAATTAAAAATATTTTAAGTTATGTTTAATGACTTTTAATATTTAAATGAATAGTACATTAATAATTTAATATTAATGGTAATTATTTAAAAATGATTTTAAATATTTTAAAAATCATTTAGGGGTAAAATAAATGCTTTAAAAATATTTTTAGTTAATATAAATAACTTTAATATTTTGTCAATGGTTTCATTAATAGTTTAATATTAATTGAATATTAATGATAATAGAATTGTTTAATATTTAAATCATTTAATAATGATTCTGATATTTCAAAAATTATGACAAATGATAATAATTATTTAAAAATTATTATAAGGCCATGAAAGAAAGTGCGACTGGTGTTTAAATTATCTAAATGGATATTGAACTACTGTATAGAGTCTTAGACTCGATAATTACTCGATAAAGCTGTCGGTAGACCGAAATATTTCAGAAATTGGTCTGGACTTAGATAGGTTGACTTGATAACTGTTTATTTGTGATTCAATGGTTGTTAAATTTACACGACAATGTGTTTAGGTTATGTGCTGACTGCAAATAGCAGTTCAATATGATATGATATGTTATTCTAATCAAACGAATGATCTATTTAATGATAGGGCTTGATATAAAAGATAAACCTAAGTTGTGTAAGCAGTAGACCAGGCAAGTATCTAACCTTTACATTTACTTTATGCAACGAACATGCGTAAGATAATATCTGAACTGTTCATTTCAATTGTTCAAATATTTTAACCTTTGTATATACTTATGCAATGATTATGTACAAGTAAGTTATTAAATTAGAATTGTTGTACAAGTTCCTTTATTCTGTTATTATTGATCAAGATATATATTCTGTTCGTTAATTTTTAAAATATGGTTATACAAGTGTCTCCACTTGGTTAATCATTATATTTTATCATATGTTGATACATACTTATCGGTGTCCAGTATGTATAAATTGAATTAAAAGTCGTCTAAGCTATTTAATCCAGCTAGACATATATTTAAAGTTGTTGTTGAACAAGATAAAACTTTATTATCCAACTGAATTGTTTTAGTTTGGATTCAAGACTGTTATGAACATCCCAAATATAGGAAACTTTTATGCGCCCAAGGCGGATATGTTGGACGAAAATATTGTCCTTGAATGTAGTATTGATCAATACAGGGCATAACGGGCTGATCACTCCCGTGCCCGTAAGTTATGACGGTTTATAGATGAAGTTCTGTTTAATCTTTTCGAAAATAGAAAATAATGTTCATATTCTGTCGATTTATCCTCGTTTATAGTCAATATATAGTTTCAAAAATTTGAAATCTAAATAATATGTTGTTTATTATTGGTTCAGCTTACTTCACAACTGTTGATTCGTTGCAGAAATATCATTCAAAGAAAAAATATTTAATTCATTCAGTTAGCTATTATTGTTGCTATAACTTGCTGGGCACTCAAATGCTCATCCTTGCTTAAATTTAAATGTTTTCAGCTAAGTGTGAACAACCTGAAGGATCTGTCAAGAACAAGAGAAAAGGGAAGGTTGTTGAATGAGTGTTTACGTTATCCTTTGTAATAGTTTAACCTTATGATAAGGATGATAAATATTATTATTATCATGTATCGAATGTTTAAAGGTTTCTTACTTGGGATTTGAAAACTCTGATAATATGTAGATTAAATTTGATAATCTGTATTATTGTTATTATTATTAGTATTATTCCGCTCATAGAAATGGTATCGTGAAGCACTGAGTTCGGGTTTCAAGTACCTGAATTCGGGGGCGTCACAGCATGGTATCAGAGCTTAGGGTTAAAAACCTTAGGTGGGATAGACCTTAGGCTATAACCTTAGAACATAGGGAAACGTTGAAAATATAAATAACTCATATAGAGTTAAAAAGAGATGAATCGGATAAATTCATCGTCAAACCAAATAAAAGATAACCTATACAAAATTATTGTTTGTTATGTGTATATATTACATGCTAATCAGGATAATTTATGTGTGTAGATGTCAGGTGAAAAAGGATTAGGATACCCTCGGATCATAAAGATGGAGCTGATATCAAAGCCAATAGCTGAAATAGAGGCTCAAAGTGAAAGCAACCTCGATGAGGTGGTTATTGTGGAAAATGTCGTACCAGATACGAAAATGGTAGAACTAAACGATAGTGATTCAGATATTGAAGTTGGAGCTGATCAAGCATCAATTGAAGTACAGAATCTACGGGACCAGGTTTCCTCTTTGGAAAAGTTGTGGGAAATATAAAAACTACTAAATAGTCAGCTGCGGGAAGCATTAATAGAACAATGAAAGAACAAGATAAGCTTAAAATCTAAATTGACCAAATTGGAACTAAAAGCAACAACGCATGTGCAGCTCCAAGCAAGAAAGGGAATAGGAAGATGAAAGACCGTGATATAAGAAATCCTGATAACAACCAAGGGAACTTTAATCGAATAGAAAAGTGTACAAACTGTGATAGGAAGCATGAAGGTATATGCAGGAAAGGGGAGATGTTTGCTATAATTGTGGACATGGGGGACATTTTTCTCCTCAGTGTCCCAATCCAAAGCAATGTGTCTGTTTCATTTGTGGGATAGAAGGTCATCAAGCAAAAGGTTGTCCAAGATCAAGAAAAAGGCGTAGTGAATAAGTAGTATAGGTTCTGTGGTATAGGTTTGTTTAATATAATATGTGTGATAAGTATGTTTGTGTAATGTAATATTTTTAACTTTTGTATGGGTCAAAGCTATAAATCCCGACTTTTGTAGTCACAAAGGAATAGCAGTATGGGCTATGTTATGTAAATTACTTTGAATTAATGAAAATGAACCTATGCTTGAGTAATGAAACAAGTTTAATATATTAAACTTATGTGATAAGGTTTAGAATGTAAGTTAAATTATGTTTTATTTAATCAGATAATGTCGCCAAGACGTCAAACTAGAAATCAAAGGGCAGAAGAATCTGTCAATAACGTTGGGGGACAACAACCAGATCCAATGCAGCAATTTGCAAACATAGTAGCTCAGGCAATGTAACAAGGAATTCTGGTCGCAGGGAACCAGCCAGATAACCGCTTGGCAAACTTCTAGGATTTTAAGGCTGCAGGACCGCCTGAATTTAGAGGTACAATTGACCCTATAGAAGCCCAAACTTGGGTTAAGGAAATTAAAAAGGCTTTCATTATAACTAGGGTAGGTGAGGGGCAAAAGACCGCTTTTGCCACCTACATGATGAAGGGTGAAGTAAATTTTTGGTGGGAAGCGAATCAGGCGAGGGCGGGAGCAGGTGTAGTTGCGTGGGAAGGGTTTAAAACTCTATTTTTCGAAAACTATTTTTCATCTAGTATGCAGGCTAGGATGAAGGTAAAATTTCTGGAATTAAAACAGAAGAATATGACGGTGTCAGAATACGCCGCTAAATTTAATGAGTTGGCTAGGTTTGCTCCGCATCAAGTTAATAAGGAGGCTAGGAAAGCTAGAAGGTTTGAGCTGGGATTAAAACCCTGGCTCTACAACAAAGTGGCAATGTTGCAAATCCCTACATTTGCAGCACTCATGGAGAAAGTAATTATTGCTGAGGAGGGAAGTGAGGCCATGAGCCTTTATAACAAAGAAAGAAGGAACAAGGGTAAAGTTGAGGGAACTGGAAAGATGGAAACAATCAAGGGGAATAGGAGTGAAAAGAGGAAGGGGAACAACTTTGGGGGTGTGCAGGTAGAACAAGAAGGTGCAAAGAAGAAGCCAGTGGTGCAATGTGGGAATTGTGGGAAGAACTATTTGGGGGAATGTCTGAAAGGAAAATTTACATGTTTCAAGTGTGGGCAGGAGGGCCATATCTTTCCCAACTATCCCAATCCTAGGACGATTAGTGGATATTTTTTGTGGATCGAAGGAGCATAAGGTGAAAGACTGTCTAAAAAGGAGAACAGAGACAGAAAGCATGAACATGGGAAAAAGTGGCAGAAATTTGGCAATCACAGGACCAACTTCATCCAGCAAGCCGACAAAATCAACAGCAAGGGTCTACAACAAGACTGTCCAGGACGCGGTGGCAGCTGGCAACGAAACTTCAGGTATTATTCATATAACTTTTATTTTATTATACATGATTTTCCTATATATAGTAAATTATTTTATAAAGAAAATTTGAGGGAGAAATTTGAGTTCTTTTAGAAATTAAATTTCCGTTTAATCAGAAAGACAAGTTTTATGTAAAAAGTTAAAGATCAGTTCGATCAATTATGATCGAGATCTACTTAAAATGACTGTGTATGCTATGTGCCCTTATATGTGTAAGTTTTAAAACGGTGATTCCGGGGACGGAATCTTTATAAGGGAGAGTGAATGTAATAACCCGATATTTTCTATATGAGTAAATGAGTTAAATATGTTATGTGAAGTAACAAAATTGGAAAATAGGATTTTATGGCTAGGGAATCCTATATAGAGTATATGCATATTTTTTTAATAAGGGATTTGACCATTGCTGATGATATTTTATGAGTATAGAATTTTTGAATGATTAAATGCATTATATGGTAAAGCATAAACAATTGAAATAAATTTTTTTTAAGTTTAAGAAGTGATTAAAATATTGTTATAATATTAATGATATTAGATTATGAGATTATTAAGTGATTGATAACATTGGGATACTCTTGAACCCTGGATAAATTATATTATAAATGTTTAATATTTATCCTTTATCTCATTTTATTGATTCTTTATATCATTGTCATGATCCTCATGCTTATATTGTGTTGAAAGTCATCTGTGGCCTGTAGTGCATAGATGGACTTGGTATGATTATGACCAAGGATTATTCGGTATAATCATAACCGTAATGTTATAAATGATGTGGAAAAAGTCCTCATTGGCCCGTAGTGCATTGATGGACAGTTTTTGGTATGATTATGGCTATGGATTCTCTTTGGCCGTAATGCAAAGATGAATTATTTTATGGCATGATCAGGACCGTTGATGAAAATACGATTATCTTTGGCACGTAGTGCATGGATAATTCGTGGTCGTGATACTAAAGAATATCCTTGGCCTGTAGTAAAGGGATGATTCGATGATGTGGATTAATTATTGAGCTGAGTCTAAGCAATGAAATATTAATTCATGGATGTTGTAAAAGTCATCTTTGGCCGTAGTGCATTGATGGACTTGGTATGATTATGACCAGGGATTGTTCGGTATAATCATGACCGTAATTGAAAACACGATTATCTTTGGCACGTAGTGCATGGATAATTCGTGGTCGTGATACTATTAAGCTGAGTCTCAGTATTATTGATTGTACAGTTGTATATCTTTGACCTGTAGTGCAAAGATGAACTGTTGATTATTGGTTATACAGTTGGCATGTAGTGCAAACATGAATTGTTAATAAATATCTTTGGTACGATAGAGGTATTCAAGGTATCCTCACCTCTTCGTCATACCAGGTACGTACCCTAATTTCGAGGGCGAAATTTCATAAGGAAGAGAGATTGTGAGACCCCGAATTTTATGAAATAAAAGTATTCATTTTTTCTATTTTGGTAAATGGTTAAATTGATAAAAGGTTAAAGTTAAAGGTGATATGTGAAAATTTTTCAAAGTAGATAAGTTGTCATAAAATACCCGGTTACTATTCACTCTAGTATTGTTCACTCGAATATTTGGGGCACTTTTTGTCAGAGTACTATTCACGAGTTACTATTCACGAGTTACTATTCACGAGTTACTATTCACGAGTTACTATTCACGTGTTACTATTCACGAGTTACTATTCACGAGTTACTATTTACGGAGAATATTCGATTAGGCGGGGAATATTTGTACGACGGTACAATCATTGGTGGACCCCACAACAGAATTATTGTTGGATTGAGAAAACGACAAAAATATTTTATTGAAATAACGGCGAAAGTTTTACCGTTGATACTGTTGAACTACTCGGTAGTAAAAGTACAGTAATACGTGTGGTTGCATAGTAGCACACGGTATTGATTATTGATATTTATGTGAGAAGTCACTCAGTTTGATTCTATTATTGTCGATTAATAATATGAATTATTATAACGATGATGACGCTTTGTTATTAACATAATAAAACAGAACATCTTTTTATATAAAATAGAAAGTGATAATGACGTTTTGTTTTATTCGTATTATTAACGTAATAAAACAGAAACATCTTTTTATATAAAACAGAATACTTTATTAAAGTTATTCTATAAATAGAATATATTATATTTTATTTAAAAGATTTTTCTTTAAATATGGACCGTCAGATTAAAGTAAATCAATTTGGACCGTTCATGGATTAGTTACTATGCATTCCATTTTCCTATAAATAGAAGCTCATTCCTTCATTATTTTCTTACGAATTCACTGAACTCTAGAGAGAGAAACTATAGAGAGAAATTATAGAGAGAAAGAAGAAGAGTATTCTGCTACTTCAATACTTCTATATTCAGTTCTTTTACGGTAAGGGGTGTTATTATTTCTTCTTGAAGAGAACTTCTGTTATTCCATTCTTTATTATTCTGTTGGAATAACCTGTAAAAGTGGCATACCCTATACATGACCTGTATACGCGGCATACCCTATACTTGGTGAAATTCATTATGTTATTCCATTCTTTATTTCTGTTAGAATAACATGTATACGCGGTCTACCCTATACTTGGTGACATTCTTCTATTATTCTGTTGGAACATCCTGTCTGTGTGTTTTACACCGGACCTGGTTCCGTCTTTATTATTATTCTGTTGGAACATCTTGTCTGTGTGTTTTACACCGGACCTGGTTCCGTTATTTATCATTCTGTTGGAATAACCTGTCTATGCGAAGTACCGCATGCATGGTGATTTCTGTTGTTATTCTATTCTTTATTATTCTGTTGGAACATCCTGTCGGTGCGAATTTTGCCTGACCTGGTTCCGTTATTATTATTCTGTTGGAATAACCTGTTTATGCGAAGTACCGCATGCATGGTGATTTCTGTTGTTATTCCATTCGTTATTATACTCAGTTGGTTAAAGTTTTGACTTCTATACTCTATGAAATTAGTAGAATATCCTTGATATTGCGCTTCATCCAGTATCTTTTTATGGAAATATTCTTCTGAGCATTCTTGAATTTTACTCTACAAAGCAGTATCATGTTGACAATTTGGACGTTATTGGTTCTTGGATAAATTAATTCTTGAACTTGTTTTATTGAATATTATGTCATTGTCATCATCCTCATGTTTATATTATGTTGAAAGTCATCTGTGGCCTGTAGTGCATAGATGGACTTGGTATGATTATGACCAGGGATTATTCAGTGTAATCATGACCGTAATGTTACAAATGATGTGGATAAAGTCATCTGTGGCCTGTAGTGCATAGATGGACTTGGTATGATTATAACCAGGGAATATTCGGTATAGTCGTGACCGTTGATGATTTAAGGAATATCATTGGCTCGTAGTACAGGGATGATTAGTAGATGTGGTTTATTTATTAAGTTGAGTATCAGCGATAAAAGTGATGAAAAATCTTTTTAAATCATAAAAGATAGTAGATTTCATTATCTACTTGACTCTTTTAATGGATTGCTTGCTCCGCTGCAGTTAAACTTGATGTCTATTATATTGTATCAGTTTAACACTGTTGAAGGCTAACGATAATTTATTCTGCATTATCTTAGTCATAATATTTCTTACGGGGCTAGTTGAGCTCACCATTTCTTTCACTGTTCTCTTCAGGAAATGAGAACGTACCAGGGACTAGTCAGGGAACGGAGTTATGGTCCAGTGGATAGCATTAGTAGTCCTCACTATTCTGTGAAATAGTGTGATAATAATTATAATGAGGACTCCTTTTGAGTTTTTATACTCTCTAGTAGAAAATATTTGTATTCAAACTCGCAGCTCATGATGTATAATTAAGTTATATTTGAATTCTGTACCATGTATCTGGCGACCCAAGATGGGTGACGTATACCTAATTTTGGGGGCGTCACAAAAATAGCCACAAAATTGATCATTGACTCCAAATGATTAATCTAATTACCTCGAATATCAACAACTCAAATTACAAGAAATCCTCTATACTTAATAATTTTCATTTTATCATAGTATGCCATTAATACACAACCCTCAAATTATCCACAAGCTTAACATAAATCAAAACCTAACTCAAATCAAATCCTCAATTCAACGATCATACACTACTACAAAACAGTAAATAGATAACGCGTAAAAAACGTTGTGATTTGTATCTCAGAAACATCGTGGTTAAGGGTGTCATCTATTTGACACCCTTTATACAACGTTTTTAAAACGTTGTGGTTTATCACATTTACAACGTTTTTTTCTTAAAAAACGTTGTATATTTATTTTTCAGAAATCATTGGATGCTTGAAAACGTTGTAAATAGTATGATTCCACAACGTTTTCTGGCTTAAAATGTTGTAATTTGATACATCAGACAACGTTTAGACACATTTATACAACGTTTAGAAGGTGTCATCTATTTAAAGCTAAAATGTATCAAACATTCAAAATATACCAATTATAAATAATATTACTATCCATACATCTCAAATTCAAAATATACCAATTACAAAGAATATTAATATAGCAAGAATATTAATACGAGTTCCCGCAGGTACATTATGGCTTTTAGCAAGAATTAAGGAACTTCATCAAAAATATAGAATGATTACAAGCATAGAACTGGCCCAGATTGTTGCTGCTTATCTTCTCCCGATGCAAACATACTACCATCATTCTCTTCGGAACCAAAATTAGTTGACGTACAAGAGGACTTTGAAGACTCTTGCTTCCCAATCCCAAAAGTTTCTTTGACCTAAGCAATAAATCACAATAATAAGAACTATGATATTGTATTAACTTTATTAATCATAATAATGCACCTATTCAGCAAATACTATTACTAGGATACCTCCTCTGTAGCAGCCCAAACCTTTTCCTTCAAATTGGAGGACACCTGTATGTATAATGACAAAACGTTAGCATAAATAAAATATAATTAACATACTTGAATAATAAATTAAAGTTCCTTTTAATATCAAGGAATGCCTTCAAATAGCAATCCCATAAGGATTCTGTTATGGAAGAACAAGAGGTATGATAAGATGTACACTGCTAAAGCATCTGTACTCTATTATGTGAAACAAGATATGTGACGCCCCTAAAATAGGTATACATCACCCATTCTGAGTCGCCAAATACATGGTACAAAAATAAATACAACTTTATTAATACAATTGTCGTGCAAAATACGACAACACATATATTGTGAGTTTATATATAAATATTGTCTAATAGACAGTATTCAAACTCAAAAGGAGTTCTCATTATAATTATTGTCACACTATTTTATAAAATAGTGAGGACTGCTAAAATAACTAATTCAAAATATCACTCCATACCCCGACTTGTTCCCGTTATATTCTCACCTCCTGAGAAGAAATATGGAACAAAAAGGAAAAGGGTGAGCTCAACTAGCCCAGTAAAGAATATTATGACTAAGATAATATACAAAAAATTATCATTAGTCTTCAACAGGGAAAAATCTGATAGAATATAATAGACAACAAGTTTTAGATCAACAGCTGCAGCGAAAACAACAATCCATTAGAAGAGTCAAATAGAGAATGAATTCTACTATCTTCTAAGATTTAAAAGTCCATCATCAATATTTTATTCTTATAAGATCAATCAATATACATCTTGAATCAAATATTCATCTTTGCACTATTGGCCAAAGATATTCATTTGTATCACCAGTTGGTCATTTTCATCTCAACACATGTTCATCTTTACACTACGGGCCAAAGATATTCATCAGTTAATCATTCATCTTTGCACTACAGGCCAAAGATATTCAGTAATATCATTTAGAACTGAGGATGATAAAAAATATATTAAAAAAAATAAATCTAGTGAGACAAAAAGATAAATATTAGGGATTCGTACTTTAGATAATTCAAGTTCAAAAACGCTCCAAAATAAACCATAGTGGAGTAAAATTCAAGAATGAAGATCAAAATATGGATACAATCAAAGATAGTAACCATAATAGACATCTTGGACAAAGTAGAAAAAATTTTATTTTTCTGTGAATAGCGTCGTATTCGTGAATAGTGCCGTATACGTGAATAGTAACCCCGACACAAAAAGGTAAAAATTTCACAATAAAATTCATATCAATATTTCGGCATAATGATATTGAAAGAAATAATATCATTTATGAAAAAAATAACATCCCTTACCTCAAAAGAATAGTACTTCCGGCTGAAATATCAAATATAAGGGTGAAGAAAACTTGCATTGAATAACAACTCTCAAAGTATCTAAATACTCACAAAATACGCTCGATAATATAGAGAGAGAAAGCTAATGATTCTGGTGTGATTTTCAATTCTAACTAAGCACCCTATTTATAGGAAAATACTTAGAACGCTAAAGCAAACTAACCTGCTACCTGATGACTTTACCTGCTACTATCCACGCCCACCACTTTTGAAATAAAATTTTATCACATTTCTCACCAACCAAAAGTGGAGCCCACCCATTCTAAAAAATTTCCAAAAAGTTTTAAATTTAAATAATAATCAGCAACTTCAATAATTCATAATAAATAGCTCTTTTATTAGAAAAATTCGAATCTCATATATATTCCATAGGAAATTTATTTCTCTACAACTTTGTAGATTTAAATTTTTCAAAATTCCAAACAAAAAATGACCGAAATTCACATACGGACAATTTTTAATACCTCCATTCTGACAATAATAATAAAACACCCTCATTCCGACAAAATACTGATAAAATACCTCAGCATTAATTCCTTCATTTATATCCACAAAAAATATATATTTCCTTATCATATAAATTAATAATTAATTATTCACAGATAATATTACAGAATCACAATTATGACAACCAGGTCATTCCCAGAAAAGAAGGGGACTTTCCGATAAGGATTTCTCCTTACTAGCGTGTAATTAGGTGACCAAACACCTTTCCTAGACAGAACTTCCATAGACATTGCCAATAATTCTATCTAATAATATTATTCAAATAATATGAATTATTGATATGATAATGAGAAATACTGTGCAGTGACAATTATTGAAACAACAATATAGTATAAAATATCAACGTAACAATTATTGAATGAATAAAATAAATTATTGAACAATAATTACTGTAATAATTATTGAGTAGTGCCCTCTTACGTAAGAATCAATAATTCAAAAATATTGTGCAATACCGCGTCCTACTGTGCAATCACGCGTATTACTATTTTTTAACCACCGGGTATTCCAACAGTGTTAACGGTAACCATTACGCCGTTATTTAAAACAACTTAAACTTCTTTTTCTTCATCCGACCGTTTTTCGTAATGGAGCCCACAAATGGCTGCGCCATCGTACGAATATTCCCCGACATTAAGAATATTCCACGACCAAACGGATATTCCCCGACAATAATGAATATTTTATAACCACTTGCTTATGTTGCAAAATTTGCACATTTCACCTATAACTCAAGTATTATATCAAATTAACACCTTATTATTCACAATAATAATTAAAAAAAATTCAATTTTATTTATAAAAAATTAGGGTCTTACAAGATAACCATTATAGAAAATTAGAAACCACACATATATGAAAGGGGAAAAAGGAAAGAAAAGAAAAATGAACACTGTAACCAACTTCACACTGCTTTCTCAGAGCTTTTTCAAATGCTCTAAGTGAGTCATACTCAAACTTTAACCTCAATACTTGTTAGATGTCAGAAAGCAGATTAACATATGCATATATAGACAAATGAGAGAAACAAATGAGCCTTTGGTACTGAATTTTGACATTTGAGTATATACATTTATATACCTATAAATAAAGTCTGGGAAAGTTTGGACCAACCATAATGAGCTAAAGCTCAAATGACTCATAGTTAGTTGATTGATACACAGCAAGTTTAAAAAAGTATGGGAAGAAATTCAAGAAAATAGCCACATCAGATACCTATAGACGATATTATAAGAGTTTAATAAAATATGACAATATAAGAATTCATTTGGTGCAATCAAACACAAACATCATATACGCAAAAGGGATTCTTCACAATAACCACAATGGAAAGACTTGTATAGAGTCTATAGATAATTTATTTCAATACACACAAACACACACTCCAATATATCAGACCTAAATAAGGTTAAGAAACCATGCAGAGCAAGGGGCAACAAATCTTTTCAAAAGTGCACAAAAAATTAGTGAATTTGAAGTATAATGTTTATGAATAAAACACATGGCAATCAAATATTAATATGTCAAAATATGAATAGAGAAATTATACAAGGAGAAAAAAGGTAGGTGCCTGGGACTTTACTTTTAGACAAATAACTATATTGGTAAGTTATAAGTTTTAGACATTAACAAATTAGACCATAGTCACAAGCACAACATACTTCCAAGACGAAGCATAACTATCATTGTAAAACCGTTTTTTCTTTTCTTTTTTGGGATAACAGAAAAGATTTCAATCACACAAATTAAGCAATAATTACTGAACTAGCTCAAATTTACCAGAAAGGATGCAAAGATACCTTTGATAATGCAATTGGAGGATACCAAATCTCATTATAAAAACAATAATATATTAATATCCCGGTTCATTTAACAAGAAAATAGAATTAGGTTAAAGAAGATAGAGAATTAAATAAACAAACAAAAAATTATTGTTGAATGGAAATTCAAAATAAAAAAGAACGAATCATCTCAGTAATTTAATAATCTTTACTTGCTTTAAAAACTAGGCATACAAAGAAGGATTCTAAGTTAGACCTTCTTCGCAGTAGCTTCAGCTTCTGTCCACACACCATCCACATGTTTATAAAGCTGCTCAATTGTCTGCTTCGTTCTGCATTTTGCTAGTTCACCATCTCAGGGCCTCCATTGGAAGTTTCTGCCCAGCCTTGACATACAACAGTATGTCTCAGCCTAGAAACATTTAAAGGAAACTACAGAATACAGGAATCAACGATATTAAAAATTACCTAACTTTTAAATCTTCCTTCACTCCTTTAAGCTCTTCTACTTTCTTCTTCAGTTCCTTAACTAACTGTTCGAACTCTGGATCTCTGCAATCAAAAGAATTCGTAAGATTACTAGAGACAATGTCCCAAAGAATAAATCATCATATCACAATTGATGTTAACAAATGTGAGACATTTTCATTAAGATATACACTACTAAAATTTATCGCAAAATCCAAGATCAGTCTCATAGTGGTCCCATTTACAAAATCCAAGATCAGTCTCATAGTGGTCCCAAAGTTCTACTACATTTTTTTATATACAGAATCTAATGAAAAAGAATGAACCCAACAAGCAGTAGAAGTGGATACAATTAAAGTATGAGATGTTCATTCTCATTTCCCTGTTTGATTATTCAAACTTATAGCAACCATACATTTCTTTGTTCTCATGTTAACTTAGCGACCATATAATTCAAAGTTCTACAATTTGCCTGCACTTCTTCCCACAAGACTTCCTCTCATCAATAAAGCTTATTTTCTTTTAGTGTAAAAAAAATGATACCACTTGGACAACAAAGACATGTAACAATTTTGATGATCATATAAGCGTAATTAGTTATTTTGAAGTAATCCTCCCATCTTCAATAAAACAATTTACATGACCATGCAATCTGACAATCTTTTATTTGAACTATTGAATTTCTATGTGCAATTTCAATTAGGATGGAAATACTAACAAACAAACAGAACTTTTTATCAAACAAATAGAGTCAATACAAAAAATTGAACAAGAATGATAGACTTACCCACTTGCATCAGCTATTTCCCTCGAGATCTTCATCTTTTTTGTAGTTCCCTTGTAAAGTTACTCCAGGCTACAAGGCAACGTATCGAGTATCTCTCCATATCCCTTATCTCTTATCTCCCCAAACCTCTTAATCGCCCTTGCCAGCTTCTTCTTCCCCTCCACTTGCCCCTCCTTCTGTCCTCCAGCTCTACCGCTCTCCTCACTCGTCCCCAAATCCTCCTCTTCCTCCTCCGATCCCCCTTCATCCTCAGCCGCGGCAGCTGCTGCAGCCACGGCAGCTGCTGCAGCCACCACAAAATAATCCAGCCTAAAATAAGAATCATCCATCGCCGGAGACGCCCGCTTCTGCGGCAACACGACCGACTTCATCACAGCAATCGGCACCGGTTCTCGATACGACAAAGCAACCGTTAAAGGCGGCGAAGGCAAGGGCTTCTTCAAACCAGATCCAATCAAAACATCAAGCCGAGAGAAAAATGGCCACGAACTAGGTACGGTTCCAATAGATTCAGAAACCCTAGCTTTTTCAGTCTTGTATTTCTTTTTCAAAGTGTCAATCCGGTTCTTACACTGAACTGTACGTAAGGTTTTCTTGGTGTGACAGTGACGGGACTGAAATGAGAGAGAAAATAGAGGAGAGAGAAAGGGGATTGAGAGAAGAGAATGAGGGCTTCGCCGGTTGGCGACTTCTGACGCGTGAGCCGCATGTGTAGGCCTTTGTTAGGTACGGTGGGGAGAAACGGGTACATAACGAAGCAAACAAAGAGAGAAAAAGTACATAGTTAGGAGACAGAAGAAAGTAGATCTAATCCTTATTTTAATTTCAAATTTTCACTTGCGCGTTTTTATTTTTTGCTTCATGTTTTTTTACAAAGATAACGTTTTTTTTTTAAAAAACATTATCTATTTAAAATCAAAAATTACCCTTATAAATACATAACATTTTATCATATGTATCTACAACGTTTTGTTAAAAAATATTGTAAAAAAAACACAACATTTTTTATAAAAACGTCATCTTTTAAGTATTATCTTTTTATGGTTTTGTACTAGTAATAATAATTGTCACAAAAAAACAACTCTAAAAAATAATTTTTCAAAATCAAATACTCGTCGTTACAAATACTCACATCATAATCACATCTCATAAAAGATCACTTCTTATCTTTACAAAGTATAACTTTATTCACCTCAATGATTAAATCACAATTCTTAACTAATATCATTACTCAATCACCTTAACAAATTATTCAACTTTCCTCAAATCAACTACAAATCAAAAAAAAATCGATAGTGGGTCAAAATAGAGACCAACCAAACAAAGAACAAAATCGAATCAAACTCCTACGTCTACCCAATTGTTTATCCACAACTCATAGGTCAAACCTAAATAGGTTTTCTATAAGAAAGGACCTAAGCTAACAAATCTGAATCCACAGAATCCAAATGTCTGCAAATCGGATAGGTGTGTTTGACACAACATCACAAATCTGCAGAACAGAAAACTAGGGTTAACTCATACGCCTCCCACAACAAAACACAAAATGGCCCACTTCCTCCAGAGCCCAAATGGAGATGCCGTGGACTAATCACAC
The DNA here is from genome assembly GCA_016801055.1 of Panax notoginseng. Taxonomy (NCBI): domain Eukaryota; kingdom Viridiplantae; phylum Streptophyta; class Magnoliopsida; order Apiales; family Araliaceae; genus Panax; species Panax notoginseng. The sequence goes on from CM029019.1 coordinate 167,433,520, forward strand.
CGCTACGAAAAGTGTCATGCCTCTCGTGCCAAGACGACATGCATGTGGTACCCCCACAGGTGGTTAGTTATAAGTAGGTTTTATACCTACTTATTGGTTACTAACTCATTGAAATTTTGCTCAACTCAAGTGATTTTGGTATTTTTTTTATTTGCTTTTTGCATTTGTTTTGTAGCATGCATAGTTGGAACTCCTAAAGCATCCTAAAGCATCATAAGGCATGGAATGGCATGGAAATGGAATTTGCAAGGACAAGGCATGGTGACTTGTGCAAGATAAAGTTGGCAACTAGACTCAAGCAGGTGAGGAGGGCAACACTTATAGGATCAATGATGTGGTAAAGTGAAGAAGAAAAGAATTGAAGAAGAAGAAGTAAGCAAGTAACAGCAATGAATAAAGCGAACACTAATAGACATCATACAGTAGCAGCGCGGTCGCCCTGCCATCAAGGTAAGACACGGCGCGCCCGCGCCAGAGGAAGTATAGAGGCAGATCAGGCTACCGCGCGGCTGCGCCCAAATTACACAGGGACATGGTGCGCCCATGCCTAATACTCGGCAGACATACACATGGCACGCCCGCGCCCGATTCAAGTTGTAGCACTGCGTGGCCGCGCCGGTCATAATTAGTTTAAAATGCTGACTTTTTATTTTGAAATGTTAGAGCGTATTTGCTATTTTTAGATGATTTGGTTGGTTACCAGAGACGCATTACTCACTTTATTATCATTTTTTTATTACTATTATTAAGATTTGGTGTTCTAGAGGGAGTTCATAGCATTGTCTCTATTTCTTTAAGCTTCTCTCTTTAGATTTTTGCTTATAAATATTAGTTTCCATTCTGGTGACGATTGTGGACTTGAATTAGCTTGGAATCTGAATTCATATCGGGATTTATCAGATTTGATTCTTCATTTCTCTTATATCTATTGTTCTTATTTCTTATTTCAATGTTTTGCTTCAATCCCATAATGGCTGCTGATTCAGAGATGAACTAACTCCCATTATGGGATTCTAATAGATTTTAATGCGTGGTCTATACGTGTATGCCTTATCGTGATGTTGAATGTTTAATATTGGATTACCCATCATGGTTATGCTAAATTATTGAATGCTTGATCACCATTCAGAGTAATTACTTGTATGGAATTGGAAAAGGAAATATAAGTACATATTAAACAATGTTGGCATATGTTCATAAGACTTATTCTTATTAGGTTTTGAGATTTGTGACCCGAATAGGAATATACCGATGCACCATGTGTAGTCATTGAGAGCTTGTGCTTAATTCATTGTTGCTTTTAATTCACATAGACATATAGTGAGTTAGGTAATTCTGATGCTTACATAAATTTTATCAATTTGTGGACTTTGTGTGATTTGGACATAGTACATCGAAAGATGGTTATGTTACTCTTTTGTGCTCTCGACTAGTTATCCATGTTAAATAATTAGGCATAACAAGAGGCATGCATTTTTGGATAAAGTATTAGATGATATTAGAATCCCATATCTCTCCAATTTGATTACCTTAAGTTAGTAATTAGTATTTTTGTGTGAACAGTTAATCGAAATATCAATTTACTTGTTAATTGATCGTTTGAGCATACAGTAATAGTGATAAGGTTGTTGCATGATAGCATATATTTATTCACCTTTCTCTGTGGGATCGATACTTTCTTACTCTATACTACTTGTTGACCCGTGTATATTTGCATGAGTTAGAGTCCATTTTATTAAACCAAAAAGGAGGCAACATGTTTTTGGTGCCATTGCCGGGGAACAGTGTTTAATTTTATTACTGTCGTCATCAATTAAAGCTAGATTTGTTTGACTTGAACAATTCTTTTCTTATCTTATTTCTATTTTATTTTTGTTTTCATTTCAAGTACTTGTGTATAATATATGCGCACTCAATCGTCACATCCTGAGTTGATACCTATGATAAGTGGATTTTATATACACGAATCGATATTCATTTCAAGTTTAAATTCATAGTTATCTTCGTGTTTTGTGTTCGTTTTCATTCGTTTTGTGTTATTTTATGTGTATGGTGGTTATGGATGCAAGTGGTGAAGAATTACGGAGTTCTGGAGCAAAAGTGGAAAAATTCATGAAAGCGAAAAAAATCTTTAGCAGAAGCCATGCCCGCCGGGGCGGGCCTTTCTAAGCCTATACTGTGACAACCCGAGAATTTAGATAATTATTAAAATCCTAAAATGGTGGATTAAAGGTTATAAGATTAACCTAGACAGAAAATAAGTGTATGGAATTGACGTTTCTGTGAAGGAATTTTAAGGATTTCAAAATTTTTAAGAAGAACCTATATGGTTTCTTAATTGAATGAGAATAAAGAAATATGGGTTACAAAATTTCAAAACCCTATAAATGAATTAATATGTACTTGAAGGAATATCGAGAATAAGGTATTACGATACCTGTAAATTCGGTGTGAACTGAATAGTCTAAGAAATGTTATATAAGTACATATGGAAATTTTAGTAAGGAGATAAGATTTCACATGAAGAGATGTTATAAGGTTAAACGAAGATGAGTATATGTATAGAAAAATATATACTTAGTAAGGTGCTATATATATTTTAGCAAGAGGAATGATGAATTAAGTTATTGATATAAGGATCAAGATAAAACTATGTTAGTAATTAACATAGCTTGAACGTTGGCCTTGACTGCCAAATAAGAATTTGAATAAGTATAAAGTCGTTAGTTAATACGATTAGAAATAAGAAGGGAGTAGTTTAAAACTCAAAATTTGAGTTAGAGATATAATTTTGAAGCACGGACCGCTCGGTTGCGTCCGGGACGTCAAGTTTAGTCAGAATGGACAGTAAACACAAAATGTGTAAATGTTGACTTTTGGTCAAAGTCAACAGTTGACTTTTATGGAGAAAAGTCAAAAGTTAGTATGAGAAGTAAAAATATGAGAGGAGATTCAATATGCAAATATGTATATTGGTATCAAGCAGTTAGTAAATTAAATTCATATTTGAATAAATGATTGAATATATTAAATTATATATTTGATATATAAATAAATTGTTTGAAAACAATTTATGAAGAGGAAGAGGAAATTAAATTAAATTATACAATATAAATTGTATAACTTAAATTAGTTATTAAAACATGGTATGAGATTTAAATGACCTAAAGGGTTACTTGTATTTAGTGGTCATAGAATTAATTCAAGTGAATTAAGAATAAAGTTATGTAACCTAATATATATATTAGGTGTGGTAATTAAATAACCTAAGAGGTTATAATATGGGAGAATATTAGTATATAAATTTATATACTAACATTAAGAGATTTATTTTATATATCTCAGTTAATTAATTTTATAACCTAATTATAGCAAGTCTAATTGGGTTAAAGAATTAAAAATGCATGAGTAAAGAATTTATTTTCTAGAGTGAGAAATAAAAACCCTAATTAAATAATTAGGGTAAAATAGTATTAAAAGTAATGGACTATAATAATATCATAGCCCAATAATTTATTTAGAGTCCAAAAGAATTGGATTTAATGGGCTAAGGAGGTAATATTATTTAAGCGAGCCCAAGTTAGTTTTTGTGAGTAAGTAAAACAATTAAATTTGTTAGCTCTATGAGTTTAATTAAGGGCCCAAACTAGGCTCACTTGTGGAAGAGCAATAATATTAAAAATAATATTAAGTTAAGAGATATATTTTAATTATCTCAAGTTATTAATTTTATAAATTAATTAAAACAAGTTTAATTGGGTTATAGAATTTAATGTGTTAAAGTGAAGATTTAATTCTATATATTTGGAATAAGATGGAATGATTAGACTATGTAAATATTACATGGATCAAAAGATTAATTGAAAGCCCAAAAGATTAAGAAAGTGACCCAATTTATTTTTTTTAAATCAATTAGTGATGAGGACATGTTTGGGCATTCAATAAAGTAATATAATAATAATAGCAATATGTGGCAATACAAATGCCAAATAGCCGAATTAAGGTAGAGGAAAAAAAAATCGGCAATCATAGGATAAGAAGGAAAGAAGAAAGGGGGAGAAAGAGAAAAAGAAAAAGAACAGAAGGAAGAGAGAGAAAGAGAGAAGCCGTGAGGGAGAGAAAGAGGAGAAGGTCGGCAACCCTTGAAGGAGAGGGAAGACCATCCATGGAAGGAGGAAGAAGGAAGAAGAAGGAAGGTACAAAAAAAAAAAAAAAATTCTTTCCTAAACTTTTCTTTCTTTCTTTATTTTTGGTGATTTGATGAAAATGGGATTTTGATTTTGAAGCTTAAACCCCTATAATCTATGTGATTTATATGATTTCAAGTATGGATTTACCCAATGTGGGTGTTGATTTGGTGGAACCCAAAAGGAAAAGAAAATTTATTTTTCTAGTTTTGAAAACCCAAAATTTCTAATTACTTTGAAAATCCACCGTTTTAAATCTATAGCTCCTTTTTGCGATCCGTCAAAGAGGGGTGCTAGATATATGTGTTTACTAGTTAACCCAAGTGGTAGGACTCTAAAATGTTGAGTTTTCATGGTGTATTGGCTGTAATAGCCAAAACAGTCCCGAATTTTTGAAGAAAACAGGACTGTTTTGGACCAGTCAAAAACGGGGGCAATTTCGTCCAGTTTTTATGCTTGAAAAATTCTGGGAAAATTTGGAGATATAATATCAGTTGTTATGCAGGTTGTGTAAAAATTTGGGAATTTTTGGCCATACGGTTTGAGAGTTATGAATTTTACGGTGGAGGACTATTTTTGTGAAACCACCCGAATAACTCTCTGTGTATAAGTCCAAAAATTACAAAATTTTTACTGGAAGTATATGGGTATAGTAGGAGCATACTGTAAAAAGTTCAGAATTTTTGGAGCTAATCTCGATTTATGAAAAATCGGAGAAGATTTGGCTATTATGGACTATTTAAATATAGTAAATCTATTTTAAAAATTCCGGGAAAAATATATGTTCAATATGGAACTATATTATGTCAAATTCCAGAAAAGAAATATTTTTGGAGCTAATTTGATATTTTTCATCTAAATGATGAGAAATGGATAAATGGATTTAATTAAATATATGATGTCCAAAAATATGAAAAATACGATTTTACGACTTGAGACCCTTGAGCATGGTTTATAAAGATTTTGATGAAGTTTTGGGTCGGGTGTGAAGTATTGTGATGTTTATGGCATTTTAGAATGATTTAATACATTATTTGGTAATGTGTAAACAATTATAATAAATTGTTTATAAGTTTAGTAAATGATTTAAATATTATTAAAATATTAATAATATGAGATTATGATATTTTTAAGTGATTGATAGCATTGGGATTAAAGTGTTATTAAATTATTGATTTAAAATATTATTTGAGGATTTATAATATTAGTGAATGAATTTAATGTTATTTAATATGTGTGAAAGAAGTAGCATCCAGCTTGCTGGATTAGAAAATCTGATGAATCCAGTTTGCTGGATTGAAAAGAAGTTTACTAAATTAAAAATATGTTGAATCCAACTTGCTGGATTGCAATCTAGTTGCTGGATTTGTAATCTAGTTTGCTGGATTGCAGTTTGACTTGCTGGATTGGTCATTAGGTTGAAGGATTATGAATCCAGCTAGCTGGATTGAAGTATTAGAGAAAACAGCTTACTGAATTAGAGAAAACAGTTTGCTGAATTATAAACATTTTGCTGGATTATAGAAAAGAGTTTATAATATGAAAGATTAAGTGTTTAATCATAATGAATATGATACAGTGATTGAAGAATTATCCAAGAATGATAATAATACCGATGTGTTAGGATGTTATCTAATATTTGATTAAGTGTTAGATAATCTATTAACAAAGTAATTGTATTATGATACAAAGTAGAATATGCTGATTGAAAGACCAATCTTATTATTAATGATAGGTCTTACCAAAAGAAGTTAACTTAAACTGCGTAGCAGTAGTCAACGAATCAGGCAAGTTTCCTAACTCAAACTTGAGTTGTATATTCAAAGCATGTTAGTGAATGATTATTGTTGATTATTCACGTCTACACTGATTATTGATTCGCACTTGGTGCATGTTGCATATGTTCATCAGGTATGAAAGGCTGATCACCTTCATTACCATAAGGTTCAGTTAAATTGTTTATGGTCATTGTTGACCTTCAAACATTATTGATTCAGTCATGAAATTATTGAAACTTGATTCATGTTATTTCACAATTATTATATTGTTGAAAACTTGAAAGCTTATTCATTCTTTTCAATCATGATATATCTTTATTGAATTTAAACTTGCTGGGCAAATTTGATGCTCACCCTTGCTATATCATGATAAAAATTTTCAGATTAAGATGAAAGCTCGAGTAAAGATAAAGGCAAAGGCAAAGTCCAAGATTAAGCTATTATGCAGTTAGAACTATTAAATTTGCTAATGCAAATATTAATGTAAATCTTCTAAGATATTGAAGGTATGTATTAAGTTAAGGTTGTAGACCTTGGGGTTTATGTTGTAAAAGTTTAATGTATAAACAGTTTATGTTTATATCTTCCGCAATAGTTATAGAAATAGTATACCAGATCCTTGGTGATTAGGACCGGGATCTGGGGATGCTACAGTTGGTATCAGAGCTGTAGGTTAGAAACCTTAGGTAGGTGTACCTTAGGCTATAACCGCGGAGAGATGATAAGTAATAAACTCGAATAGAGTTTAAGTGATAAGAGATGAATTTTTGGAAATTCATTATTAAGTAAAGAGAAAGATAATTAAGATTCAAAGAAGAATCTTGAAGAGATATAAGGATAAGAATCCGGAGTTACCTAACTCCAGTAATAGAGATGAAAAGTGATAATAAATAGACTATGTCTATAAGATGAGAAGTGTTAATAAAATCATAATATAATATGATTAAAGAGAAGAATAAGAAGATCGTAAAATAAAACGATCGTAAGTATAAGAAGAAATGATTACGAAATAAGATCACGACGTGATCAGATTAAATCGTTGAATAACATATGATATGTTAAGTGATTGGAATGATATAGCCTGACGCTATAAAGAGAATGTACTATGAAATGGTACAATGTAAACTCAAAAAAGAGTGGTAAATGTTAAGATGCGGATTAAAGAAAATTCGTATTAAGAAAAGAGAAAGTTAGAATGGTGAGGGATTTCAATTGAGGACTCATGTCAGCAGCTGAGTTGTATGATTCCTTGTATGGGCAGGGAATTTGTACTTGGTTTTAGAATCACTTAGCTTCCTGGTCGATATAGTGGTTAGGTTGACCAATTCTTTGTATGGGCGGGGAATTGTCCGCTTAGCTTCCTATATTGATTAGTGGTCGAGTTTGATTTGACAACCACTTAGTTTCTGGTATTGATAATCATTGGAACCTAATGTCGCGCTATTTGCTATATGCATGTGTATAAGGTGATTCTTTTCTCATGTGTATAACGAATAGATAGAGAATATAAGGTTAAGTACGAGTTCTTAAAACTCATACTTATGGTACGTTCGTGACTCATAATTGTATGAAATGTTTATGAACCCCTCAGCGAATGGACGCCAAAGGTCTGACTAGGACAAGTTCTTAAACTCATATGATTGTGAAAAGTTCCTGAACTCATAATGTGTGGTAAGTTTGACGAACTGGTATAGTTATGTTGAGATGGAGAATTGAAGATGATAGAAATAGATAGACTTATTAAGAAATGGATCAGTAGAGAAATTGAAGTTGATGGTGGAAGCATAGGTATTCCAAATCTTCTAGCTATGCTAGACTTCAAAGTTTTTGACATCAAGCTAAATTCGCACTGATGTGCTTTTAAAAATGAATTTTTGTTATCCTCGACACATGGTGACAAGTGTGTAGGTGTGGACTTCGGGCCACTAACACATCGTTACATGTTGTGGCATGATGACACCAAAGATGATTTTCAAAGGTTTTTGAACAGTTTAAAGAAGAGTCTAGGCCAATTGATTCGGCTAGACGAAAATGATTTGAATTATCAAAATGTATTTTTATATCATTAATGCATCATGTAACCTGGTGCAGAGATGATAAAAATGATGGAGTTATCAATGCAGAATTACCTAGTGTGGTATGTGATCTAAAGATCGTCAGCCCACTATGGAAGGATGTAGTATGACAAAGTCACGCAATGACGGAATCCTCAAACGGACTGAAAATGCAGTGCGGTATCATGACGTCATAAAATAATTTTAAGAATTTTAAAGATAATTTATGGCCAACTAAATTTAGCCAGCAATGTTTCGATTGAAATTCGAATGATTGATATGCGTCTAAGCTATTTGATTCAGCTAGACAAATGTTTATGAAATTCAAAGTATTCTTTGAAAGCTTATGCCAAACCAAATTGTTTTGGTGCGGAATCTTATGATGAGTCTGAGGTGAATAACCCTAAAAATGGGGATATACTAATGGGATAAAATATTCCAATCTAAGAACGCATATAGTCGTTCCGATTACTAAGGTACAACAGACTGATCCTCTAAAGTATCCGCATCGATAGTTTACCTTCTTTGTGATTGTAAACATACCAAATATAAAATGTTTCAGAGGTAGAATACCTTTCTTTCTTAATTGAAAGTGGTAGCAGGTAGAAATACCCTAAACCTCAAAGTTCATGATTTTATGATCCCTCAGACAGATATGAAAATATTTTAAACTCCTCAGAGTAATGTTGGGGTAGTATGTGATTATGGATATGAATAGTGTGAACTCGTTGAGTACGAGTAGAATCTGAGATGATTGAGTAAAGGTTATTATGATAACCTAGTTTTGCTGAATGTTTAGAAGATGTAAACTCCTAGTGAGTAGTTATGGTAAAATGTGATAATAGATGAGAAATCCTCAAAGGAGAAAATTGTAAAGGTTAAGTTAAAAACCTTGTTTTGATCAAGAGAATAAGCAGAGATTAGTATGCTTTAATTTCGGGGACGAAATTCTTAGAAGAAGGGGTGAATGTGACAACCCGAGAATTTAGATAATTATTAAAATCCTAAAATGGTGGATTAAAGGTTATAAGATTAACCTAGACAGAAAATAAGTGTATGAAATTGACGTTTCTGTGAAGAAATTTTAAGGATTTCAAAATTTTTAAGAAGAACCTATATGGTTTCTTAATTGAATGAGAATAAAGAAATATGGGTTACAAAATTTCAAAACCCTAGAAATGAATTAATATGTACTTGAAGGAATATCGAGAATAAGGTGTTACGATACCTGTAAATTCGGTGTGAACTGAATAGTCTAAGAAATGTTATATAAGTACATATGGAAATTTTAGTAAGGAGATAAGATTTCACATGAAGAGATGTTATAAGGTTAAACGAAGATGAGTATATGTATAGAAAAATATATACTTAGTAAGGTGCTATATATATTTTAGCAAGAGGAATGATGAATTAAGTTATTGATATAAGGATCAAGATAAAACTATGTTAGTAATTAACATAGCTTGAACGTTGGCCTTGACTGCCAAATAAGAATTTGAATAAGTATAAAGTCGTTAGTTAATACGATTAGAAATAAGAAGGGAGTAGTTTAAAACTCAAAATTTGAGTTAGAGATATAATTTTGAAGCACGGACCGCTCGGTTGCGTCCGGGACGTCAAGTTTAGTCAGAATGGACAGTAAACACAAAATGTGTAAATGTTGACTTTTGGTCAAAGTCAACAGTTGACTTTTATGGAGAAAAGTCAAAAGTTAGTATGAGAAGTAAAAATATGAGAGGAGATTCAATATGCAAATATGTATATTGGTATCAAGCAGTTAGTAAATTAAATTCATATTTGAATAAATGATTGAATATATTAAATTATATATTTGATATATAAATAAATTGTTTGAAAACAATTTATGAAGAGGAAGAGGAAATTAAATTAAATTATACAATATAAATTGTATAACTTAAATTAGTTATTAAAACATGGTATGAGATTTAAATGACCTAAAGGGTTACTTGTATTTAGTGGTCATAGAATTAATTCAAGTGAATTAAGAATAAAGTTATGTAACCTAATATATATATTAGGTGTGGTAATTAAATAACCTAAGAGGTTATAATATGGGAGAATATTAGTATATAAATTTATATACTAACATTAAGAGATTTATTTTATATATCTCAGTTAATTAATTTTATAACCTAATTATAGCAAGTCTAATTGGGTTAAAGAATTAAAAATGCATGAGTAAAGAATTTATTTTCTAGAGTGAGAAATAAAAACCCTAATTAAATAATTAGGGTAAAATAGTATTAAAAGTAATGGACTATAATAATATCATAGCCCAATAATTTATTTAGAGTCCAAAAGAATTGGATTTAATGGGCTAAGGAGGTAATATTATTTAAGCGAGCCCAAGTTAGTTTTTGTGAGTAAGTAAAACAATTAAATTTGTTAGCTCTATGAGTTTAATTAAGGGCCCAAACTAGGCTCACTTGTGGAAGAGCAATAATATTAAAAATAATATTAAGTTAAGAGATATATTTTAATTATCTCAAGTTATTAATTTTATAAATTAATTAAAACAAGTTTAATTGGGTTATAGAATTTAATGTGTTAAAGTGAAGATTTAATTCTATATATTTGGAATAAGATGGAATGATTAGACTATGTAAATATTACATGGATCAAAAGATTAATTGAAAGCCCAAAAGATTAAGAAAGTGACCCAATTTATTTTTTTTAAATCAATTAGTGATGAGGACATGTTTGGGCATTCAATAAAGTAATATAATAATAATAGCAATATGTGGCAATAAAAATGCCAAATAGCCGAATTAAGGTAGAGGAAAAAAAAATCGGCAATCATAGGATAAGAAGGAAAGAAGAAAGGGGGAGAAAGAGAAAAAGAAAAAGAACAGAAGGAAGAGAGAGAAAGAGAGAAGCCGTGAGGGAGAGAAAGAGGAGAAGGTCGGCAACCCTTGAAGGAGAGGGAAGACCATCCATGGAAGGAGGAAGAAGGAAGAAGAAGGAAGGTATAAAAAAAAAAAAAAAATTCTTTCCTAAACTTTTCTTTCTTTCTTTATTTTTGGTGATTTGATGAAAATGGGATTTTGATTTTGAAGCTTAAACCCCTATAATCTATGTGATTTATATGATTTCAAGTATGGATTTACCCAATGTGGGTGTTGATTTGGTGGAACCCAAAAGGAAAAGAAAATTTATTTTTCTAGTTTTGAAAACCCAAAATTTCTAATTACTTTGAAAATCCACCGTTTTAAATCTATAGCTCCTTTTTGCGATCCGTCAAAGAGGGGTGCTAGATATATGTGTTTACTAGTTAACCCAAGTGGTAGGACTCTAAAATGTTGAGTTTTCATGGTGTATTGGCTGTAATAGCCAAAACAGTCCCGAATTTTTGAAGAAAACAGGACTGTTTTGGACCAGTCAAAAACGGGGGCAATTTCGTCCAGTTTTTATGCTTGAAAAATTCTGGGAAAATTTGGAGATATAATATCAGTTGTTATGCAGGTTGTGTAAAAATTTGGGAATTTTTGGCCATACGGTTTGAGAGTTATGAATTTTACGGTGGAGGACTATTTTTGTGAAACCACCCGAATAACTCTCTGTGTATAAGTCCAAAAATTACAAAATTTTTACTGGAAGTATATGGGTATAGTAGGAGCATACTGTAAAAAGTTCAGAATTTTTGGAGCTAATCTCGATTTATGAAAAATCGGAGAAGATTTGGCTATTATGGACTATTTAAATATAGTAAATCTATTTTAAAAATTCCGGGAAAAATATATGTTCAATATGGAACTATATTATGTCAAATTCCAGAAAAGAAATATTTTTGGAGCTAATTTGATATTTTTCATCTAAATGATGAGAAATGGATAAATGGATTTAATTAAATATATGATGTCCAAAAATATGAAAAATACGATTTTACGACTTGAGACCCTTGAGCATGGTTTATAAAGATTTTGATGAAGTTTTGGGTCGGGTGTGAAGTATTGTGATGTTTATGGCATTTTAGAATGATTTAATACATTATTTGGTAATGTGTAAACAATTATAATAAATTGTTTATAAGTTTAGTAAATGATTTAAATATTATTAAAATATTAATAATATGAGATTATGATATTTTTAAGTGATTGATAGCATTGGGATTAAAGTGTTATTAAATTATTGATTTAAAATATTATTTGAGGATTTATAATATTAGTGAATGAATTTAATGTTATTTAATATGTGTGAAAGAAGTAGCATCCAGCTTGCTGGATTAGAAAATCTGATGAATCTAGTTTGCTGGATTGAAAAGAAGTTTACTGAATTAAAAATATGTTGAATCCAACTTGCTGGATTGCAATCTAGTTGCTGGATTTGTAATCTAGTTTGCTGGATTGCAGTTTGACTTGCTGGATTGGTCATTAGGTTGAAGGATTATGAATCCAGCTAGCTGGATTGAAGTATTAGAGAAAACAGCTTACTGAATTAGAGAAAACAGTTTGCTGAATTATAAACATTTTGCTGGATTATAGAAAAGAGTTTATAATATGAAAGATTAAGTGTTTAATCATAATGAATATGATACAGTGATTGAAGAATTATCCAAGAATGATAATAATACCGATGTGTTAGGATGTTATCTAATATTTGATTAAGTGTTAGATAATCTATTAACAAAGTAATTGTATTATGATACAAAGTAGAATATGCTGATTGAAAGACCAATCTTATTATTAATGATAGGTCTTACCAAAAGAAGTTAACTTAAACTGCGTAGCAGTAGTCAACGAATCAGGCAAGTTTCCTAACTCAAACTTGAGTTGTATATTCAAAGCATGTTAGTGAATGATTATTGTTGATTATTCACGTCTACACTGATTATTGATTCGCACTTGGTGCATGTTGCATATGTTCATCAGGTATGAAAGGCTGATCACCTTCATTACCATAAGGTTCAGTTAAATTGTTTATGGTCATTGTTGACCTTCAAACATTATTGATTCAGTCATGAAATTATTGAAACTTGATTCATGTTATTTCACAATTATTATATTGTTGAAAACTTGAAAGCTTATTCATTCTTTTCAATCATGATATATCTTTATTGAATTTAAACTTGCTGGGCAAATTTGATGCTCACCCTTGCTATATCATGATAAAAATTTTCAGATTAAGATGAAAGCTCGAGTAAAGATAAAGGCAAAGGCAAAGTCCCAGATTAAGCTATTATGCAGTTAGAACTATTAAATTTGCTAATGCAAATATTAATGTAAATCTTCTAAGATATTGAAGGTATGTATTAAGTTAAGGTTGTAGACCTTGGGGTTTATGTTGTAAAAGTTTAATGTATAAACAGTTTATGTTTATATCTTCCGCAACAGTTATAGAAATAGTATACCAGATCCTTGGTGATTAGGACCGGGATCTGGGGATGCTACAGTTGGTATCAGAGCTGTAGGTTAGAAACCTTAGGTAGGTGTACCTTAGGCTATAACCGCGGAGAGATGATAAGTAATAAACTCGAATAGAGTTTAAGCGATAAGAGATGAATTTTTGGAAATTCATTATTAAGTAAAGAGAAAGATAATTAAGATTCAAAGAAGAATCTTGAAGAGATATAAGGATAAGAATCCGGAGTTACCTAACTCCAGTAATAGAGATGAAAAGTGATAATAAATAGACTATGTCTATAAGATGAGAAGTGTTAATAAAATCATAATATAATATGATTAAAGAGAAGAATAAGAAGATCGTAAAATAAAATGATCGTAAGTATAAGAAGAAATGATTACGAAATAAGATCACGACGTGATCAGATTAAATCGTTGAATAACATATGATATGTTAAGTGATTGGAATGATATAGCCTGACGCTATAAAGAGAATGTACTATGAAATGGTACAATGTAAACTCAAAAAAGAGTGGTAAATGTAAATAGGGCTCAGTTGGTGGAGCGCGATAACGAGACAACGCAACCAAAAGAGAGCAGCCGACAAAATGATAATACCAGTGAGAGCAGTCATCGAAGCGGTGACAACAAGCGTGGAGGGAATCAACAGGCCAGAAATGGTAACCACTTCGGTGGTAATCAGGGCCAAAACAATAAGAATGGACATTTCAAGAAGAGGAGATTCAACAATGATGGAAAGACGTCAGCACCAGCACCTGTCGTTAAGGAAAGAGAACGACCACCTATCATATGTTTCAAATGCGGAGGGGAGGGGCACATCAGTCCAAACTGCGCGATGCCGTCCAAAGCATGTTATAATTGTGGAAGAGAAAGTCATTTAGCCCGATTTTGTCGTTTACCGAAGACAAATTCAGCTAGGATGGAGGCACCAAAAGCCGTCCCAGAAAAGTCAAAACCGGTTGTGCAAGGGAGAGCGTTTGTTGTGAACTCCCAGAGAGCAAGGAACCCGAATGAGGTCATCATGGGTAAGCTTATTATAAACTCTAAAGAAGTTTATACTTTATTTGATACCGGTTCAACCCATTCTTTTATTTCTCCTACTTGCGCTCATCGATTAAATTTGATTCCGGAGAAATTAGACTTTGACTTATCTGTGGAAACTCCGTTGGGAGAAACCTTCATTACCTCCACTGTTTATAAGTCTTGTTTGGTTCAAGTTGGTACCCACACATTACCTATCAATCTGATTTCATTAAAAATACTTGCATTTGACGTGATTCTAGGGATTGATTGGTTAACTACTCATTATGCAAAAATTGATTGTTTTCGTAAGGTTGTTAGTTTTCATATTCCTAATCGACCTATTATGCGAATTCAAGCAACCAAACCATTAAAATCAATCGCTGTCATCTCAAGCCATAAAACTATTCGTTTATTGAAAAACGGATGTCAAGCTTTCTTAGCTCATGTCACAGATCTAAACAAAAATACGTCAGTTTTGAATGATATTTCCATTGTTAATAAATTCCCTGACGTATTCCCTGAAGAACTTCCTGGCCTACCCCCAGAGCGTGAAATTGAATTTTGTATCGATCTTGAACCCGGTACAAAACCCATTTCCAAAGCCCCATATCGAATGGCTCCTATTGAACTTCAGGAGTTAAAGATCTAACTGCAGGAATTGTTAGACATTGGCTTTATTCGTCCTAGTACTTCTCCTTGGGGAGCTCCTGTTCTATTCGTGAAGAAGAAAGATGGAAGTATGCGACTTTGTATTGATTATCGGGAGCTGAATCATGTCACCATCAAAAACAGGTACCCATTGCCACGTATTGATGACCTGTTTGACCAGTTGCAAGGAGCACAATTCTTTTCAAAGATCGATCTTCGTTCTGGATATCATCAGCTGAAGGTTAGAACTGAGGATATTCCAAAGACGGCTTTTAGAACTCGGTACGGGCATTATGAATTCCTAGTCATGTCCTTTGGATTGACTAATGCTCCTGCTGCCTTCATGGATATGATGAACCGGGTATTCAAGGAATATTTGGATCACTTTGTGGTCGTCTTTATTGATGACATCCTTATTTATTCCAAAAGCCGTGAAGATCATGAGCAACACTTGAGGCTGGTACTCCAAAAGCTTCGTGAATACAAGCTTTATGCCAAGTTGAAGAAATGCGAGTTCTGGCTGGAGGAGGTAGCATTCCTTGGGCACGTAGTATCAAGTCGTGGAATATCGGTTGACCCGACAAAGATTGAAGCTATTCAAAGCTGGGAGCAACCTAAATCAGTGACCGAGGTACGTAGCTTTCTTGGTTTAGCTGGTTATTATCGGAGATTCGTGGAAGGATTTTCTCGAATCGCTACTCCATTAACTCAGCTGACTCGGAAAGATACAAAGTTTGGTTGGAGCGAAGAATGTGAGCAGAGTTTTCAAGAACTCAAGAGGAGACTCATTTCAGCACCTGTTCTAACAATACCATCTGGCTCGGAGGGATTTGTCATCTACAGTGATGCTTCGAGCAAAGGGTTGGGATGCGTTCTCATGCAACATGGAAAAGTCATAGCCTATGCATCAAGACAACTCAAGGAATATGAGAGGAATTATCCTACTCATGATCTAGAGTTGGCAGCTGTTGTCTTTGCACTTAAAATTTGGAGGCATTACTTGTATGGGGAGAAAGTGGAGATCTTTACGGATCATAAAAGCCTCAAATATTTCTTCACTCAAAAGGAACTCAACATGCGACAACGACGTTGGCTTGAACTATTGAAAGATTATGATCATACCATTCAATACCATCCTGGAAAAGTGAACGTGGTAGCTGACGCATTGAGTAGAAGATCATATGTGGGTACAAGTGCAATATTAACAACGCAAAGGCCCATTTTGTGTGACTTGCAAAGGATGGAGATAGAGTTGAAGACTCCAGGGACCCATGTGATGATGGCGAATATACGAGTAGAACCGACTTTAATCGATAAAGTTAAAACTGCTCAAGCTACAGACCTGGAGCTGATGCGTATGAGGAAGAAAGTGCAAGAAGGTTCTATGCCGGAAGCAAGAATCGATGAAGAAGGAATACTTCGAGTCAACTCCAGACTTTGTGTTCCTAACAACCCTGATTTAAAGTATGAAATCATGATGGAGGCGCACAACACACCGTTTGCAATCCATCTTGGAAGTACCAAAATGTATCATGATCTTCGTCATACATTTTGGTGGAGCAATATGAAGAGAGAGATAGCGTTGTTTATCTCAAGGTGTCTAACTTGTCAACGAGTCAAAGCGGAGCATCAAGTACCAAAAGGTCCTTTGCAACCACTTGAAATTCCAAAATGGAAGTGGGAGCACATTACCATGGATTTCGTTACCGGTCTTCCCAGGGTTTCTCAAGGTATTGATGCGATTTGGGTCATTGTTGATAGATTGACCAAGTCTGCTCATTTCTTACCGATACCAGGGTTTCTCCAGTATGCTGGGATGAGGTGGGCGAAGCAACGTTGTTGGGACCGGAGTTGGTACGTATGACTACAGAAAAGATTCAAACGATCCGACAACGTATAAAAACCTCACAAGATCGACAAAAGAGTTATGCTGATCTTCATCGAAAGGACGTGGAATTTGATGTAGGAGATCATGTGTTCTTACGTGTTGCTCCATGGAAAGGAGTTACAAGATTTAGAAAGAGAGAAAAGCTAAATCCTCGATTCATCGGTCCATTTTTAATCCTCGATCGAGTAGGAACTGTGGCTTATAGACTCGCTTTACCGCCAAGTATGTCTCGTGTTCATAACGTTTTCCACATATCCATGTTACGCAAATATGTGGAAGACCCGAACCACATTATTGAGTTAGAACTGGACGAAATAGCGGAGGATTTGACGTATGAAGAAGTTCCTGTTCAAATCTTGGATAAGAAGGAACATATTCTACGCTCCAAGGTTATACCTCAAGTCAAAGTTTTGTGGAGAAACCACGATGTTGAGGAAATGACTTGGGAGTTAGAATCAGAAATGAAATCAAGGTATCCTTACCTCTTCGACATACCAGGTACGTACCCTAATTTCGAGGGCGAAATTTCATAAGAAGGGGAGGTTGTAAGACCCCAATTTTTATAAATAAAGATGAATTTTCTATAAATATCATTTTTGAATATTATGGAGTTAATTTGATATAATGTTATAGTTGTGGGTAATATTTATAAATTGCAAAGTAAGTAAGTTGTTATAAAATATTCGTTTGGTCGGAGAATATTCTTTTTGTCGAGGAATATTCGTACGACGGCACAATCATTGGTGGACCCCACAACGGAATTATTGTCGGATTGAGAAAACGACAGAATTATCTTTCTATAAAAATAACGGCTGAGGTGTTACCGTTAAAACCGTTAAAACTGTTGAACTACTCGGTAGTAAAAGTACAGTAATACGCGTGGTTGCATAGTAGCACACGGTATTGATTATTGATGCTTACGTGAGAAGTCACTCAGCTATACTCAATTATTGCTACAGTAATTGCTGCATCATATCTCTTAAATTATTGTCATAGTATCATCTGTATAATATGTTATATTATTAAATCAATAATTGAGACGTTGTGGTAAGTTTGGTTATTTTTTGGGGGGCCATATGTCATCATCTAAGAGTCTCTTCGTCAATAGTAATTACCGTCGTCAATAGTAATTATCGTCGTCAATAGTATTTACCTTGGTCAATAGTAATTACCTTCGTCAATATTATTTACCTTGGTCAATAGTATTTACCTTGGTCAATAGTAATTACCTTCGTCAATAGTATTTACCTTGGTCAATAGTAATTACTTTCGTCAATAGTAGTTGTCCCTTCAATATTACCAAGAGTCATTTGACCCTTCGTTAAGACCAAGAGTCATTTGACCCTTCGTTAAGACCAAGAGCCACCCTCAGTTTTTCTATAAATAGAGGCCTAGGGCTTCATTATTTTTCACGAATTCATTCAAGCTATAGAGAGAGAAAGTATAGAGAGAATAAGAGAGAGAGAGAGAATAAAAGTATTCTGCTACATCACTTTTCTAATATCCAGTTCTTTTAAGGTAGGGAATATTATTTCTTTTATATTCATGAAGAGAACTTCTGTTATTCCATTCGTTATTATTCTGTTGGAATAACCAGTATACGCGGTCTACCCTATACTTGGTGACATTCTTCTATTATTCTGTTGGAACATCCTGTCTGTGTGTTTTACACCGGACCTGGTTCCGTTTATTATTCTGTTGGAACATCCTGTCTGTGTGTTTTACACCGGACCTGGTTCCGTTTTATTATTATTCTGTTGGAATATCCTGTCTGTGTGTTTTACACCGGACCTGGTTCCATTATTTATTATTCTGTCGGAATATCCTGTCTGTGCGTTTACGCCGGACCTGGTTCCATTATTTATTATTCTATTGGAATAACCTGTCTGTGCGGTCTATCGCATGCATGGTGATTTCTTTTGTTATTCCATTCTTTATTGTACTCAGTTGGTTAAGTTTTGACTTCTATACTCCATGAAATTTGTGGAATATCCTTGATAGTTGCGTTTCATCCAGTATCTTTTCAAGAAAATATTCTTCTAAGCGTTCTTGAATTTTATTCCACAATGCAGTATCATGTTGACAATTTGGACGTTGTTAATTCCTGGATAAATTAATTCTTGAACTTGTTTTATTGAATTCTTATATCATTGTCATCATCCTCATGTTTATAAAATGTTGAAAGTCATCTGTGGCATGTAGTGCATAGATGGACTTGGTATGATTATGACCAGGGATTATTCGGTATAATCATGACCGTAATGTTGCAAATGATGTGGTAAAAGTCCTCATTGGCCCGTAGTGCATTGATGGACAGTTGTTGGCATGATCATGACCATTAATGAATATACGAATATCCTTGGCCGTAGTGCAGGGGTGATTCGATGATGTGGATTATTTTATTAAGCTGAGTCCCAGCGATCACAGTGTTGAAAAACTTTTTAAATCATAAAAGATAGTAGAGTTTATTTTCTACTTGACTCTTTTAATGGATTGCTTGTTCCGTTACAGTTAAACTTGATGTCTATTATATTTTATCAGTTTAACATTGTTGAAGGCTAATGATAATTTATTCTGCATTATCTTAGTCATAATATTTCTTACTGGGCTAGTTGAGCTCACCCTTTCTTTCACTGTTCTCTTCAGGAAATGAGAACGTAGCTGGGGCAAGTCGGGGAACGGAGTGATGGTCCGAAGAATAGTATTAGTTAGTAGTCCTCACTATTCTATGTAATGGTGTGTTAATAAATGTAATGAGGACTCCTTTTGAGTATGAATACTCTCTAGAAGATAATATTTGTATTCAAACTCACAGTTTATGTTTTGTCGTATTGTACACGACAGTTGTATTATTAAGTTGTATTTGTATTCTGTACTATGTATCTGACGACCCAAGATGGGTGATGTATACCTAATTTTGGGGGCGTCACAATTAAAACATATAATCACAAATTTAAATCATGTAAAATTGGACTGTTCTTGAAGTTCTTGAGGATTTTGAACAAAAACTTATAATTTAACACTACGGATTCGTTATAACACCGAATCCGTTCGTTTAAGGCTTGATCTCTTCGTATTAACATGCTCAATAATGTAAGGGTGTAAAATTTAGGAATAATATATGATCAATACATCAATTATCACATATATGGCCATATGGCCATATCACGTACTCTGTTAATTTTGAAATAACATATACTACGTAATTTCCTGAAACTGATACTATGGTTTACACAATATATATAATTAAACACGATTTGATACATATTAAGCCATACATAAAATTATAATCATCTCATATCTCCCAAATACAGAGATTTACAGAAACATATGAAAGCCAATTTATGAAAACCAAAAGACGTAATTGTAGAAATTGGGTTTGGAGAGAATTACCCAGAGTATAAGATGATCAGATAACCCTTTTTGCAATAACCTGTAATTACACACTCACAAATTCTCTCAAAAATTCTCACCTTCTCTCTGAACTCTCTCTGAAAAATAATGCCAGACTTAGAAAATTATGAAGAAGAAGGAGGAAGCGTCGAAGAAATAAAACTGACGCGATGTGGTCAGTTGCCCAGTCATGGGTTAACTGGCCTTAACTCCTCATAATGCCATGTTTGGCTAGTTAAATAAATTACAAAACCATTTAATTTAATAAAACCTTTACAATATAGTTTAAATCATGTCACATCCATATAAAATAAATCAATATTTTATTTAAAATATAATAATTTCTCAATAATGCACATAGTCACATAATTAAATTTTTCATTAATAAATAATGTCAATTTATTAAATTTCCAATTAATAATTAAATTAATTAAATAACATCATGCTTAATTAAATTATTCATTTAATTCAATAAGCTCACATAATCACATACTTTGAATATTAAAATTCTCTACATTAATTTAATAAATGTAACACATATAATTAAATTAATCTACCACAATTGCATCAATTAATTATTAAATCTAATAATTAAATCGTCGAAAATATTTATTTGATTCAATAAATATTAAAATTAATTTACAAAATTCTCGTTCGTCACATCTTTCCCCCCTTAAAAGGATTCTGTCCCCAGAATCACGACTTAATAAATTCAACCAGTTACATTCTCCCCCCCTTACAAAGATTCTGTCCCCAGAATCGCTTACACATAATTAAGTAAACAAATGAGGGTAATTTTTCATCATATTCTCTTCGAGTTCCCACGTAGCTTCTTCAGCGTTGTGGTTCCTCCAAATTACCTTAACAGAAGGTATTACTTTATTTCTCAGAACTTGTTCTTTTCGGTCGACAATTTGGACAGGAATTTCTTCATAAGATAAGTCTTTCTCAAAATGCAGGGGTTCGTATTCAATTACATGCTTGTAATCAGGTTTGTAAGGTCGTAACACAGAAACATGGAAGACGTTGTGGATATTCTCGAGTGCTGGAGGTAAGGCTACCTCGTACGCAACTTCTCCAATTCTTCGCAGTACCTCAAAGGGTCCAATAAATCTTGGGCTCAATTTTCCTTTCTTTCCGAACTTGATCTTTCCCTTCCAGGGAGAGACCTTCAAGAAAACATAACTACCTGGTTCAAACTCGATATTTTTATGATGTGGATCAGCGTATTTCTTCTGTCGATCTTGAGCTGCTACCAGTCGTGCTCGGATCACTTTAACTATTTCTGCCGTCTGCTGTACCAATTCTGGCCCTAGCAATTGTCTTTCACCAACTTCATCCCAATAAAGCGGAGTTCTGCACTTTCTGCCATATAACGCTTCGTAAGGTGGCATACCAATACTAGCGTGGTAACTGTTGTTGTAGCTGAACTCTACTAACGGTAGGTGATCATCCCAATTTTCTTTGAAGTCCATTACACAGGCTCGTAACATATCTTCCAGTGTTTGAATCGTTCGTTCGCTCTGTCCATCTGTTTGAGGGTGGTAAGCTGTACTCATTCGCAGTTGTGTACCCATGCATTCCTGAAGACGTTTCCAGAAATTTGATGTAAAGCGCGGATCCCTATCTGAAACAATAGACACCGGCACTCCATGCCTCGAAATAATCTCTTTCACATATAATCTTGCCAACTGATCTAAGTTAAATCTAATTTTGATAGGAAGGAAGTGCACGGATTTCGTCAGTCGGTCAATGATAACCCATACTGCGTCGTAGCCTTTCTGAGTCGTCGGAAGGCCAACCACGAAGTTCATCGTAATATGTTCCCATTTCCATTCTGGGATCTCCAACGGTTGTAGCAATCCACTCGGTCTCTGATGTTCTGCTTTAACTTTCTGACATGTCAGGCATTTGGCAACACATTCTGTAACATCACGTTTCAAATTCGGCCACCAGAAATGTTGTCTAAGATCTTGGTACATCTTGGTACTACCAGGGTGAATTGAATATCGTGAACTATGAGCCTCGCTTAAAATATATTCCTTAATCTCTTGTACTGGTGGTACCCAAGTTCTGCTTTCAAATCTCAATAATCCTTCCTTATCCATCTTAAATCTTGGTTCGGTTCCTTCAGATAGTTTCGTTGTCACCTTTTTGCATTCATCATCCTGAAGCTGAGCCTCCTTCACTCTATCTAGTAGAGTTGTACCAGATTGCATCTGAAATAGCTTCTCATCAATCTCCATAGGATACTTCACTTCTAACTCCAGTTTCTCCATATCTGTAATTAACTCCTGCTGAGCAGTCAACATCATCAATTTCTCACGACCCTTTCTACTTAAGGCGTCGGCAACCACATTAGCCTTACCCGGATGGTATAAAATCTCACAGTCATAATCCTTGATTAATTCCAACCATCTTCTTTGACGCATATTCAAATCTTTCTGTGTAAAAATATATTTCAGACTCTTGTGGTCCGTATATATTTTACACTTCTCCCCGTATAGATAGTGCCTCCAAATTTTCAAAGCAAAAATAACTGCAGCTAACTCCATATCATGGGTTGGGTAACCCTTCTCGTAATCCTTCAACTACCGTGATGCATACGCAATGACTTTGCCGTTTTGCATCAGCACACAGCCAAGTCCTTTATGCGACGCATCGCTAAAAACAACAAAATTTCCTGTATCATCCGGAAGAGATAACACAGGCGCTGTACTCAACCTCTTCTTTAATTCTTGAAAACTCTCCTCACACTTCTCCGTCCAAACAAATTTCACAGCTTTTCGAGTTAAATTCGTTAACGGAGTTGCGATCTTAGAAAAATCTTGTATGAATCTTCTATAATATCCTGCTAATCCAAGAAAACTTCTTACTTCTGACGGCGTTCTCGGCTGATCCCAGTTAATCACAGCTTCTACTTTGGATGGATCTACCGAAATTCCATCTTTATCGATTACGTGACCAAGAAATTGTACTCTCTCGATCCAGAATTCGCATTTCGAAAATTTAGCATACAACTTCTCCCTTCTCAGTACTTCTAACGTTAACCTCAAATGTTCTTCGTGTTCTTCTTTGGTTTTGGAATATACCAGAATGTCGTCTATAAATACTACCACGAATTTGTCCAAAAATGGCTTGAACACACCATTCATTAGTCCCATAAATGCTGCAGGAGCATTCGTAAGACCAAACGACATTACTAAAAACTCATAATGACCATATCGCGTTCGGAACGCTGTCTTCGGTACATCCTCTGGCCTCACCTTCAGTTAGTGATAACCACTCCTCAAGTCAATTTTGGAAAAGTATTTTGCTCCCTTCAATTGATCAAACAGATCATCGATCCTTGGTAATGGATATCTGTTCTTAATCGTGACCTTATTTAATTCTCTGTAGTCAATGCAGAGCCTCAACGATTCGTCCTTCTTTTTCACGAACAACACCGTCGCTCCCCACGGCGATACGCTCGGTTGAATGTACTTTTTGTCCAACAATTCTTATAGTTGTACCATTAATTCCTTCATCTCTACTGACGCCATTCGGTATGGTGCCTTCGATATTGGAGCAGTTCCGGGCGCCAAATCAATCACAAAGTATACTTCTC
Organism: Panax notoginseng; assembly: GCA_016801055.1. Classification (NCBI taxonomy): domain Eukaryota; kingdom Viridiplantae; phylum Streptophyta; class Magnoliopsida; order Apiales; family Araliaceae; genus Panax; species Panax notoginseng. Next base: position 167,457,479 of record CM029019.1, read on the forward strand.
TATCTGGTGGAAGTCCTGGCAAATCATCTGGAAATACATCGACGAAGTCCCTCACAATCGGTATCTCCTCTACCTTCGGGTTCTCTTTTCGACTGTCGACTATGTAAGCTAAATATCCTACACAGCCTTGTCTTAATAACTTCCTGGCCTGCAACATCGTCAGACAACTCGCTTGTCTAGGCGACTTGCTACCATAAAACACAACCTTTGACGGAGTCATAAGGTTAATACGCTTCTTTTGGCAGTCAATTACAGCCCCATAATTGGATAGCCAATCCATACCCAATATAACGTCGAATTCCCCCAATCGAATAGGGATAAGATCTACATTCATGATATTACCCTTAATATCCACCCTACAGTTCTTAAACACGTACTTAACAGGGATTATTTCTCTATTCGCAATTTCTATGTTCATGGGGTAATCCAATTCATCCATAAGCAACTCTAAACTATTAGCAAAGTCTTCGGATATAAAGGAACAAGTAGCACCCGAATCAAACAAAATATAAGCATTAATTTCATTGATCGGAATGATACCTGACACCACTTCACGAGACTGGATTGCATCCTGCACCGTCATATTAAAAGTTCTGGCGGTTGGTCGGTTTGTTACAGGTGGTCCGGTGATGGTTAGAGTATTTCCACTGCTATTTCCCCGGTTTCCTCCTTGTCCTGATCCTCCCGATCTCTTCTTGGGACAGTCTCTTGCTAAATGATCTTTCGAACCACAGTTGAAACAAGCACCCTTCTTTGGGTTTGGACAATTTGGTGCTATGTTGTAAGACCCCGAATTTTATGAAATAAAAGTATTCAATTTTTTCTTATAATTACTATTCAATAAATGGTTAAATTGATAAATGTTAAAGTTAAGGGTGATATATGAATTTTTTTCAAAATACACAAGTGGTTATAAAATATTCATTGTTGTCGGGGAATATTCATTTGGTCGTGGAATATTCTTTCTGTCGGGGAATATTCGTACGACGGCGCAGCCATTTGTGGGCCCCATAACATAATAACTGTTGGATGAAGAAAACGACAAATTTGAGTTTTTACAAATAACAGCGTAGTTGTTACCGTTAACACTGTTGAAATACCCGGTGGTTAAAATACAGTAATATGCGTTATTGCACAGTAGCACACGGTATTGCACAGTATTTTTGAAATTATTGATTCTTACGTAAGAAGGCACTACTCAATAATTGTTACAGTAGTTACTGTTCAATAATTTATTTTATTAATTCAATAATTGCTGCGTTGATATTTTATATTATTGTTGTTTCAATAATTGTTGCTGCACAGTACTTTCCATTATCAGATCAATAATTCATATTATTTAAATAATATTATTAGATAGCATTATTGGCAATGTTTAGAAAGTTCTGTCTAAGGAGAGGTTTGGTCATCTAATTGCGCGCCAGTAAGGAGAAATCCTTATTGGAAAGCCCCCTCTTTCCTGGGAACGGCCTGGTTGTCATAAATGTGATTCTATAATATTATTTATGAATAATTAATTATTAATCTATATGATAAGGAAATATTTATTTGATGTGGATATAAATGAGGGATATATTTTTGTGGTTAAAAATGAAGGAGTTAATGTTGAGGTGTTTTATCTGTATTTTTGTCGGAACGGAGGTATTGAAAATTAAATTAGGGTTTTTAAGATATTTTGCAAAGGTTATAATTTTTAATCCGACTGTTGGATCGTGGAAATATTTGGATATGTTATACATATATAAGTTGAGCATATGTCCACAAATTTTGAACCGTTAAAAATGAACGTATGATTTGTTATGAATTTTACGAGATGACTGGTTTAGAAATTGTTGAATTTTCGGAGTTTATCATTTTGGTGAAAAATTCTAGAATTGGTGGGCTCCACTCTTGGTTGGTGAAGAAATGTGCTGAATTTTATTTCAAATGTGGTGGGTGGGAATAGTAGCAGGTAAAGCCATCAGGTTGCAGGTCAAGCCTACTAAAATTTTCCTATAAATAGAGGGCTAAGTTAGAATTAAAAATCACACCAGAAACAAGTTTTCTCTCTTTCTCTCTCTAGATTATTGAGTGTATTTTGTGAGTATCTAGATATTTTGAGAGTTGCTATTCAGTGCAAGTTTCCTTCGGCTTTGCATTCCAGTCAGAAATACTGCACTTTTGAGGTAAGGGATAGTAAGGGATATTAAAGGTTGTTATATTTCTAGTTTCGTAATTTTTCTGACCTTTAAAAATTCTGGAAAAATTTGAAATGATATTTTGATGAGTTTTCTTGATTGTGTCCAAAAATAGTGATTTTTGGATGTATAGATTAAGAGTTATGAATTTTATGAGAAAAGACTATTTTAAAAGTAGCTGCTTATAATTCCTTGTGGTTAACTTCAAAATTGATGAAATTTTTATTGGGAGTACATGTATATGATAGGAGTATACTCTGTGAATTTTAGAATTTTTAGATAAAAGTACAATTTTTGATAAATGTCTAAATATTCGGCTGTTTTGGCCATATGAAAAATAGTAAATGACTTTTAAAAATTATGAGAAAAATATATGTTCAATATGGGACTATATTCTGTTAAATCTCAGAAAAGAAATATTTTTGTAACTGATTTGGTATTTTTCATGAAAATGGTCTAGTTATGCGTAAATGAATTAACTATGTTATATGAAGTAAGAAAATTGAAAAATAGGATTTTATGACTTGAGAATCCTATATGAGGTATATGCAGATTTTTTGTAACGACCCCAAAATAGGTCCATTCCATCCAACCTATTCTGAGTCGCCAAATACATGGTACAGAAAACAACTACAACTTTATTACAACAATTGTCGTACAAAATACAACAACACATATGCTGTGAGTTTGGATACAAATATATACCAAATGTGACTCATGTTCCAACCGTGGACATCACCTCACAATGACACCTTACATAAAGGTATAGTCAAAAATTGTTTTAGAAATTAGAATCTTTGGGAAGTGCTCAAGGAAACCTTCGTACATGGGAGGCCACGCGTCTAGGTTATGATAGATATCATATGGCCACAGAATTATCCTTGGTTGACCCAATAGACCCCAAAGAAAAACGAGAAGATTACTATCATATTCTTCCCAATGGTGAGTCTTCTCTTGACATATCATTATCTCTACTATCTCTAATTGAGAATTATACTTCAAACAAACACCAAGATTATATAGGTAGTGCTCGTATATATACTCAGCAAGTGGATGAGCACATCTCTGTCTTATGATGACACGAGGTTGTATGTCGTTAGACATCTTGTATGATGGTGGCAAACCACCCTTCCAACGTTGGGTACATCTTACCCTATTGGATTCACCAAATATAACTACTAAATGAACTTTTCTATACTGCTTCGGGAGAACATCCACAGCTAGAGACCACCGTTCTATTTCCCCATTACCCTCGCTCGACCCAACTACACTCTTATTACCTGAAAGGAATTGTGAAACAAAAGGGTGAGCACAACTAGCTCAGTAAAGAATATCATGACTAAAGATAATTAAATTATCAATAGCCTTCATACATAATAAATCAGAGATTTAGAACATATGGTAAATGATAAAAATTTCAACCATAGTTGCAGCGGAACGAGCAATCCATTAGAAGAGTCAAATAGACTATAAAGTCTATTATCTTCTCCATGTTAAAAATCCACCAACAATATTTTATCCATGTAACATCACTCAACAGTTCCTTTCCACAATCATATGAATAACTCATAATCATAACTGTAGTTCTAAATTCCTCTTCTCATCCAGGACAAAGATAATTTTCATCACTTGTCTTTACCTGAAACGTCCAAGATCATGGTTATACCAAATCACAATTCTTGTTCATAATCATACTAATAATTTCATCTTTGTACTACGGGCCAAAGATATTCGTCAACAGTTTATCTTTGCACTACTGGCCAAAGATATTCAACAACAGTTCATCTTTGCACTACAGGCCAAAGATATTCAACAACATATCATCTTTACACTACAGGCCAAAGATATTCATCAATAGTTCATATTTGCACTACAGACCAAATATATTCATCAACAGTTCATATTTGCACTACATGCCAAATATATTAATATCTCAAAGAATTATAATCATTTTAGAATTTATATAAACAATAATTATAACCATGTTGATCAATTCACCTTTGCACTTAAGCTTAAGATATTCAATTATAAATTCAATGGTCATGATCATACCAGTCACAATTCAACTTTGCACTACAGGCCAAAGAGAACCCTAGTCATGATCATACCAATAATCTACCCATCTTTACACTCCAGTGAAAGAGAATTTCAACATCAAGGTTATAAAAATGTTATATATAATAGTAAAATCAATATAATCAAAACATCTAGATTTAATCTCAAGAGTAATATTCATAAATCAACTATAATTTAGTTAGAAAAAGAAACCAATTTTATCTTGAATAGTACCCGTGAATAGTAACTCGTGAATAGTAACTCATGAATAGTAATTCTGACACAAAAAGGTAGAAATTCCACAATAAAATCTATACCAATATTTCGGTATAATGATATTGAAAGAATAACATTTCTTAAGCTTATAAACAATTTATTTAAATTGTTTACACTTACTAAATAATACATTTAATCATTCAAAAATACCAAACTCATAAGATTTCATTACCAATAACCAAAATCCTCATCAAAAATCTGCATATACCTCATATAGGATTATCAAGCTAATAAATCCTATTTTCCAATTTTCTTACTTCACATAACATATTTAATTCATTTACTCATAACTAGTATATTTTCATGAAAAATACCAAATCAGTTCTAAAAATATTTCTTTTCTGGAATTTAGCATAATATAGTCCCATAGTGAACATATATTTTTCTCAGAATTTTTAAAAGTCATTTACTATTTTTCATACGGCCAAAATAGCCGAATATTTAGACATTTATCAAAAATTGTACTTTATCTAAAAATTCTGAAATTCACAGAGTATACTCCTTTCATATACATGTACTTCCAATAAAAATTTCATCAATTTTGGAGTTAACCACAAGAAATTATAAGTTGTTACTTTTAAAATAGTCTTTTCTCATAAAATTCATAACTCTCAATCTATACATCCAAAAATCACCATTTTTGGACACAATCAAGAAAACTCATCAAAATATCATTTCAAATTTTTCCAGAATTTTTGAAGGTCAGAAAAATTACGAAACTGGAAAATATAACAACCCTTAAAATCTCTTACTATCCCTTACAATCCCTTACAATCCCTTACCTCAAAAGAGCAGTACTTCTGACTGGATATCGGATATGATGCTGAAGAAAACTTGCACTGATGAATAGCAACTCACCAAGTATCTAAAAACTCACAAAATATACTTCATAATATAGAGAGAGAAAGAGAGAAAGCTTATGTTTCTGGTGTGATTTTCAATTCTAACTTAGCCCTCTATTTATAGGAAAATTTTGGTAGGTTTGACCTGCAACCTGATGGCTTTACCTGCTACTATTCCCACCCACCACATTTGAAATATAATTCAGCACATTTCTTCACCAACCACAAGTGGGGCCCACCAATTCTAGAATTTTCCACCAAAAATGATTTATAACCTGATTTCCGAATCAGCCACCTCTTAAAATTCATAACAAATCATACGTTCATTTTTAACGGTTCAAAATTTGTGGACATATACTCAACTTATATATGTATAACATATCCAAAAATTACCACGATCCAACGGTCGGATTAAAAATTATAACCCCCGCAAAATATCTCAAAAACCCTGATTTTTAATACCTCCATTCCGACAAAAATACTGATAAAAACCTCAACATTAACTCCTTCATTTTTAACCACAAAAATATATCTCTCATTTATATCCACATAATATAAATATTTCCTTATCATATGAATCAATAATTAATTATTCACAAATAATATTACAGAATCACATTTATGACAACCAGGCCGTTCCCAGGAAAGAGGGGGCTTTCCAATAAGAATTTCTCCTTACTGGCGCGCAATTAAATGACCAAACCTCTCCTTAGACAGAACTTTCTAGACATTGCCAATAATGTTATCTAATAATATTATTCAAATAATATGAATTATTGATCTGATAATAGAAAATACTGTGCAGCAACAATTATTGAAACAACAATAATATAAAATATCAACGTAGCAATTATTGAATCAATAAAATAAAATATTGAACAGTAATTACTGTAACAATTATTGAGTAGTGCCTTCTTACGTAAGAATCAATAATTTCAAAAATACTATGCAATACCGTGTGCTACTGTGCAATAACGCGTATTACTGTATTTTAACCACCGGGTATTCCAACAGTGTTAACGGTAACAACTACGCCGTTATTTATAAAAACTCAAATTTGTCGTTTCCTTCACCCGACAGTTATTCGTTATGGGGCCCACAAATAGCTGCGCCGTCGTACGAATATTCTCCGACAGAAAGAATATTCCACGACCAAACGAATATTCCCCGACAACAATGATTATTTTATAACCACTTGCTTATTTTGAAAAAAAAATTCATATTTCACCCATAACTTTAAACTTTTATCAATTTAACCATTTACTGAATAGTAATTATAAGAAAAATTGAATACTTTTATTTCATAAAATTCGGGGTCTTACAATCTCCCCTCCTTATGAAATTTCGTCCCCGAAATTTACGTACCTGATATTTCAAAGAGTTGAGAATACCTTCCTTTCATTTCAGATTCCATCTTCCCTGTCATCATAATTTCTTCATTGCTCATCTCCTGTATTTCTGATATCATACTAGCATACAGCTTCAAAAACAAAGGTTAATTGAACAAATTAACATATCACATAATATCCCAATATTATGACTGACCAACAAATAAGCTTAGGTAGGACACACTAGCGAAGAATTTACTCATCTCTCCCCTCCTAGTTGTATTCCCCGATCTCCGCCAGAGATCATATCCCTAAGCTCTGATACCAAATGTAACGATCCCAAAATAGGTCCATTCCATCCAACCTATTCTGAGTCGCCAAATACATGGTACAGAAAACAACTACAACTTTATTACAACAATTGTCGTACAAAATACAACAACACATATGCTGTGAGTTTGGATACAAATATATACCAAATGTGACTCATGTTCCAACCGTGGACATCACCTCACAATGACACCTTACATAAAGGTATAGTCAAAAATTGTTTTAGAAATTAGAATCTTTGGGAAGTGCTCAAGGAAACCTTCGTACATGGGAGGCCACGCGTCTAGGTTATGATAGATATCATATGGCCACAGAATTATCCTTGGTTGACCCAATAGACCCCAAAGAAAAACGAGAAGATTACTATCATATTCTTCCCAATGGTGAGTCTTCTCTTGACATATCATTATCTCTACTGTCTCTAATTGAGAATTATACTTCAAACAAACACCAAGATTATATAGGTAGTGCTCGTATATATACTCAGCAAGTGGATGAGCACATCCCTGTCTTATGATGACACGAGGTTGTATGTCGTTAGACATCTTGTATGATAGTGGCAAACCACCCTTCCAACGTTGGGTACATCTTACCCTATTGGATTCACCAAATATAACTACTAAATGAACTTTTCTATACTGCTTCGGGAGAACATCCACAGCTAGAGACCACCGTTCTATTTCCCCATTACCCTCGCTCGACCCAGCTACACTCTTATTACCTGAAAGGAATTGTGAAGCAAAAGGGTGAGCACAACTAGCTCAGTAAAGAATATCATGACTAAAGATAATTAAATTATCAATAGCCTTCATACATAATAAATCAGAGATTTAGAACATATGGTAAATGATAAAAATTTCAACCATAGTTGCAGCGGAACGAGCAATCCATTAGAAGAGTCAAATAGACTATAAAGTCTATTATCTTCTCCATGTTAAAAATCCACCAACAATATTTTATCCATGTAACATCACTCAACAGTTCCTTTCCACAATCATATGAATAACTCATAATCATAACTGTAGTTCTAAATTCCTCTTCTCATCCAGGACGAAGATAATTTTCATCACTGTCTTTACCTGAAACATCCAAGATCATGGTTATACCAAATCACAATTCCTGTTCATAATCATACTAATAATTTCATCTTTGTACTACGGGCCAAAGATATTCGTCAACAGTTTATCTCTGCACTACTGGCCAAAGATATTCAACAACAGTTCATCTTTGCACTACAGGCCAAAGATATTCAACAACATATCATCTTTGCACTACAGGCCAAAGATATTCATCAATAGTTCATATTTGCACTACAGGCCAAATATATTCATCAACAGTTCATATTTGCACTACATGCCAAATATATTAATATCTCAAAGAATTATAATCATTTTAGAATTTATATAAACAATAATTATAACCATGTTGATCAATTCACCTTTGCACTTAAGCTTAAGATATTCAATTATAAATTCAATGGTCATGATCATACCAGTCACAATTCAACTTTGCACTACAGGCCAAAGAGAACCCTAGTCATGATCATACCAATAATCTACCCATCTTTACACTCCAGTGAAAGAGAATTTCAACATCAAGGTTATAAAAATGTTATATATAATAGTAAAATCAATATAATCAAAACATAGATTTAATCTCAAGAGTAATATTCATAAATCAACTATAATTTAGTTAGAAAAAGAAACCAATTTTATCTTGAATAGTACCCGTGAATAGTAACTCGTGAATAGTAACTCATGAATAGTAATTCTGACACAAAAAGGTAAAAATTCCACAATAAAATCCATACCAATATTTCGGTATAATGATATTGAAAGAATAACATTTCTTAAGCTTATAAACAATTTATTTAAATTGTTTACACTTTACTAAATAATGCATTTAATCATTCAAAAATGCCAAACTCATAAGATTTCATCACCAATAACCAAAACCCTCATCAAAAATCTGCATATACCTCATATAGGATTCTCAAGCTAATAAATCCTATTTTCCAATTTTCTTACTTCACATAACATATTTAATTCATTTACTCATAACTAGATATTTTCATGAAAAATACCAAATCAGTTCCAAAAATATTTTTTTCTGGAATTTAGCATAATATAGTCCCATAGTGAACATATATTTTTCTCAGAATTTTTAAAAGTCATTTACTATTTTTCATATGGCCAAAATAACCGAATATTTAGACATTTATCAAAAATTGTACTTTTGTCTAAAAATTCTGAAATTCACAGAGTATACTCCTATCATATACATGTACTCCCAATAAAAATTTCATCAATTTTGGAGTTAACCACAAGAAATTATAAGTTGTTACTTTTAAAATAGTCTTTTCTCATAAAATTCATAACTCTCAATCTATACATCCAAAAATCACCATTTTTGGACACAATCAAGAAAACTCATCAAAATATCATTTCAAATTTTTCCAGAATTTTTGAAGGTCAGAAAAATTACGAAACTGAAAATATAACAACCCTTAAAATCTCTTACTATCCCTTACAATCCCTTGCAATCCCTTACTTCAAAAGAGCAGTACTTCTGACTGGATATCGGATATGATGCTGAAGGAAACTTGCACTGATGAATAGCAACTCACCAAGTATCTAAAACTCACAAAATATGCTTCATAATATAGAGAGAGAAAGAGAGAAAGCTTATGTTTCTGGTGTGATTTTCAATTCTAACTTAGCCCTCTATTTATAGGAAAATTTTAGTAGGTTTGACCTGCAACCTGATGGCTTTACCTGCTACTATTCCCACCCACCACATTTGAAATATAATTCAGCACATTTCTTCACCAACCACAAGTGGGGCCCACCAATTCTAGAATTTTCCACCAAAAATGATTTATAACCTGATTTCCGAATCAGCCACCTCTTAAAATTCATAACAAATCATACGTTCATTTTTAACGGTTCAAAATTTATGGACATATACTCAACTTATATATGTATAACATATCCAAAAATTACCACGATCCAACGGTCGGATTAAAAATTATAACCCCCGCAAAATATCTCAAAAACCCTGATTTTTAATACCTCCATTCCGACAAAAATACTGATAAAAACCTCAACATTAACTCCTTCATTTTTAACCACAAAAATATATCCCTCATTTATATCCACATAAAATAAATATTTCCTTATCATATGAATCAATAATTAATTATTCACAAATAATATTACAGAATCACATTTATGACAACCAGGCCGTTCCCAGGAAAGAGGGGGCTTTCCAATAAGAATTTCTCCTTACTGGCGCGCAATTAAATGACCAAACCTCTCCTTAGACAGAACTTTCTAGACATTGCCAATAATGTTATCTAATAATATTATTCAAATAATATGAATTATTGATCTGATAATAGAAAATACTGTGCAGCAACAATTATTGAAACAACAATAATATAAAATATCAACGTAGCAATTATTGAATCAATAAAATAAAATATTGAACAGTAATTACTGTAACAATTATTGAGTAGTGCCTTCTTACGTAAGAATCAATAATTTCAAAAATACTATGCAATACCGTGTGCTACTGTGCAATAACGCGTATTACTGTATTTTAACCACCGGGTATTCCAACAGTGTTAACGGTAACAACTACGCCGTTATTTATAAAAACTCAAATTTGTCGTTTTCCTTCACCCGACAGTTATTCGTTATGGGGCCCACAAATAGCTGCGCCGTCGTACGAATATTCTCCGACAGAAAGAATATTCCACGACCAAACGAATATTCCCCGACAACAATGATTATTTTATAACCACTTGCTTATTTTGAAAAAAAAATTCATATTTCACCCATAACTTTAAACTTTTATCAATTTAACCATTTACTGAATAGTAATTATAAGAAAAATTGAATACTTTTATTTCATAAAATTCGGGGTCTTACATTTTTGATGAGGGTTTTGGTTATTGGTGATGAAATCTTATGAGTTTGATATTTTAGAATGATTAAATACATTATTTTAGTAAAGTGTAAACAATTAAAATAAATTGTTTATAAATTTAAGAAATGTTATTTTTTCAATATCATTATACCGAAATATTGGTATGGATTTTATTGTGAAATTTCTATCTTTTGTGTCGGGGTTACTATTCATGAGTTACTATTCACGATTTACTATTCATGAGTTACGAATATTACTCTTGAGATTAAAATTATATGTTGATCATATTATTTTGATTATCATATATAACATTTTTATAACCCTGATGTTGAAATTCTCTTTCACTGGAGTGTAAAGATGGGTAGATTATTGGTATGATCATGACTAGGGTTCTCTTTGGCCTGTAGTGCAAAGTTGAATTGTGACTGGTATGATCATGACCATTGAATTTATAATTGAATATCTTAAGCTTAAGTGCAAAGGTGAATTGATCAACATGGTTATAATTATTGTTTATATAAATGATTATATATTTTTTTGAGATATGAATATATTTAGCCTGTAGTGCAAATATGAATTGTTAATGAATATCTTTAGCCCGTAGTGCAAAGATGAACTGTTGTTGAATATCTTTGGCCTGTAGTGCAAAGATGGTTTGTTGATGAATATCTTTGGCCTGTAGTGCAAAGATGAACTGTTGTTGAATATCTTTGGCCGTAGTGCAAAGATGGATTTATTAGTATGATTATGAACAGGAACTGTGATTTGGTATAACCATGATCTTTGATGTTTCAGGTAAAGACATGTGATGAAAATTATCTTCGTCCTGAATGCGAAGAGGAATTTAGAATTACAATTATGATTATGAGTTATTCATATAATTGTGGAAAGGAACTGTTGATTAATGTTACAGGGATAAAACATTGTTGGTGGGTTTTTAACATGGAGAAGATAATAGACTTTATAGTCTATTTGACTCTTCTAATGGATTACTCGTTCCGCTGCAACTATGGTTGAAAAGTTTTATCATCTACCATATGTTCTAAATCTCTGATTTATTACTGATGAAGACTATTGATAATTCAATTATCTTTAGTCATAATATTCTTTACTGGGCTAGATGTGCTCACCCTTCTGTTTCACAATTCCTTTCAGGTAATAAGAGTGTAGATGGGTCGAGCGGGGGTAACAAGGGAATAGAACGGTGGTCATCATTTAGTAGTTATATTTGGTGAAGAAAATAGGGTGAGGCGAACCCAACGTTGGAAGGGTGTTTTGTCACTATCATACAAGATATCTAATGACATACAACCTCGTGTCATCATAAGACAAGGTTGTGCTCATCCACTTGCTGAGTATATCTATGAGCACTACCTATATAATCTTGGTGTTTGTTTGAAGTATAATTCACGATTAAAGACAGTGGAGATAATGATAAGTCAAGAGAAGACTCACCATTGGGAAGAATATGATAGTAATCTTCTCGTTTTTCTTTGGGGTCTATTGGGTCAACCAAGGATAATTCTGTGGCCATATGATATCTATCATAACCTAGACGCATGGCCTCCCATGTACGAAGGTTTCCTTGAGCACTTTCCAAAGATTCTAATTTCTAAAACAGTTTTTAACTATACCTTTATGTAAGGTGTCATTGTGAGGTGATGTCCACGGTTGGAACATGAGTCACACTTGGTATATATTTGTATCCAAACTCACAGCATATGTGTTGTTGTATTTTGCACGACAATTATTGTAATAAAGTTGTAGTTATTTTCTGTACCATGTATTTGGCGACTCAGAATAGGTTGGATGGAATGGACCTATTTTGGGGTTGTCACATTTGGTATCAGAGCTTAGGGATATGATCTCTGACAGAGATCCGGGATTAGAACTAGGAAGGGAGAGACGAGAAATATCCTTCGCTAGTGTGTGTCCTACTTAAGCTGAATTTTCTTACTTAAGTTGACAAATTGTGATATGTCAATTAACCTTTATTTTGAAGATGTATTCTAGAATGATATCTGAAATACAGGAGATGAGCAATGGAGAAATCATGATGACAGGAAAGGTGGAATCTGGAATGGAAGCAAGGTATTCTTAACTCTTTGAAATACCAGGTACGTAAATTTCGGGGACGAAATTTCATAAGGAGGGGAGATTGTAAGACCCCGAATTTTATGAAATAAAAGTATTCAATTTTTTCTTATAATTACTATTCAATAAATGGTTAAATTGATAAATGTTAAAGTTAAGGGTGATATATGAATTTTTTTCAAAATACACAAGTGGTTATAAAATATTCATTGTTGTCGGGGAATATTCGTTTGGTCGTGGAATATTCTTTCTGTCGGGGAATATTCGTACGACGGCGCAGCCATTTGTGGGCCCCATAACAGAATAACTGTCAGATGAAGAAAACGACAAATTTGAGTTTTTACAAATAACGGCGTAGTTGTTACCGTTAACACTGTTGGAATACCCGGTGGTTAAAATACAGTAATATGCGTTATTGCACAGTAGCACACGGTATTGCACAGTATTTTTGAAATTATTGATTCTTACGTAAGAAGGCACTACTCAATAATTGTTACAGTAGTTACTGTTGAATAATTTATTTTATTAATTCAATAATTACTGCGTTGATATTTTATATTATTGTTGTTTCAATAATTATTGCTGCATAGTACTTTCCATTATCAGATCAATAATTCATATTATTTAAATAATATTATTAGATAGCATTATTGGCAATGTCTAGAAAGTTCTGTCTAAGGAGATGTTTGGTCATCTAATTACGCGCTAGTAAGGAGAAATCCTTATTGGAAAGCCCCCTCTTTCCTGGGAACGGCCTGGTTGTCATAAATGTGATTCTATAATATTATTTATGAATAATTAATTATTGATCTATATGATAAGGAAATATTTATTTGATGTGGATATAAATGAGGGATATATTTTTGTGGTTAAAAATGAAGGAGTTAATGTTGAGGTGTTTTATCTGTATTTTTGTCGGAACGGAGGTATTGAAAATTAAATTAGGGTTTTTAAGATATTTTGCAAAGGTTATAATTTTTAATCCGACTGTTGGATCGTGGAAATATTTGGATATGTTATACATATATAAGTTGAGCATATGTCCACAAATTTTGAACCGTTAAAAATGAACGTATGATTTGTTATGAATTTTACGAGATGACTGGTTTAGAAATTGTTGAATTTTCGGAGTTTATCATTTTGGTGGAAAATTCTAGAATTGGTGGGCTCCACTCTTGGTTGGTGAAGAAATGTGTTGAATTTTATTTCAAATGTGGTGGGTGGGAATAGTAGCAGGTAAAGCCATCAGGTTGCAGGTCAAGCCTACTAAAATTTTCCTATAAATAGAGGGCTAAGTTAGAATTAAAAATCACACCAGAAACAAGTTTTCTCTCTTTCTCTCTCTAGATTATTGAGTGTATTTTGTGAGTATCTAGATATTTTGAGAGTTGCTATTCAGTGCAAGTTTCCTTCGGCTTTGCATTCCAGTCAGAAATACTGCACTTTTGAGGTAAGGGATAGTAAGGGATATTAAAGGTTGTTATATTTCCAGTTTCGTAATTTTTCTGACCTTTAAAAATTCTGGAAAAATTTGAAATGATATTTTGATAGTTTTCTTGATTGTGTCCAAAAATAGTGATTTTTGGATGTATAGATTAAGAGTTATGAATTTTATGAGAAAAGACTATTTTAAAAGTAGCTGCTTATAATTCCTTGTGGTTAACTTCAAAATTGATGAAATTTTTATTGGGAGTACATGTATATGATAGGAGTATACTCTGTGAATTTTAGAATTTTTAGATAAAAGTACAATTTTTGATAAATGTCTAAATATTCGGCTGTTTTGGCCATATGAAAAATAGTAAATGACTTTTAAAAATTATGAGAAAAATATATGTTCAATATGGGACTATATTCTGTTAAATCTCAGAAAAGAAATATTTTTGTAACTGATTTGGTATTTTTCATGAAAATGGTCTAGTTATGCGTAAATGAATTAACTATGTTATATGAAGTAAGAAAATTGAAAAATAGGATTTTATGACTTGAGAATCCTATATGAGGTATATGCAGATTTTTGATGAGGGTTTTGGTTATTGGTGATGAAATCTTATGAGTTTGACATTTTAGAATGATTAAATACATTATTTTAGTAAAGTGTAAACAATTAAAATAAATTGTTTATAAATTTAAGAAATGTTATTCTTTCAATATTATTATACCGAAATATTGGTATGGATTTTATTGTGAAATTTCTATCTTTTATGTCGGGGTTACTATTCATGAGTTACTATTCACGATTTACTATTCATGAGTTACGAATATTACTCTTGAGATTAAAACTATATGTTGATCATATTATTTTGATTATCATATATAACATTTTTATAACCCTGATGTTGAAATTCTCTTTCACTGGAGTGTAAAGATGGGTAGATTATTGGTATGATCATGACTAGGGTTCTCTTTGGCCTGTAGTGCAAAGTTGAATTGTGACTGGTATGATCATGACCATTGAATTTATAATTGAATATCTTAAGCTTAAGTGCAAAGGTGAATTGATCAACAAGGTTATAATTATTGTTTATATAAATGATTATATATTTCTTTGAGATATGAATATATTTAGCCTGTAGTGCAAAGATGGTTTGTTGATGAATATCTTTGGCCTGTAGTGCAAAGATGAACTGTTGTTGAATATCTTTGGCCGTAGTGCAAAGATGGATTTATTAGTATGATTATGAACAGGAACTGTGATTTGGTATAACCATGATCTTTGATGTTTCAGGTAAAGACATGTGATGAAAATTATCTTCGTCCTGAATGCGAAGAGGAATTTAGAATTACAATTATGATTATGAGTTATTCATATAATTGTGGAAAGGAACTGTTGATTAATGTTACAGGGATAAAACATTGTTGGTGGGTTTTTAATATGGAGAAGATAATAGACTTTATAGTCTATTTGACTCTTCTAATGGATTACTCGTTCCGCTGCAACTATGGTTGAAAAGTTTTATCATCTACCATATGTTCTAAATCTCTGATTTATTACTGATGAAGACTATTGATAATTCAATTATCTTTAGTCATGATATTCTTTACTGGGCTAGATGTGCTCACCCTTCTGTTTCACAATTCCTTTCAGGTAATAAGAGTGTAGATGGGTCGAGCGGGGGTAACAAGGGAATAGAACGGTGGTCATCATTTAGTAGTTATATTTGGTGAAGAAAATAGGGTGAGGCGAACCCAACGTTGGAAGGGTGTTTTGTCACTATCATACAAGATATCTAATGACATACAACCTCGTGTCATCATAAGACAGGGTTGTGCTCATCCACTTGCTGAGTATATCTATGAGCACTACCTATATAATCTTGGTGTTTGTTTGAAGTATAATTCACGATTAAAGACAGTGGAGATAATGATAAGTCAAGAGAAGACTCACCATTGGGAAGAATATGATAGTAATCTTCTCTTTTTTTTTGGGGTCTATTGGGTCAACCAAGGATAATTCTGTGGCCATATGATATCTATCATAACCTAGACGCATGGCCTCCCATGTACGAAGGTTTCCTTGAGCACTTTCCAAAGATTCTAATTTCTAAAACAGTTTTTGACTATACCTTTATGTAAGGTGTCATTGTGAGGTGATGTCCACGGTTGGAACATGAGTCACACTTGGTATATATTTGTATCCAAACTCACAGCATATGTGTTGTTGTATTTTGCACGACAATTATTGTAATAAAGTTGTAGTTGTTTTCTGTACCATGTATTTGGCGACTCAGAATAGGTTGGATGGAATGGACCTATTTTGGGGTTGTCACATATGTGGCCTTCCTGACCACAATTGTAGCACACTCTCTTTCCTTTCAAACAAACTCCTAGATGTGCCTTGCCACAAGTCAGACATGCTTTTATCTTCTTTTTCTGCCTCCGTGTTGACTTCCAGCTGTCGAGTTATCCGTCCACTTCCTCTTCTGATTATTATTATTCCCAGTATTACTTCCACCAGTCTTGTTATTACCTTCATTCTCACTCTTTTTCTTTTTCTGTTCTTGATTGTACTTAGTCACTGCATCACTTCCTCCTTCCACGAGAATGGCCTTTTCCAAAACTCCCGCAAACGTGTTAAGTTGAAACATTGATACCTTGCTGTATACCCAAGGCTTCAGTCCTTGTTCGAATCTTCTGGCTTTCCTCTCGTCAGTGTGTACTTCATACGGGGCAAACCTTGTCAACTCATCGAATTTAGCCGCGTATTCAGGCACGCTCATGTTTCCCTGCTTCAGTTCCAGAAATTGTAACTCCATTTGATTCTGCGAACTAGTTGGGAAGTACATTTCGAAAAACATCTCTTTGAATCTCTCCCACGTAATTACACCTTCACCTCCTCGCATCTTGTTTGCCTTCCACCAGTAGCTAGCCTCAGACTTCAGCATAAATGTCGCAAAAAACGGTCTTCTGATCTTCTCGAACCCTAGTGACGTCGAAAACCTTCTCCATTTCCATCACCCACGTTTGAGCCTCGATCGGGTTTCTGGAACCTTTGAACTCTGGCGGTCCCACCACCTTAAAATCTTTAAACGTTGTGTTTGGTGGAGCTTGAGGTTGATTATTCATTGCTCCCGTCAGTAAGTTCACCAACTGCTGAACAGGATTAGCGTTGGCGTTATTGTTATTATTGGTTGACTCTTCCTGAGCCGGTTGACGTTGTTGCCTTCTCCTTGGCAGCATTTTTCTGTTAAATACACGCTTATTAGAACTTTATTTATTTCTCTAAATAGTTAAGGCATTACTCAACAATTAAGCATACTCATTTAACACATCATCTCAAACAATTGATATATTTTATTCAAATCAAAAGTTTTAACATCAAACTATAGCATCACTACTATTTACATCAACTATCCCGAGATAAAGAATCTACAGGATTTAAAACATCAAAATATTCCTTTGTTTATATACACATCGGAATTTACATCGTTAACTACTAAATAGTTTTCACATAATTAATACTAATACTATCACTGTCTGTTAAGGCTCCGAATAGCCTTGCTACGTTCCTCTTCCATGATACGAGACATCGTCCTACGATCCAGCATGTACGATGGTATACCTTCAAACTGGATTGGGTACCTCAAGACTCGATCTTGGGTCTCATTCATTGCTTTGTTAAGTGTGGAGTATGTCTCTCCAATCTTCGCCTTCTTAGCACGACTATCATCTTCTGCACGATCAGCTCGACATGATTCTCTTACCCATCCTTCCTCTGCTATTTTCAGTCTTTCGGAGGTTTCTTTCAGTTCTTTCTTCAGCTTCTCTATTTCCTCGGTCTTATCTTTGGTTTGACCCTTCTCATGGACCAGATCCCACTCCACGTTTCCTAAACGTGTATGAAGGGTCACAATCTCTCTATCCTTCTCCTCCAGAGTAGACTGCTGAACAGTCGCTCGCTCGGTCAATTCCTGAACCTCATCTTGTAACTCCACGTTACGATCATATAGTGTGTCATACATCTCAGCATCAACAGTATACCGTGGTAACTCCTCTTCTTCCTCTTCCTCATCAAACTCTTCCTCAGGACCCTCCTCAGGATCAGTCTCAGGCTCATGCTCCTGACCAACAACGGTGATCAACGGAGATGAAACCCTCTGCACCAGCTGCTCCCTAACGACATGAATGTCTCGGGGCTCCTCCTCAGTCGGTACTATAGGTAAATGGGGTCCTTCCTCCCCAGCTTGACTAGCTCCTCCAACATTCGACATCCTGACAACCAAAATTTTAAGTTTTAGTTACTAAGTCATACTATCTAACGCATACTTAACACATAAACATATAATATATTTTATTATCTTCAATGAATTACAAAAATTCATTTCTTAGAACTCGATAAGAGTTTTTCAATTTCTATCTTCTTTATAAGGCTACTACCTAAGGTTGTTTCCCCCACCTAAGGTTCATAACCTACAGCTCTGATACCAACCTGTGACACCCCCAAATCCGGATACTTCGATTCCACGGGATTTGGTGTTCACTGTACAAGCATCATCTATCTATCTACCCATAAATAATATCAAACCATACAATAGATAGAAATCATAATAAAATCTCTTCCCTTAAGGGTTACATCAACTGAATCATAAATAAATCCCAGGTTACTCTAACCTTAAAACATCAGTGCGGAATTCTAAACAAATAAGTCTTAACATCAACATAACTCAAGTCTTAAACAAATACATCAGTTAATAAATAACAGGTCTTCATCATTTGCTAACTTTGCCCTTGCCCTTACTAGTGAAAGGTTCATCGCTTCTTTCGTTCTTAACTCTGCAATGTTATTATTAAGCAAGAGTGAGCACAAATGCCCACAAGTATAATAATGAAATAACAGTATAATAACATGCGAATAAATCAAAGACGTCCGAATAAAAGCTCAACTTTTGAATCGAGAATGAATAACAAGAATCAAAAGAATTCTGAGGGTCATAAGACCTTGAACTATGTCCTAGGTTAACAAGAAATATACTTGAAACCTTTAACAGTCATAAGACTATGGACCTTCTTCTCGTACTTAGGGGGATCAGCCCTTAGTACCATACTGTGCACAATATCTTAACGCTAAAGCGTAAATAATCCCCTATACAGGGTTGTTCATCTCAATTTGACATTCGAGTCCGCACCAAAGAAAGTTTGGTTTGGATAATTTCATCAAGGGTCCTGAAATTTAGAACGCTCATCAACTATGGACTAATTGAATCAATAAGGTTCACTAGTCTAATAAGGTTCAACAATAATTGATATTTGATTAGAATAATAATCTCAAAAGTATACAATAGGACAATTATTGTATAACTGAATCATGCTTTGGAAAGATAATTAATCTTTAATATCATGCTTGAACTTGAATAATAACAAGGATAATTTATTCAAGGTAATTAATAATCTTGAAAGATATTAAAAGTAGGGTTAAGAAACTTGCTCTACATAAAAGTAACGTTTAAGTTTAAATAAACTTGCTCAATAGAATGGAGTTAGGGATAGGATACTTGCCTCTTGCGTAGATTACACTTTAACTAAGCACGTTCTTTGAATTAAATCCTACATATCATTCACATA
Source organism: Panax notoginseng (assembly GCA_016801055.1). Classification (NCBI taxonomy): domain Eukaryota; kingdom Viridiplantae; phylum Streptophyta; class Magnoliopsida; order Apiales; family Araliaceae; genus Panax; species Panax notoginseng. The sequence goes on from CM029019.1 coordinate 167,477,573, forward strand.
CACAATACCAGTTAATTATAACTTAACTGTTCATCAAAAACTCATTCTCTTTGTCTACTTTGATTTATTGACTATACTTAAGCACTTTATCACATTTACTGCCACATAATACCACTTCATGAATAATAATCTAATTATGTAATCAATAATTTAATCCACATGTAATTATGTTATTTACAAGTTATATAACTATTTTATCATCACATTATTCTTCTAACATGTTTACATGTTCATTACAATAATCTACTAACACATTGTTAGACTTAAACATTTTTTTAAAAATACATTTCTAAATTTTCTGGGGAGTGGCGCTGCGGCGCCACTAATGAACTAAGGATTCGCGCTGCGGCGCCGTGGCGCTGTGGCCGGGCCCTTGGCGCTGCGGCGCTGTGGCGCCGTGGCTCGAGTCATGGCGCTACGGCACGGTGACGCTGCGGCGCGGAAATGAACTGGTAACGGGCGCTGCGGCGCGGCATACCAGACACAGAAATGGCTGTTCGCGAAAATCGCAGAACATGCCAATTTCTCCCAAATTCTTATTTTCTACTCAAAATTAGACATACCCACAAGTTATAGTTCATGTATATTCATAATACAACATCTATAAAGTGATTTTAATCCATTAAAACATATAATCACAGATTTAAATCATGTAAAATTGGACTGTTCTTGAAGTTCTTGAGGATTTTGAACAAAAACTTATAATTTAACACTACGGATTCGTTATAACACCGAATCCGTTCGTTTAAGGCTTGATCTCTTCGTATTAACATGCTCAATAATGTAAGGGTGTAAAATTTAGGAATAATATATGATCAATACATCAATTATCACATATATGGTCATATGGCCATATCACGTACTCTGTTAATTTTGAAATAACATATACTACGTAATTTCCTGAAACTGATACTATGGTTTACACAATATATATAATTAAACACGATTTGATACATATTAAGCCATACATAAAATTATAATCATCTCATATCTCCCAAATACAGAGATTTATAGAAACATATGAAAGCCAATTTATGAAAACCAAAAGACGTAATTGTAGAAATTGGGTTTGGAGAGAATTACCCAGAGTATAAGATGATCAGATAACCCTTTTTGTAATAACCTGTAATTACACACTCACAAATTCTCTCAAAAATTCTCACCTTCTCTCTGAACTCTCTCTGAAAAATAATGCCAGACTTAGGAAATTATGAAGAAGAAGGAGGAAGCGTCGAAGAAATAAAACTGACGCGATGTGGTCAGTTGCCCAGTCATGGTTTAACTGGCCTTAACTCCTCATAATGCCATGTTTGGCTAGTTAAATAAATTACAAAACCATTTAATTTAATAAAAGATTTACAATATAGTTTAAATCATGTCACATCCATATAAAATAAATCAATATTTTATTTAAAATATAATAATATCTCAATAATGCACATAGTCACATAATTAAATTTCTCATTAATAAATAATGTCAATTTATTAAATTTCTAATTAATAATTAAATTAATTAAATAACATCATGCTTAATTAAATTATTCATTTAATTCAATAAGATCACATAATCACATACTTTGAATATTAAAATTCTCTACATTAATTTAATAAATGTAACACATATAATTAAATTAATCTACCACAATTGCATCAATTAATTATTAAATCTAATAATTAAATCGTCAAAAATATTTATTTGATTCAATAAATATTAAAATTAATTTACAAAATTCTCGTTCGTCACAGAAATCATAAGTCTAATTCTCCATTAATTGTTGAAATTCCAGATTTTGATATTGGTGATTGGTTTGGGGTATTTTATTTGTTTTTAATTTTGTTTTTATTATTTTTAATCATTGAATTGGATAGTTTAATAAAATTAGGATTAATAGGAAATTGATAATTGTGAAGTTAAGTTTCTTATTAAATTGTCTCTGTGGGAACGATACTCTATTCATCACTTTATTACTTGTTGACCACGTACACTTGCGTATTTTGCGCGTATCGAATTTACACCAACAAGTTTTTGGCGCCGTTGCCGGAGATATTTAGTATAAAACTTAATAGTTTTACAATATCAGTTTAATTAATCCAGTTTTACTTAGACATTTTTAGTTTAGTTTTGTTTCTTCTATTTCAGGTGTGGAAGCAGTTTATGCAAACTCGGTCCAAAAATCCAGATTTACTGCCTTTAGACGACGACATTGACAAAAGGTTTCAGAGGTTGAGCAAGTGGACCAAGGAAACGAGACAAGAATTTGAAACACCTGAGAAAGAAGAGGAAATGGCAGCCGAAGATCGGAAAGCATTAAGGGACTACGCGACGCCCAAGGTGACTGAACTGTAATCAAGCATCACCAGGCCCGCAATAGCAGCGAATACATTTGAAATTTATCCAGGCATGATACAAATGATTCAGAATTTAGTTCAGTTTGGGGGATTGACAAATTATAATCCGAACGAGTATCTAGTCAGTTTTTTGGAACTATGCGACACCTTTAGGTTCAATGGGGTGTCAGAAGAAGCTGTGAAACTTCGATTGTTCCCATTCTCTTTACGGGACAAGGCGAAGAGCTGCTTACATTCTTTACCATCCGGTTCGATAACTACATGGGAGGATTTAGCTCAAAAATTCCTCGCAAAATTCTTTCCCCGGCGAAAACTGTAAAGATGAGAAACGAGATAACGATGTTTGAACAGCAACATGGGGAGTCGTTTTATAAGGCTTGGGAGAGATACAAAGAATTGCTCAGAAAATGCCCACATCATGGAGCCCAAGTGGCTGCAGATGAACACCTTTTATAACTGGTTACATGGGAATCTCAGGACAAGTATTGATGCAGCGTCGGGCGGAGCATTCATGGCTAAGAGTTACGAGGAAGCATACGAGTTGATTGAAACCATAGCGTTATAACCACCTAACTACCAGTGGCCCACAGAAAGAATGACATAAACGAAGGCAGCTGGGGTGTTAGAAGTAGATAGTATGACAGCGATGCAAGCACAGATATCTGCACTTTCAAAGATGTTGGAATCGGTAACAGCAGCACAAGCACAACAAACACAGCAAGTACATCAAGCGGCAATAATATGCGAGTTGTGCGCGGGAGAGCACCCAACTGAGCAATGTGCTATTAATCCAGCAGCTGTGCAGTTCATCGGCAGTTAAAACAGAATTCCTCAAAACACATATCAGAACACATACAATCAAGGAATTAGGAGTCAACCAAATTTCTCATGGAGCAACAACTAGCAAAATTAAGCTTCACGACAATCATATCCACCAGGATTTCAGAACCAGCAACAACCAACTCAATATCAAGAAAGGAAATCCGATCTGGAGGAAGTGTTGGCAAAATTCATGACTAGCACCGATTTGGCTATAAAAAATCAAGCTATGGCTATGAAATCACAAGAGATGGCTATCAAAAATCTAGAGAATCAGATAAGTCAAATTGCGTTGGCATTGAATAACAGACCGCAAGGGACATTACCAAGTGACACCGAGAGAAATCCTAAGGGAAATCACGAGCAGTGTCAAGCTATTATGTTGAGGAGTGGAAAATAGCTTGATGGTCAAGAGCCAGAAATTTCGGTTATAAAGGAGGTTGAACTAGAGAAAGAAAATACAGTGGGTGAGGTTAAGCAAGGGCACGAAAAACACATGGAAAAGAACAGATCAGTTAACAAACCAACTGTTTATCCTGCCCCACCATTCCAGCAAAGAGTTCAAAAACAAAAATTAGACAAACAATTTGCCAAATTTTTGGAAGTTTTCAAGAAACTTCAAATCAACATACCATTTGCAGAGGCCCTAGAACAAATGCCGAGCTACACAAAATTTATGAAAGGGATTCTGTCAAGGAAGAAGAAATGGAAATATTTTGAGATTGTGGCACTAACAGAGGAGTGTAGTGCAGTATTACAGCAAAATTACCACCAATACTCAAGGACTCGGGGAGCCTCACTATCCCATGCACAATCGAGAGTATGCATTTCATCAAGTGTTTATGTGATTTGGGGGCAAGTGTAAACCTGATGCCATTGTCCGTATACTTAGAATTGGGTTTACCTGCACCAAGGCCGACGAACATTTCATTACAATTGGCAGATAGGTCAGTTACATATCCGAGAGGAATAGTAGAGGACATTTTAGTGAAGGTGGATAAGTTTATATTTCCTGCGGACTTTATCATTCTGGATTTCGAGGAGGATAAGAACATACAAATTATCCTAGGGAGACCTTTCTTGGCTACGGGAAGGACACTCATAGACGTGCAAAAAGGAGAACTTACTATGAGAGTCCAAGATCAAGAAATAAAATTTAATGTGTTCAAGGCCATGAAATTCCATTCGGATGAGGAAGAATGTTTTCGGATGGATTTAATTGAGCAAATCATCAGTGAAGATATGAGCAAGAGTTTGGTCAACAATCCATTAGAAACAACCTTACTAGGGGATGAAGAACAGGACGACCTAGAATTTGTGGACTTCTTACAGATGCTAGACTCATTGCCACGAGTTAGCAGATTCAGAGCACCGTTTGAACCTTTGCACAAGGAGGAAAAAGTTGCTAAAAAACTGAAATCGTCATTGGAGGAGCCACCAACATTGGAGCTTAAGCCACTCCCTAAACATCTCAGGTATGCGTATTTAGGCAATTCAAATTTTTTGCCTGTAATTATTTCTGCTGCACTTAACGAATTGCAGGAAGAAAAGTTGCTGAGGGTGCTTAGGAATCACAAATCAGCGATTAGTTGGACGATTGTGGATATAAAGGGAGTTAGTCCGTCATTCTGCATGCACAAGATTCTGATGGAGGATAATGCAAGACCGTCGGTGGAGCATCAACGTCGACTTAACCCAATTATGAAGGAAGTAGTAAAGAAGGAAATTCTAAAATTATTGGATGTCGGTATCATATCCAATTTCCAACAGTAAATGGGTTAGTCCGGTTCATTGTGTGCCGAAAAAGGGGGGAATGACTGTGGTACAGAATGAGGACAACGAGTTAATTCCAACAAGAACAGTTAAAGGATGGAAGGTGTGCATCGATTATAGGAGGTTGAATAAGGCAACCCGAAAAGATCATTTCCCGCTGCCCTTTATTGATCAAATGTTAAACAGATTAGCGGGATATGAGTACTACTGTTTATTGGATGGATACTCGGGCTATAACCAGATCGCCATCGCTCCTGAGGATCAAGAGAAGACGACATTTACATGCCCTTACGGCACATTTGCATTCACGAGGATGTCATTCGGGTTATGCGACTACAAAAAAATGGGGCTTTAGCAACAACCAATTTTCGTTGCTAAAGGTACCAAATTTCGTTGCAAAAGGGTTTTGGCAACGACTTTAATGTCGTTGCGTCTTTCGTTGCGCAATGAGCGTTGCTAATTGTTCCGCAACAAACTTTTTTTTTTCATTGCCAAAAGTATTACATTTTGCAACGAAATTTGGCTTTCGTACAGAGACATTGATCATTTAGCAACAAAATATATTGTTGCAAAATAATTAAAATAACGTTGCTAAAAACTCCATTTCGTTGCAAAAGCCTGCTAATTGGCAACGAAATGAACTCTTTATTTTGCAACGACCGTGCATTTTCGTTGCAATTGACACCATTTTACGACAACATTTTTCGTTGCAGTAAATTATGAAAATTGTTGCCTAAGCTTGCTTTCGTTGCGGAATGTAGACTTTTTAACAACGATTTTCGTTGCTGATTATAGTATTTGGCAACGACATTATGCTGAATCAGCAACGAAAATGTTGCTGGTTATTTTTCAATAGCAACGAAAGTCGTGGATTAGCAACGACATTATATGTTACCGTTTCTTTATATGTACAACGAAAGTTGATATGATTTGTAATGATAAAAAATGTTGTCTTTTATGTTAGTATTAACAACAATATCATCCCCGTTTTTATTAGGTTAATTTTTCGTTGCCAAATATTATATTTTTAATGCCATTAGCAACGAAAATTTGTTGCTGAATGTATAAAAAATTATTGCTATATTAAAACTTGTTCAATGCTTTGGTAACAAATTATATTGTTGCCAAATCAAAATTTGACATTCTTTTTGTGTACCTGACTGGCTCAATGTTCCCATAGCAAATAATGACAAAAATACAAAAAACTAAAATATTATTAACTTAATAAAATCATCCACTACATAATCATTCATTATCTTTACAATTAATCATCTAAAACTACCACAGTTCTTCAATCAAAGTATATATCTACATATATAGAGAGAGTACACTTCATAATTGTGTCTCTTATCTTCCGTAAACGTAGCACGAAAATTTGATACCCAGTATTGTAAGGCAAGTCGTAAAAGCAGTCTTCCTGCACATATTTAAAAATAATAGCAAGTCAGAAAAATGAAGCAAATAGGTCACCAGAGGCACTTAATGCCAAAATTAATACACAAAAACAATAAAGTTGCTACGTGGTACTAATATTATTAAACCAACAGACTACACACAATATTTATTAAATGGTTGAGCATATAGAAAGATTGTAGAGTCCTTCAACTGACTAAATAAAATGCCTTAAACAAGATAACATGAATATACAAGCTCACAACATGCTTTCTCACACAGGCTAATTGTGTATCAACAGCAACAAAAGAAAGGCTGGAATTGCTTCTACATTAAGAAACTTGAGGATAGCTATGCACGCATAACATATTTCTAGTATTCAGTACTATGCGGAATTTCTGCCAACTTCGTCATTCCAACAACAAGAAGAAAAAAAAAGGAAGTCAAACAAACCGTAGTAGCATTATATATAAAACAGATAAACAAACCACTGAAAAGTGATACAACCATATATAATGAAGACACAGCTTTCTCATAGGAGTTGGTGATACTCATTGTTATTCTAGATCAGTACCTGCTAAATGCGAGCATTGCTTCAAAGGGGGTAATAACAGGAGCTAAGAACTCTTTGCTATCCAGAAGAGCAGTTTGTGCACAAGAGACATAAATGAAATCATCACACTGAGAAAGAGAGAGAAAAAGTCGCTTAAACTCCACTTCTGCATGAAAAATGTTTATTCTTAAGTGCACTTATCAAAGTTTACCTTGGGAAAATTAGCGAGTTTTGTAGGATTTGGTCTTCCCATGGCCAAAGTGTAGACCTTCTTCCCAGCTCCTGTGATCAACTCTTTCATTTGATGAATCATATGAAGATAACCAGCTGCATAATATTTTTAGAAAAAACATTTAGTAGTCTAACAAGATGCATCATCAGACTAATGTGCTGGATGAACCCAAATTATTACTAGGTATTATATAATAATTTCCAGAAAAATTAAAATTTTCTATTTTATCAGAACAACTATGTAAAAACATATTATAACTAGAATAATCCAAAGTAAAATGAGTAGATCTTATAAATTTGTGCACGGTTACGTTAAATACAACCTAAGCTAAGAGTAACTTAGACATGGCTTAAGTAGGGAAACAAAAATCATCAAAAAGTCTAAAAGAAACAAGAAATCTTTTCTTCGTCAACTCTATATACTCGAACAATAATGCATATTACATTAGCACATCACAGGCTATTCATCTCTAGAAATGAATTTTTAAAGAGAAATCCTACATGAAGAATGCAGCAAACAAATAATAAAAACTCTCAGATGTAAACATACCAACGCCAAGAGTTCCCACCAGTATTCCAACAATGTTAGCATCCTTTGCTTTCTCAACTAGGTAATATCTGCATATCATTATTCACCATGTAACTCACATGATACAACTACCGAAGTGGCAAGTGGATATACAAAAAGGAGTTGAGTTATAAGAAGATAAAAGAGGCAACAAACCAAAGGGAAAAAGAAGATTACAAATAGCAAATTGTACCTACGCTTAATAATTCTTCTCTGTTGAGAAAGGTCAGTTATCAAGCGATTTTCTGTAGCATCGTATCTGACTGAGACAAAAGCAAGCAAAATTAATATAAATATGATTTTTTTTGCCAAATAAAGTCAGACAAAGGAATTCATCATGCATGTTTTGTTTTATTTTTCCCCTCTACAATAGTATTGTTGCAAATGACAAATAAGACTACCCGGTTGGCTGGTTATAATATCAGAACAAATAGTTCACAATAACACTGTTGTCAAATTTGACAAACATAAAGGTAACTTAACACTTGTGGCTTTGCATGGAAAAAGAATATGATGAAAATATTGAATGGTGAAATATCAGAACTAGTACACATCACCAATTTTGTCTAATTTCTATAGAAAGGGAAAGTTCCTATTTTCCGAATACTAGCTCAACTTGCTCCAATACTAAATTATGATATTATCAAAAATAGAGTACACATTAAAGGACTGATAGCAGTAATCATGTAAAGGAAATAAATTGAAGCAATTCACAAGAATAAAGTGTAACAGCTCAAATTTAATGATCAATCTTTCATAACCATTTCCTATATAATATTAGAATAAAACAGCAGACCAATACCAAGGCATAAGAAGCAGATGTTGGGTTCATAATGTCAAGAAAATGATTAATACACAAAACTGATCATCACAGAAGATTTGGGAAGGTCAGAGGCAACCTTGCACTGCACCGAAACACGCACAACAGGTGACACATAAAACTTCATAGCTTTAATTGGATGGCATCAACTTCTTTCTCATTCGTCAGAGTAGCATTTTAGTGATGAACTGATCCAAGCCAACCAAGGCAACTGTATTTCCGCACATCCTAACAAATACATTAGCACATCCAACAAATACATTAGAACAAACAACCATAGAAGAATGGAATATCATAACATGAGGCTAATGTCCCAGTTTAATAAAACATCAATAACAACTTTATTAAAATAAGCTAATTAACGAGAGCTCACCTTGAATATGCAGCTGAGGTTCATCAAAACCTCTACCACGAACAGCTGAGGTTCATCAATAAAACATCACCTTCAATAAACATCTCTACCGGCCGTACACAAAGAACAAAGAGCTTGGCAAAACAAACTAAAGGGGGTTCTTTTCTAGAAAGAGAAAGAGGGTTTCGACTCACTATACGGATATCAACAAGCCAATCTCCGAACTCTTTGTTGATTCGTCGCTTGATGTGCGACCGGATCGCCGGGATCTGCTTCTCGAGCATCCATATATTTCCCTCATTAGCAGCCTCCTCAAATTCCTCCCTCAAATCATGAGTTTCCCTAACAGGGATAGCCAAATTGAGGCTTTTCACAAAACTATCCTCTGCATCCTCCCAAACAGAATCATCTGCCTTATCGGCATTTGCCCACCCAATAAATTCCTTCCCATAAACCTTAACCTTATTAGCATCGTTGAATTCAACCCCATAAGTATTCTCAAACAAACACTCTTGATACTTGGTCACAAAACTTCTATAACCTTCCTCATTGAAAAACTTCATGGCCCAAACTCCCTTCCAAACTAAATCAACACGAAGTTGGTCCAATAAAGTCTTCAATTGCATCTCAGCACTTACTCTAACTCGAACTTTCGACCCAATCTTCAATACCCACCAAGCATCTTTCTCCTCCTCCTCATCATTTTCCTCTACACCTTCTGATTCTTCAATTTTGGGGGTATTGATGAAGGAATATGAAGTGACCTTATCGGATACAATCCATTTGGAATTGGGGTGTTTCCGCCAACGTGAATATAGAGCTTCACGGCGGACGGATTTGAGATGGCTATTTGAGATTAAGGGCTTTAAGCTCGGCTTCTATTTCGGCCGACGGGGAGAGGCGGAGCTACGAAACGGCGAGACAGACAGACGGCGAAGGCCGGAGATTGAGACGGGAAGAGGCGGATGCCGGAGATTGAGACGGGAAGAGGCCGGAGAGTCGAGAGGCAAGAAGAGGCTGAGGAATTGGGAATGAAGGGGGCAAGGGGCTAGGGCAAAATGCATACGGTACAGACTAGGAGTATTAAGTATACATATAATAATAATAATAATAATAATAATAAAATAAATAGAACTAATAATAGTACTAATAATAACAATAATAACAATAATAACAATAATTGTAAGACCTCAACTTTTATAAATAAAGATGAATTTTTTATAAATATCATTTTTGAATATTATGGAGTTAATTTGATATAATGTTATAGTTGTGGGTAATATTTATAAATTTTGTAAAGTACGCAAGTTGTTATATAATATTCGATTGGTCGGGGAATATTCGTTTTAACAGGGAATATTCGTACAACGCACAATCATTGGTGGACCCCACAACGAAATTATTGTCGGATTGAGAAAACGACAAAAATATTTATTAAAAATAACGGCGGAAGTTTTACCATTATTACTGTTGAACTACTCGGTAGTAAAAGTACAGTAATACGTGTGGTTGCATAGTAGCACACGGTATTGATTATTAATGCTTATGTGAGAAGTCACTCAGTTTGATTCCATTATTGTCAGTTAATAATATGAATTATTTAGCGATAATGACGTTTTGTTTTATTCGTATTATTAACGTAATAAAACAGAAACATCTTTTTATATAAAACAAAATACTTTATTAAAGTTATTCTATAAATAGAATATATTATATTTTATTTAAAAGATTTTTCTTTAAATATGGACCGTCAGATTAAAGTAATCAATCTGGACCGTTCATGGATTAGTTACTATGCATTCTATTTTTCTATAAATAGCAGCTCATTCCTTCATTATTTTTTACGAATTCATTGAACTCTAGAGAGAGAAACTATAGAGAGAAACTATAGAGAGAGAGAAGAAGAGTATTCTGCTACTTAACTACTTCCTTATTTCAGCTCGTCTTTAAAACGGTAAGGGGTGTTATTCTGTCTTATTCATGAAGAGAACTGTTGTTATTCCATTTCTTATTATTCTGTTCGAATAACCTGTATACGCGGATCAACCATATACTTGGTGATATTCCTATTATTCTTCTTTGGAACATCCTGTCTGTGTGTTTTACACCGGACCTAGTTCTGTTTTGTTATTATTCTGTTGGAACATCCTGTCTGTGTGTTTTATTACACCGGACCTGGTTCCATTTATTATTATTCTGTTGGAACATCCTGTCTGTGTGTTTTACACCGGACCTGGTTCCATTATTTATTATTCTGTCGGAATATCCTGTCTGTGCGTTTACGCCGGACCTGGTTCCATTATTTATTATTCTGTTAAGAATAACCTGTCTGTGCGGTCTATCGCATGTATGGTGATTTCTTTTGTTATTCCATTCTTTATTATACTCAGTTGATTAAAACTTTGACTTCTATACTCCATAAAATTTGTGGAATATCCTTGACGTTTGCGCTTCATCTAGTATCTATTCATGAAAATATTCTCCTGATCAGTCTTGAAGTTTACTCCACAAAGCAGTATCATGTTGACAATTTGGACGTTATTTAATTCCTGGATAAATTAATTCTTGAACTTGTTTTATTGAATTCTTATATCATTGTCATCATCCTCATGTTTATATTTTGTTGAAAGTCATCTGTGGCCTGTAGTGCATAGATGGACTTGGTATGATTATGACTAGGATCATTCGGTGTAATCATGACCGTAATGTTACAAATGATGTGGTAAAAGTCCTCATTGGCCCGTAGTGCATTGATGGACAGTTGTTGGCATGATCATGACCATTAATGAATATACGAATATCCTTGGCCGTAGTGCAGGGTGATTCGATGATGTGGATTATTTTATTAAGCTGAGTCCCAGCGATAACAGTGTTGAAAGACCTTTTAAATCATAAAAGATAGTAGAGTTTATTTCTACTTGACTCTTTTAATAGATTGCTTGTTCCACTGTAGTTAAACTTGATGTCTATTATATTTTATCAGTTTAACATTGTTGAAGGCTAATGATAATTTATTCTGCATTATCTTAGTCATAATATTCTTACTGGGCTAGTTGAGCTCACCCTTTCTTTCACTGTTCTCTTCAGGAAATGAGAACGTAGCTGGGACAAGTCGGGGAACGGAGTGATGGTCCCGAATGATAGTATTAGTTAGTAGTCCTCACTATTCTATGTAATAGTGTGTTAATAAATGTAATGAGGACTCCTTTTGAGTATGACTACTCTCTAGATATAATATTTTGTATTCAAACTCGCAGTTTATGTTTTGTCGTATTGTACACGACAGTTGTATTAGTAAGTTGTATTTGTATTCTGTACTTTGTATCTGACGACCCAAGATAGGTGATGTATACCTAATTTTTGGGGCGTCACAGTTGGTATCAGAGCCTAGGGATATGATCCCTGGCTAAGATATGAGAATAGAACTAGGAGGGAGAGACGGGGAATTCCTTCGCTAGTATGACCTACCTAAGTTTATTTGCATGGTATTTAATTGGTCGGTCATAATATAAGGATAATATATGACATATCAATTAGTTTTATTTTGTGGCAGTATCTGAAAATGGCATCTGGGAATGTTGAGAATAGCAATGGAGCACAGGCGATTATTGATTCACCACATATCAATAATCAGGATAATGTTCATCAGGAAGGTGACAATCCTCATGCAAACAACCACACTGACCAGATGATGAATGATGGAATGTTCAGAAGTTTTATGCATTCATGCAACAACAACAGTGAAGCGGCTCCTGTCCACAACGTAGGTGGAAATACTGGAAACTCTCAGGGCGGTCACCGCTAAGCAGTTTAAGGAGCTGGGACCACCGGAGTTTAAGGGAGAACCCAAACCACTTGTAGCTAAAACATGGATAAAGCAGATCACCAAGATATTTGATGTCTTGGGTTGCTCCGAGGAGCAAAAGGCTCCCTTTGCCGTTTTTATGTTGCGAGGAGAGCAGATTACTACTGGTGGAATCGATAAAGCGTACTCAACTTCCGCACTTGAAGATGTCATTTGGAGAAGTTCCAAGAGCTGTTTAACGACAAAA
>CM029019.1:167490581-167631076 GCA_016801055.1 Panax notoginseng
AATTCTCTCAAAAATTCTCACCTTCTCTCTGAACTCTCTCTGAAAAATAATGCCAGACTTAGGAAATTATGAAGAAGAAGGAGGAAGCGTCGAAGAAATAAAACTGACGCGATGTGGTCAGTTGCCCAGTCATGGGTTAACTGGCCTTAACTCCTCATAATGCATGTTTGGCTAGTTAAATAAATTACAAAACCATTTAATTTAATAAAACCTTTACAATTTAGTTTAAATCATGTCACATCCATATAAAATAAATCAATATTTTATTTAAAATATAATAATTTCTCAATAATGCACATAGTCACATAATTAAATTTTCATTAATAAATAATGTCAATTTATTAAATTTCCAATTAATAATTAAATTAATTAAATAACATCATGCTTAATTAAATTATTCATTTAATTCAATAAGCTCACATAATCACATACTTTGAATATTAAAATTCTCTACATTAATTTAATAAATGTAACACATATAATTAAATTAATCTACCACAATTGCATCAATTAATTATTAAATCTAATATTTAAATCGTCGAAAATATTTATTTGATTCAATAAATATTAAAATTATTTACAAAATTCTCGTTCGTCACATCTTTCCCCCCTATAAAAGGATTCTGTCCCCAGAATCACGACTCAATAAAATTCAACAGTTACATTCTCCCCCCTTATAAAGATTCTGTCCCCAAAATCGCTTACACATAATTAAGTAAACAAATGAGGGTAATTTTTCATCATATTCTCTTCGAGTTCCCACGTAGCTTCTTCAGCGTTGTGGTTCCTCCAAATTACCTTAACAAAGGTATTACTTTATTTCTCAGAACTTGTTTTTTCGGTCGACAATTGGACAGGAATTTCTTCATAAGATAAGTCTTTCTCAAATGCAGGGTTCGTATTTATTTACATGCTTGTAATCAGGTTGTAAGGTCGTAACACAGAAACATGGAAGACGTTGTGGATATTCTCGAGTGCTGGAGGTAAGGCTACCTCGTACGCAACTTCTCCAATTCTTCGCAGTACCTCAAAGGGTCCAATAAATCTTGGGCTCAATTTTCCTTTCTTTCCGAACTTGATCTTTCCCTTCCAGGAGAGACCTTCAAAAAACATAACTACCTGGTTCAAACTCGATATTTTTACGATGTGGATCAGCGTATTTCTTCTGTCGATCTTGAGCTGCTACCAGTCGTGCTCGGATCACTTTAACTATTTCTGCCGTCTGCTGTACCAATTCTGGCCCTAGCAATTGTCTTTCACCAACTTCATCCCAATAAAGCGGAGTTCTGCACTTTCTGCCGTATAACGCTTCGTAAGGTGGCATACCAATACTAGCGTGGTAACTGTTGTTGTAGCGAACTCTACTACGGTAGGTGATCATCCCAATTTCCTTTGAAAGTCCATTACACAGGCTCGTAACATATCTTCTAGTGTTTGAATCGTTCGTTCGCTCTGTCCATCTGTTTGAGGGTGGTAAGCTGTACTCATTCGCAGTTGTGTACCCATGCATTCCTGAAGACGTTTCCAGAAATTTGATGTAAAGCGCGGATCCCTATCTGAAACAATAGACACCGCACTCCATGCCTCGAAATAATCTCTTTCACATATAATCTTGCCAACTGATCTCTAAGTTAAATCTAATTTTGATAGGAAGGAAGTGCACGGATTTCGTCAGTCGGTCAATGATAACCCATACTGCGTCGTAGCCTTTCTGAGTCGTCGGAAGGCAAACCACGAAGTTCATCGTAATATGTTCCCATTTCCATTTCTGGGATCTCCAACGGTTGTAGCAATCCACTCGGTCTCTGATGTTCTGCTTTAACTTTCTGACATGTCAGGCATTTGGCAACACATTCTGAACATCACGTTTCAAATTCGGCCACCAAAATGTTGTCTAAGATCTTGGTACATCTTGGTACTACCAGGGTGAATTGAATATCGTGAACTATGAGCCTCGCTTAAAATATATTCCTTAATCTCTTGTACTGGTGGTACCCATTCTGCTTTCAAATCTCAATAATCCTTCCTTATCCATCTTAAATCTTGGTTCGGTTCCTTCAGATAGTTTCGTTGTCACCTTTTTGCATTCATTATCCTGAAGCTGAGCCTCCTCACTCTATCTAGTAAGTTGTACCAGATTGCATCTGAAATAGCTTCTCATCAATCTCCATGGATACTTCACTTCTAACTCCAGTTTCTCCATATCTGTAATTAACTCCTGCTGAGCAGTCAACATCATCAATTTCTCACGACCCTTTCTACTTAAGGCGTCGGCAACCACATTAGCCTTACCCGGATGGTATAAAATCTCACAGTCATAATCCTTGATTAATTCCAACCATCTTTTTGACGCATATTCAAATCTTTCTGTGTAAAAATATATTTCAGACTCTTGTGGTCCGTATATATTTCACACTTCTCCCGTATAGATAGTGCCTCCAAATTTTCAAAGCAAAAATAACTGCAGCTAACTCCATATCATGGGTTGGGTAACCCTTCTCGTAATCCTTCAACTACCGTGATGCATACGCAATGACTTGTCGTTTTGCATCAGCACACAGCCAAGTCCTTTATGCGAGCATCGCTAAAAACAACAAAATTTCCTGTATCATCCGGAAGAGATAACACAGGCGCTGTACTCAACCTCTTCTTTAATTCTTGAAAACTCTCCTCACACTTCTCCGTCAAACAAATTTCACAGCTTTTAGAGTTAAATTCGTTAACGGAGTTGCGATCTTAGAAAAATCTTGTATGAATCTTCTATAATATCCTGCTAATCCAAGAAAACTTCTTACTTCTGACGGCGTTCTCGCTGATCCCAGTTAATCACAGCTTCTACTTTGGATGGATCTACCGAAATTCCATCTTTATCGATTACGTGACCAAGAAATTGTACTCTCTCGATCCAGAATTCGCATTTCGAAAATTTAGCATACAACTTCTCCCTTCTCAGTACTTCTAACGTTAACCTCAAATGTTCTTCGTGTTCTTCTTTGGTTTTGGAATATACCAGAATGTCGTCTATAAATACCACCACGAATTTGTCCAAAAATGGCTTGAACACACACCATTCATTAGTCCCATAAATGCTGCAGGAGCATTCGTAAGACCAAACGACATTACTAAAAACTCATAATGACCATATCGCGTTCGGAACGCTGTCTTCGGTACATCCTCTGGCCTCACCTTCAGTTAGTGATAACCACTCCTCAAGTCAATCTTGGAAAAGTATTTTGCTCCCTTCAATTGATCAAACAGATCATTGATCCTTGGTAATGGATATCTGTTCTTAATCGTGACCTTATTTAATTCTCTGTAGTCAATGCAGAGCCTCAACGATCCGTCCTTCTTTTTCACGAACAACCCGACGCTCCCCACGGCGATACGCTCGGTTGAATGTACTTTTTGTCCAACAATTCTTATAGTTGTACCATTAATTCCTTCATCTCTACTGACGCCATTCGGTATGGTGCCTTCGATATTGGAGCAGTTCCGGGCGCCAAATCAATCACAAAGTATACTTCTCTATCTGGTGGAAGTCCTGGCAAATCGTCTGGAAATACATCGACGAAGTCCTCACAATCGGTATCTCCTCTACCTTCGGGTTCTCTTTTCGACTGTCGACTATGTAAGCTAAATATCCTACACAGCCTTGTCTTAATAACTTCCTGGCCTGCAACATCGTCAGACAACTCGCTTGTCTAGGCGACTTGCTACCATAAAACACAACCTTTGACGGAGTCATAAGGTTAATACGCTTCTTTTGGCAGTCAATTACAGCCCCATAATTGGATAGCCAATCCATACCAATATAACGTCGAATTCCCCCAATCGAATAGGGATAAGATCTACATTCATGATATTACCCTTAATATCCACCCTACAGTTCTTAAACACGTACTTAACAGGGATTATTTCTCTATTCGCAATTTCTATGTTCATGGGGTAATCCAATTCATCCATAAGCAACTCTAAACTATTAGCAAAGTCTTCGGATATAAAGGAACAAGTAGCACCCGAATCAAACAAAATATAAGCATTAATTTCATTGATCGGAATGATACCTGACACCACTTCACGAGACTGGATTGCATCCTGCACCGTCATATTAAAAGTTCTGGCGGTTGGTCGGTTTGTTACAGGTGGTCCGGTGATGGTTAGGGTATTTCCACTGCTATTTCCTCGGTTTCCTCCTTGTCCTGATCCTCCCGATCTCTTCTTGAGACAGTCTCTTGCTAAATGATCTTTCGAACCACAGTTGAAACAAGCACCCTTCTTTGGGTTTGGACAATTTGGTGCTATGTTGTAAGACCCCGAATTTTATGAAATAAAAGTATTCAATTTTTTCTTATAATTACTATTCAATAAATGGTTAAATTGATAAATGTTAAAGTTAAGGGTGATATATGAATTTTTTTCAAAATACACAAGTGGTTATAAAATATTCATTGTTGTCGGGAAATATTCATTTGGTCGTGGAATATTCTTTCTGTCGGGGAATATTCGTATGACGGCGCAGCCATTTGTGGGCCCCATAACAGAATAACTGTTGGATGAAGAAAACGACAAATTTGAGTTTTTACAAATAACAGCGTAGTTGTTACCGTTAACACTGTTGAAATACCCGGTGGTTAAAATACAATAATATGCGTTATTGCACAGTAGCACACGGTATTGCACAGTATTTTTGAAATTATTAATTCTTACGTAAGAAGGCACTACTCAATAATTGTTACAGTAGTTACTGTTCAATAATTTATTTTATTAATTCAATAATTGTTGCTGCACAGTACTTTCCATTATCAGATCAATAATTCATATTATTTAAATAGTATTATTAGATAGCATTATTGGCAATGTCTAGAAAGTTCTGTCTAAGGAGAGGTTTGGTCATCTAATTGCGCGCCAGTAAGGAGAAATCCTTATTAGAAAGCCCCCTCTTTCCTGGGAACGGCCTGGTTGTCATAAATGTGATTCTATAATATTATTTATGAATAATTAATTATTGATCTATATGATAAGGAAATATTTATTTGATGTGGATATAAATGAGGGATATATTTTTGTGGTTAAAAATGAAGGAGTTAATGTTGAAGTGTTTTATCTGTATTTTTGTCGGAACGGAGGTATTGAAAATCAAATTAGGGTTTTTAAGATATTTTGCAAAGGTTATAATTTTTAATCCGACCGTTGGATCGTGGAAATATTTGGATATGTTATACATATATAAGTTGAGCATATGTCCACAAATTTTGAACCGTTAAAAATGAACGTATGATTTGTTATGAATTTTACGAGATGACTGGTTCAGAAATTATTGAATTTTCGGAGTTTATTATTTTGGTGGAAAATTCTAGAATTGGTGGGCTCCACTCTTGGTTGGTGAAGAAATATGCTAAATTTTATTTCAAATGTGGTGGGTGGGAATAGTAGCAGGTAAAGCCATCAGGTTGCAGGTCAAGCCTACTAAAATTTTCCTATAAATAGAGGGCTAAGTTAGAATTGAAAATCACACCAGAAACAAGTTTTCTCTCTTTCTCTCTCTAGATTATTGAGTGTATTTTGTGAGTATTTAGATACTTTGAGAGTTGCTACTCAGTGCAAGTTTCCTTCGGCTTTGTATTCCAGTCAGAAATACTGCACTTTTGAGGTAAGGGATAGTAAGGGATAGTAAGAGATATTAAAGGTTATTATATTTCCAGTTTCGTAATTTTTCTGACCTTTAAAAATTCTGGAAAAATTTGAAATGATATTTTGATGAGTTTTCTTGATTGTGTCCAAAAATAGTGCTTTTTGAATGTATAGATTAAGAGTTATGAATTTTATGAGAAAAGACTATTTTAAAAGTAGCTGCTTATAATTCCTTGTGGTTAACTTCAAAATTGATAAAATTTTTATTGGGAGTACATGTATATGATAGGAGTATACTCTGTGAATTTCAGAATTTTTAGATAAAAGTACAATTTTTGATAAATGTCTAAATATTCGGCTGTTTTGGCCATATGAAAAATAGTAAATGACTTTTAAAAATTATGAGAAAAATATATGTTCAATATGGGACTATATTCTGTTAAATCTCAGAAAAGAAATATTTTTGTAACTGATTTGGTATTTTTCATGAAAATGGTCTAGTTATGCGTAAATGAATTAAATATGTTATATGAAGTAAGAAAATTGAAAAATAGGATTTTATGACTTGAGAATCCTATATGAGGTATATGCAGATTTTTTGTAACGACCCCAAAATAGATCCATTCCATCCAACCTATTCTGAGTCGCCAAATACATGGTACAGAAAACAACTACAACTTTATTACAACAATTGTCGTACAAAATACAACAACACATATGCTGTGAGTTTGGATACAAATATATACCAAATGTGACTCATGTTCCAACCGTGGACATCACCTCACAATGACACCTTACATAAAGGTATAGTCAAAAATGTTTTAGAAATTAGAATCTTTGGGAAGTGCTCAAGGAAACCTTCGTACATGGGAGGCCACGCGTCTAGGTTATGATAGATATCATATGGCCACAGAATTATCCTTGGTTGACCCAATAGACCCCAAAGAAAAACGAGAAGATTACTATCATATTCTTCCCAATGGTGAGTCTTCTTTTGACATATCATTATCTCTACTATCTCTAATTGAGAATTATACTTCAAACAAACACCAAGATTATATAGGTAGTGCTCGTATATATACTCAGCAAGTGGATGAGCACATCCCTGTCTTATGATGACACGAGGTTGTATGTCGTTAGACATCTTATATGATAGTGGCAAACCACCCTTCCAACGTTGGGTACATCTTACCCTATTGGATTCACCAAATATAACTACTAAATGAACTTTTCTATACTGCTTCGGGAGAACATCCACAGCTAGAGACCACCGTTCTATTTCCCCATTACCCTCGCTCGACCCAGCTACACTCTTATTACCTGAAAGGAATTGTGAAACAAAAGGGTGAGCACAACTAGCTCAGTAAAGAATATCATGACTAAAGATAATTAAATTATCAATAGCCTTCATCAATAATAAATCAGAGATTTAGAACATATGGTAAATGATAAAAATTTCAACCATAGTTGCAGCGGAACGAGCAATCCATTAGAAGAGTCAAATAGACTATAAAGTCTATTATCTTCTCCATGTTAAAAATCCACCAACAATATTTTATCCATGTAACATCACTCAACAGTTCCTTTCCACAATCATATGAATAACTCATAATCATAACTGTGATTCTAAATTCCTCTTCTCATCCAGGACGAAGATAATTTTCATCACTTGTCTTTACCTGAAACATCAAAGATCATGGTTATACCAAATCACAATTCTTGTTCATAATCATACTAATAATTCATCTTTGCACTACGGGCCAAAGATATTCGTCAACAGTTTATCTTTCCACTACTGGCCAAAGATATTCAACAACAGTTCATCTTTGCACTACAGGCCAAAGATATTCAAAAACATATCATCTTTGCACTACAGGCCAAAGATATTCATCAATAGTTCATATTTGCACTACAGACCAAATATATTCATCAACAGTTCATATTTGCACTACATGCCAAATATATTAATATCTCAAAGAATTATAATTATTTTAGAATTTATATAAACAATAATTATAACCATGTTGATCAATTCACCTTTGCACTTAAGCTTAAGATATTCAATTATAAATTCAATGGTCATGATCATACCAGTCACAATTCAACTTTGCACTACAGGCCAAAGAGAACCCTAGTCATGATCATACTAATAATCTACCCATCTTTACACTCCAGTGAAAGAGAATTTCAACATCAAGGTTATAAAAATGTTATATATAATAGTAAAATCAATATAATCAAAACATCTAGATTTAATCTCAAGAGTAATATTCATAAATCAACTATAATTTAGTTAGAAAAAGAAACCAATTTTATCTTGAATAGTACCCGTGAATAGTAACTCGTGAATAGTAACTCATGAATAGTAATTCCGACACAAAAAGGTAGAAATTCCACAATAAAATCCATACCAATATTTCGGTATAATGATATTGAAAGAATAACATTTCTTAAGCTTATAAACAATTTATTTAAATTGTTTACACTTACTAAATAATGCATTTAATCATTCAAAAATACCAAACTCATAAGATTTCATTACCAATAACCAAAATCCTCATCAAAAATCTGCATATACCTCATATAGGATTCTCAAGCTAATAAATCCTATTTTCCAATTTTCTTACTTCACATAACATATTTAATTCATTTACTCATAACTAGATATTTTTATGAAAAATACCAAATCAGTCCAAAAATATTTCTTTTCTGGAATTTAGCATAATATAGTCCCATAGTGAACATATATTTTTCTCAGAATTTTTAAAAGTCATTTACTATTTTTCATATGGCCAAAATAGCCGAATATTTAGACATTTATCAAAAATTGTACTCTTATCTAAAAATTCTGAAATTCACAGAGTATACTCCTTCATATACATGTACTTCTAATAAAAATTTCATCAATTTTGGAGTTAACCACAAGAAATTATAAGTTGTTACTTTTAAAATAGTTTTTTCTCATAAAATTCATAACTCTCAATCTATACATCCAAAAATCACCATTTTTGGACACAATCAAGAAAACTCATCAAAATATCATTTCAAATTTTTCCAGAATTTTTGAAAGTCAGAAAAATTACGAAACTGGAAAATATAACAACCCTTAAAATCTCTTACTATCCCTTACAATCCCTTACCTCAAAAGAGCAGTACTTCTGACTGGATATCGGATATGATGCTGAAGAAAACTTGCACTGATGAATAGCAACTCACCAAGTATCTAAAAACTCACAAAATATACTTCATAATATAGAGAAAGAAAGAGAGAAAGCTTATGTTTCTGGTGTGATTTTCAATTTTAACTTAGCCCTCTATTTATAGGAAAATTTTGGTAGGTTTGACCTGCAACCTGATGGCTTTACCTGCTACTATTCCCACCCACCACATTTGAAATATAATTCAGCACATTTCTTCACCAACCACAAGTGGGGCCCACCAATTCTAGAATTTTCCACCAAAATGATTTATAACCTGATTTCCGAATCAGCCACCTCTTAAAATTCATAACAAATCATACGTTCAATTTTAACGGTTCAAAATTTGTGGACATATACTCAACTTATATATGTATAACATATCCAAAAATTACCACGATCCAACGGTCGGATTAAAAATTATAACCCCCGCAAAATATCTCAAAAACCCTGATTTTTAATACCTCCATTCCGACAAAAATACTGATAAAAACCTCAACATTAACTCCTTCATTTTTAACCACAAAAATATATCCCTCATTTATATCCACATAAAATAAATATTTCCTTATCATATGAATCAATAATTAATTATTCACAAATAATATTACAGAATCACATTTATGACAACCAGGCCGTTCCCAGGAAAGAGGGGGCTTTCTAATAAGAATTTCTCCTTACTGGCGCGCAATTAAATGACCAAACCTCTCCTTAGACAGAACTTTCTAGACATTGCCAATAATGTTATCTAATAATATTATTCAAATAATATGAATTATTGATCTGATAATAGAAAATACTGTGCAGCAACAATTATTGAAACAACAATAATATAAAATATCAACGTAGCAATTATTGAATCAATAAAATAAAATATTGAACAGTAATTACTGTAACAATTATTGAGTAGTGCCTTCTTACGTAAGAATCAATAATTTCAAAAATACTATGCAATACCGTGTGCTACTGTGCAATAACGCGTATTACTGTATTTTAACCACCGGGTATTCCAACAGTGTTAACGGTAACAACTACGCCGTTATTTATAAAAACTCAAATTTGTCGTTTTCCTTCACCCGACAGTTATTCGTTATGGGGCCCACAAATAGCTGCGCCGTCGTACGAATATTCTCCGACAGAAAGAATATTCCACGACCAAACGAATATTCCCCGACAACAATGATTATTTTATAACCACTTGCTTATTTTGAAAAAAAAATTCATATTTCACCCATAACTTTAAACTTTTATCAATTTAACCATTTACTGAATAGTAATTATAAGAAAAATTGAATACTTTTATTTCATAAAATTCGGGGTCTTACAATCTCCCCTCCTTATGAAATTTCGTCCCCGAAATTTACGTACCTGATATTTCAAAGAGTTGAGAATACCTTCCTTTCATTTCAGATTCCATCTTCCCTGTCATTATAATTTCTTCATTGCTCATCTCCTGTATTTCTGATATCATACTAGCATACAGCTTCAAAAACAAAGGTTAATTGAACAAATTAACATATCACATAATATCCCAATATTATGACTGACCAACAAATAAGCTTAGGTAGGACACACTAGCGAAGAATTTACTCATCTCTCCCCTCCTAGTTGTATTCCCCGATCTCCGCCAGAGATCATATCCCTAAGCTCTGATACCAAATGTAACGACCCCAAAATAGGTCCATTCCATCCAACCTATTCTGAGTCGCCAAATACATGGTACAGAAAACAACTACAACTTTATTACAACAATTGTCGTGCAAAATACAACAACACATATGCTGTGAGTTTGGATACAAATATATACCAAATGTGACTCATGTTCCAACCGTGGACATCACCTCACAATGACACCTTACATAAAGGTATAGTCAAAAATTGTTTTAGAAATTAGAATCTTTGGGAAGTGCTCAAGGAAACCTTCGTACATGGGAGGCCACGCGTCTAGGTTATGATAGATATCATATGGCCACAGAATTATCCTTGGTTGACCCAATAGACCCCAAAGAAAAACGAGAAGATTACTATCATATTCTTCCCAATGGTGAGTCTTCTCTTGACATATCATTATCTCTACTATCTCTAATTGAGAATTATACTTCAAACAAACACCAAGATTATATAGGTAGTGCTCGTATATATACTCAGCAAGTGGATGAGCACATCCCTGTCTTATGATGACACGAGGTTGTATGTCGTTAGACATCTTATATGATAGTGGCAAACCACCCTTCCAACGTTGGGTACATCTTACCCTATTGGATTCACCAAATATAACTACTAAATGAACTTTTCTATACTGCTTCGGGAGAACATCCACAACTAGAGACCACCGTTCTATTTCCCCATTACCCTCGCTCGACCCAACTACACTCTTATTACCTGAAAGGAATTGTGAAACAAAAGGGTGAGCACAACTAGCTCAGTAAAGAATATCATGACTAAAGATAATTAAATTATCAATAGCCTTCATCAATAATAAATCAGAGATTTAGAACATATGGTAAATGATAAAAATTTCAACCATAGTTGCAGCGGAACGAGCAATCCATTAGAAGAGTCAAATAGACTATAAAGTCTATTATCTTCTCCATGTTAAAAATCCACCAACAATATTTTATCCATGTAACATCACTCAACAGTTCCTTTCCACAATCATATGAATAACTCATAATCATAACTGTAGTTCTAAATTCCTCTTCTCATCCAGGACAAAGATAATTTTCATCACTTGTCTTTACCTGAAACATCAAGATCATTGTTATACCAAATCACAATTCTTGTTCATAATCATACTAATAATTTCATCTTTGTACTACGGGCCAAAGATATTCGTCAACAGTTTATCTTTCCACTACTGGCCAAAGATATTCAACAACAGTTCATCTTTGCACTACAGGCCAAAGATATTCAACAACATATCATCTTTACACTACAGGCCAAAGATATTCATCAATAGTTCATATTTGCACTACAGACCAAATATATTCATCAACAGTTCATATTTGCACTACATGCCAAATATATTAATATCTCAAAGAATTATAATCATTTTAGAATTTATATAAACAATAATTATAACCATGTTGATCAATTCACTTTTGCACTTAAGCTTAAGATATTCAATTATAAATTCAATGGTCATGATCATACCAGTCACAATTCAACTTTGCACTACAAGGCCAAAGAGAACCCTAGTCATGATCATACCAATAATCTACCCATCTTTACACTCCAGTGAAAGAGAATTTCAACATCAAGGTTATAAAAATGTTATATATAATAGTAAAATCAATATAATCAAAACATCTAGATTTAATCTCAAGAGTAATATTCATAAATCAACTATAATTTAGTTAGAAAAAGAAACCAATTTTATCTTGAATAGTACCCGTGAATAGTAACTCGTGAATAGTAACTCATGAATAGTAATTCCGACACAAAAAGGTAGAAATTCTACAATAAAATCCATATCAATATTTCGGTATAATGATATTGAAAGAATAACATTTCTTAAGCTTATAAATAATTTATTTAAATTGTTTACACTTACTAAATAATGCATTTAATCATTCAAAAATACCAAACTCATAAGATTTCATTACCAATAACCAAAATCCTCATCAAAAATCTGCATATACCTCATATAGGATTATCAAGCTAATAAATCCTATTTTCTAATTTTCTTACTTCACATAACATATTTAATTCATTTACTCATAACTAGTATATTTTCATGAAAAATACCAAATCAGTTCCAAAAATATTTCTTTTCTGGAATTTAGCATAATATAGTCCCATAGTGAACATATATTTTTCTCAGAATTTTTAAAAGTCATTTACTATTTTTCATATGGCCAAAATAGCCGAATATTTAGACATTTATCAAAAATTGTACTCTTATCTAAAAATTCTAAAATTCACAGAGTATACTCCTTTCATATACATGTACTTCCAATAAATATTTCATCAATTTTGGAGTTAACCATAAGAAATTATAAGTTGTTACTTTTAAAATAGTCTTTTCTCATAAAATTCATAACTCTCAATCTATACATCCAAAAATCACCATTTTTGGACACAATCAAGAAAACTCATCAAAATATCATTTCAAATTTTTTCAGAATTTTTGAAGGTCAGAAAAATTACGAAACTGGAAAATATTACAACCCTTAAAATCTCTTACTATCCCTTACAATCCCTTACAATCCCTTACCTCAAAAGAGCAGTACTTCTGACTGGATATCGGATATGATTGTAAGACCCCGAATTTTATGAAATAAAAGTATTCAATTTTTCTTATAATTACTATTCAGTAAATGGTTAAATTGATAAATGTTAAAGTTAAGGGTGATATTTGAATTTTTTCAAAATACACGAGTGGTTATAAAATATTCATTGTTGTCGGGAATATTCGTTTGGTCGTGGAATATTCGTTCTGTCGGGAATATTCGTACGACGGCGCAGCTATTTGTGGGCCCCATAACAGAATAACTGTCGGGTGAAGAAAACGACAAATTTAAGTTTTTACAAATAACGGCGTAGTTGTTACCGTTAACACTGTTAGAATACCCGGTGATTAAAATACAGTAATACGCGTTATTGCACAGTAGCACACGGTATTGCACAGTATTTTTGAAATTATTGATTCTTACGTAAGAAGGCAATACTCAATAATTGTTACAGTAATTACTGTTCAATATTTTATTTTATTGATTCAATAATTGCTACGTTGAAATTTTGTATTATTGTTGTTCAATAATTGTTGCTGCACAGTATTTTCCATTATCAGATCAATAATTCATATTATTTGAATAGTATTATTAGATAGCATTATTGGCAATGTCTAGAAAGTTCTATCTAAGGAGAGGTTTGGTCATCTAATTGCGCGCTAGTAAGGAGAAATCCTTATTGGAAAGCCCCCTCTTTCCTGGGAACGGCCTGGTTGTCATAAATGTGATTCTGTAATATTATTTGTGAATAATTAATTATTGATTCATATGATAAGAAAATATTTATTTTATGTGGATATAAATGAGGGATATATTTTTGTGGTTAAAAAATGAAGGAGTTAATGTTGAGATTTTTATCCGTATTTTTGTCGGAATGGAGGTATTAAAAATCAGGGTTTTTGAGATATTTTGCGGGGGTTATAATTTTTAATCCGACCGTTGGATCGTGGTAATTTTTGGATATGTTATACATATATAAGTTGAGCATATGTCCACAAATTTTGAACCGTTAAAAATGAACGTATGATTTGTTATGAATTTTAAGAGGTGGCTGATTCAGAAATCAGGTTATAAATTATTTTTGGTGGAAAATTCTAGAATTGGTGGGCCCCACTTGTGGTTGATGAAGAAACGTGCTGAATTATATTTTAAATGTGGTGGGTGGAAATAGTAGCAGGTAAAGCCATCAGGTTGCAGGTCAAACCTACCAAAATTTTCCTATAAATAGAGGGCTAAGTTAGAATTGAAAATCACACCAGAAACATAAATTTTCTCTCTTTCTCTCTCTATATTATGAAGCATATTGTGTGAGTTTTTAGATACTTGGTGAGTTGCTATTCATCAGTGCAAGTTTTCTTCAGTATCATATCCGATATCCAGTCAGAAGTACTCCTCTTTTGAGGTAAGGGATATTAAGGGATTTTAAGGGTTGTTATGATTTTCAGTTTCGTAATTTTTGAACTTCAAAAATTCTGGAAAAATTTGAAATGATATTTTGATGAGTTTTCTTGATTGTGTCCAAAAATGGTGATTTTTTGATGTATAGATTGAGAGTTATGAATTTTATGAGAAAAGACTATTTTAGAAGTAACAGCTTATAATTCCTTGTGGTTAACTCCAAAATTGATGAAATTTTTATTGGGAGTACATGTATATGATAGAAGTATACTCTGTAAATTTCAGAATTTTTGGACAAAAGTATAATTTTTGATAAATGTCTAAATATTCGGCTGTTTTGGCCATATGAAAAATAGTAAATGACTTTTAAAAATTCTGAGAAAAATATATGTTCACTATGGGACTATATTATGCTAAATCCCAGAAAAGAAATATTTTTGGAACTGATTTGGTATTTTTCATGAAAATGGTCTAGTTATGAGTAAATGAATTAAATATGTTTTGTGAAGAAAGAAAATTGGAAAATAGGATTTTATGGCTTGAGAATCCTATATGAGGTATATGCAGATTTTTTATGAGGGTTTTGGTTATTGATGATGAAATTGTAAGAGTTGACATTTTATGATGATTAAATGCATTAATTAGTAAAGTGTAAACAATTAAAATAAATTGTTTATAAATTTAAGTAATGTTATTCTTTCAATATCATTGTACCGAAATATTGGTATGAATTTTATTGTAGAATTTCTATCTTTTGTGTCGGGGTTACTATTCATGAGTTACGAATATTACTCTTGAGATTAAAACTATATGTTGATCATATTATTTTTATTATCATATATAACATTTTTATAACCCTGATGTTGAAATTCTCTTTCACTGGAGTATAAAGATGGGTAGATTATTGGTATGATCATGACTAGGGTTCTCTTTGGCCTGTAGTGCAAAGTTGAATTGTGACTGGTATGATCATGACCATTGAATTTATAATTGAATATCTTTAGCTTAAGTGCAAAGGTGAATTGATCAACATGGTTATAATTATTGTTTATATAAATTCTGAAATGATTATATATTTCTTTGAGATATGAATATATTTGGCCTGTAGTGCAAATATGAATTGTTGATGAATATCTTTGGCATGTAGTGCAAAGATGGTCTGTTGATGAATATCTTTGGCCTGTAGTACAAAGATGAACTGTTGTTGAATATCTTTGGCCCGTAGTGCAAAGATGGATTTGTTAGTATGATTATAAACAGGAACTGTGATTTGGTATAACCATGATCTTTGATGTTTCAGGTAAAGACAGGTGATGAAAATATTCTTCGTCCTGGGTGCGAAGAAAAATTTATAGTCACAATTATGATTATGAGTTATTCATATGATTGTGGAAAGGAACTGTTGAGTGATGTTACATGGATAAAATATTGTTGGTGGATTTTTAACATGGAGAAGATAATAGACTTTATAGTCTATTTGACTCTTCTAATGGATTGCTCGTTTCGCTGCAACTATGGTTGAAATTTTTATCATTTACCATATGTTCTAAATCTCTGATTTATTGTTGATGAAGGCTATTGATAATTGAATTATCTTTAGTCATAATATTCTTTACTGAGCTAGTTGTGCTCACCCTTTTGCTTCACAATTTCTTTCAGGTAATAAGAGTGTAGCTGGGTCGAGCGGGGGTAATAACGGAATAGAACGGTGGTCATCATTTAGTAGTTATATTTGGTGAAGAAAATAGAGTGAGGCGAACCCAACGTTGGAAGGGTGTTTTGTTACTATCATACAAGATGTCTAATGACATACAACCTCGTATCATTATAAGACAGGGTTGTGCTCATCCACTTGCTGAGTATATCTATGGGCACTACCTATATAATCTTGGTGTTTGTTTGAAGTATAATTCTCAATTAGAGACAGTGGAGATAATGATAAGTCAAGAGAAGACTCACCATTGGGAAGAATATGATAGTAATCTTCTCGTTTTTCTTTGGGGTCTATTGGGTCAACCAAGGATAATTCTGTGGCCGTATGATATCTATCATAACCTAGACGCGTGGCCTCCCATGTACGAAGGTTTCCTTGAGCACTTCCCAAAGATTCTAATTTCTAGAACAGTTTTTGACTATACCTTTATGTAAGGTACCTTTGTGAAGTGCTGATACATGATGGTGTCCAATGTCACATTTGGTATTTATTTGTATCCAAACTCACATCATATGTGTTGTTGTATTTTGCACGACAATTGTTGTAATAAAGTTATAGTTGTTTTCTGTACCATGTATTTGGCGACTCAGAATGGGTTGGGTGGAATGGACCTATTTTGGGATCGTTACAATGATGCTGAAGGAAACTTGCACTGATGAATAGCAACTCACCAAGTATCTAAAAACTCACAAAATATACTTCATAATATAGAGAGAGAAAGAGAGAAAGCTTATGTTTCTGGTGTGATTTTCAATTCTAACTTAGCCCTCTATTTATAGGAAAATTTTGGTAGGTTTGACCTGCAACCTGATGGCTTTACCTGCTACTATTCCCACCCACCACATTTGAAATATAATTCAGCACATTTCTTCACCAACCACAAGTGGGGCCCACCAATTCTAGAATTTTCCACCAAAAATGATTTATAACCTGATTTCCGAATCAGCCACCTCTTAAAATTCATAACAAATCATACGTTCATTTTTAACGGTTCAAAATTTATGGACATATACTCAACTTATATATGTATAACATATCCAAAAATTACCACGATCCAACGGTCGGATTAAAAATTATAACCCCCGCAAAATATCTCAAAAACCCTGATTTTTAATACCTCCATTCCGACAAAAATACTGATAAAAACCTCAACATTAACTCCTTCATTTTTAACCACAAAAATATATCCCTCATTTATATCCACATAATATAAATATTTCCTTATCATATGAATCAATAATTAATTATTCAGAAATAATATTATAGAATCACATTTATGACAACCAGGCCGTTCTCAGGAAAGAGGGGGCTTTCTAATAAGAATTTCTCCTTACTGGCGCGCAATTAAATGACCAAACCTCTCCTTAGACAGAACTTTCTAGACATTGCCAATAATGTTATCTAATAATATTATTCAAATAATATGAATTATTGATCTGATAATAGAAAATACTGTGCAGCAACAATTATTGAAACAACAATAATATAAAATATCAACGTAGCAATTATTGAATCAATAAAATAAAATATTGAACAGTAATTACTGTAACAATTATTGAGTAGTGCCTTCTTACGTAAGAATCAATAATTTCAAAAATACTATGCAATACCGTGTGCTACTGTGCAATAACGCGTATTACTGTATTTTAACCACCGGGTATTCCAACAGTGTTAACGGTAACAACTACGCCGTTATTTATAAAAACTCAAATTTGTCGTTTTCTTTCACCCGGTAGTTATTCGTTATGGGGCCCACAAATAACTGCGCCGTCGTATGAATATTCTCCGACAGAAAGAATATTCCACGACCAAACGAATATTCCCCGACAACAATGATTATTTTATAACCACTTGCTTATTTTGAAAAAAAAATTCATATTTCACCCATAACTTTAAACTTTTATCAATTTAACCATTTACTGAATAGTAATTATAAGAAAAATTGAATACTTTTATTTCATAAAATTCGGGATCTTACATTTTTGATGAGGGTTTTGGTTATTGGTGATGAAATCTTATGAGTTTGACATTTTAGAATGATTAAATACATTATTTTAGTAAAGTGTAAACAATTAAAATAAATTATTTATAAATTTAAGAAATGTTATTTTTTCAATATCATTATACCGAAATATTGGTATGGATTTTATTGTGGAATTTCTATCTTTTGTGTCGGGGTTACTATTCATGAGTTACGAATATTACTCTTGAGATTAAAATTATATGTTGATCATATTATTTTGATTATCATATATAACATTTTTATAACACTGATGTTGAAATTCTCTTTCACTGGAGTGTAAAGATGGGTAGATTATTGGTATGATCATGACTAGGGTTCTCTTTGGCCTGTAGTGCAAAGTTGAATTGTGACTGGTATGATCATGACCATTGAATTTATAATTGAATATCTTAAGCTTAAGTGCAAATGTGAATTGATCAACATGGTTATAATTATTGTTTATATAAATGATTATATATTTTTTTGAGATATGAATATATTTAGCCTGTAGTGCAAATATGAATTGTTAATGAATATCTTTAGCCCGTAGTGCAAAGATGAACTGTTGTTGAATATCTTTGGCCTGTAGTGCAAAGATGGTTTGTTGATGAATATCTTTGGCCTGTAGTGCAAAGATGAACTGTTGTTGAATATCTTTGGCCGTAGTGCAAAGATGGATTTATTAGTATGATTATGAACAGGAACTGTGATTTGGTATAACCATGATCTTTGATGTTTCAGGTAAAGACATGTGATGAAAATTATCTTCGTCCTGAATGCGAAAAGGAATTTAGAATTACAATTATGATTATGAGTTATTCATATAATTGTGGAAAGGAACTGTTGATTAATGTTACAGGGATAAAACATTGTTGGTGGGTTTTTAACATGGAGAAGATAATAGACTTTATAGTCTATTTGACTCTTCTAATGGATTACTCGTTTCGCTGCAACTATGGTTGAAAAGTTTTATCATCTACCATATGTTCTAAATCTCTGATTTATTACTGATGAAGACTATTGATAATTCAATTATCTTTAGTCATGATATTCTTTACTGGGCTAGATGTGCTCGCCCTTCTGTTTCACAATTCCTTTCAGGTAATAAGAGTGTAGATGGGTCGAGCGGGGGTAACAAGGGAATAGAACGGTGGTCATCATTTAGTAGTTATATTTGGTGAAGAAAATAGGGTGAGGCGAACCCAACGTTGGAAGGGTGTTTTGTCACTATCATACAAGATATCTAATGACATACAACCTCGTGTCATCATAAGACAAGGTTGTGCTCATCCACTTGCTGAGTATATCTATGAGCACTACCTATATAATCTTGGTGTTTGTTTGAAGTATAATTCACGATTAAAGACAGTGGAGATAATGATAAGTCAAGAGAAGACTCACCATTGGGAAGAATATGATAGTAATCTTCTCGTTTTTCTTTGGGGTCTATTGGGTCAACCAAGGATAATTCTGTGGCCATATGATATCTATCATAACCTAGACGCATGGCCTCCCATGTACGAAGGTTTTCTTGAGCACTTTCCAAAGATTCTAATTTCTAAAACAGTTTTTAACTATACCTTTATGTAAGGTGTCATTGTGAGGTGATGTCCACGGTTGGAACATGAGTCACACTTGGTATATATTTGTATCCAAACTCACAGCATATGTGTTGTTGTATTTTGCACGACAATTATTGTAATAAAGTTGTAGTTATTTTCTGTACCATGTATTTGGTGACTCAGAATAGGTTGGATGGAATGGACCTATTTTGGGGTTGTCACATTTGGTATCAGAGCTTAGGGATATGATCTCTGACAGAGATCCGGGATTAGAACTAGGAAGGGAGAGACGAGAAATATCCTTCGCTAGTGTGTGTCCTACTTAAGCTGAATTTTCTTACTTAAGTTGACAAATTGTGATATGTCAATTAACCTTTATTTTGAAGATGTATTCTAGAATGATATCTGAAATACAGGAGATGAGCAATGGAGAAATCATGATGACAGGAAAGGTGGAATCTGGAATGGAAACAAGGTATTCTCAACTCTTTGAAATACCAGGTACGTAAATTTCGGGGACGAAATTTCATAAGGAGGGGAGATTGTAAGACCCCGAATTTTATGAAATAAAAGTATTCAATTTTTTCTTATAATTACTATTCAATAAATGGTTAAATTGATAAATGTTAAAGTTAAGGGTGATATATGAATTTTTTTCAAAATACACAAGTGGTTATAAAATATTCATTGTTGTCGGGGAATATTCGTTTGGTCGTGGAATATTCTTTCTGTCGGGGAATATTCGTACGACGGCGCAGCCATTTGTGGGCCCCATAACAGAATAACTGTCAGATGAAGAAAACGACAAATTTGAGTTTTTACAAATAACGGCGTAGTTGTTACCGTTAACACTGTTGGAATACCCGGTGGTTAAAATACAGTAATATGCGTTATTGCACAGTAGCACACGGTATTGCACAGTATTTTTGAAATTATTAATTCTTACGTAAGAAGGCACTACTCAATAATTGTTACAGTAGTTACTGTTCAATAATTTATTTTATTAATTCAATAATTGCTGCGTTGATATTTTATATTATTGTTGTTTCAATAATTATTGCTGCATAGTACTTTCCATTATCAGATCAATAATTCATATTATTTAAATAATATTATTAGATAGCATTATTGGCAATGTCTAGAAAGTTCTGTCTAAGGAGATGTTTGGTCATCTAATTACGCGCTAGTAAGGAGAAATCCTTATTGGAAAGCCCCCTCTTTCCTGGGAACGGCCTGGTTGTCATAAATGTGATTCTATAATATTATTTATGAATAATTAATTATTGATCTATATGATAAGGAAATATTTATTTGATGTGGATATAAATGAGGGATATATTTTTGTGGTTAAAAATGAAGGAGTTAATGTTGAGGTGTTTTATCTGTATTTTTGTCAGAACGGAGGTATTGAAAATCAAATTAGGGTTTTTAAGATATTTTGCAAAGGTTATAATTTTTAATCCGACTGTTGGATCGTGAAAATATTTGGATATGTTATACATATATAAGTTGAGCATATGTCCACAAATTTTGAACCGTTAAAAATGAACGTATGATTTGTTATGAATTTTACGAGATGACTGGTTTAGAAATTGTTGAATTTTCGGAGTTTATCATTTTGGTGGAAATTTCTAGAATTGGTGGGCTCCACTCTTGGTTGGTGAAGAAATGTGCTGAATTTTATTTCAAATGTGGTGGGTAGGAATAGTAGCAGGTAAAGCCATCAGGTTGCAGGTCAAGCCTACTAAAATTTTCCTATAAATAGAGGGCTAAGTTAGAATTAAAAATCACACCAGAAACAAGTTTTCTCTGTTTCTCTCTCTAGATTATTGAGTGTATTTTGTGAGTATTTAGATATTTTGAGAGTTGCTATTCAGTGCAAGTTTCCTTCGGCTTTGCATTCCAGTCAGAAATACTGTACTTTTGAGGTAAGGGATAGTAAGGGATATTAAAGGTTGTTATATTTCCAGTTTCGTAATTTTTCTGACCTTTAAAAATTCTGAAAAAATTTGAAATGATATTTTGATGAGTTTTCTTGATTGTGTCCAAAAATAGTGATTTTTGGATGTATAGATTAAGAGTTATTAATTTTATGAGAAAAGACTATTTTAAAAGTAGCTGCTTATAATTCCTTGTGGTTAACTTCAAAATTGATGAAATTTTTATTGGGAGTACATGTATATGATAGGAGTATACTCTGTGAATTTTAGAATTTTTAGATAAAAGTATAATTTTTGATAAATGTCTAAATATTCGGCTGTTTTGGCCATATGAAAAATAGTAAATGACTTTTAAAAATTATGAGAAAAATATATGTTCAATATGAGACTATATTCTGTTAAATCTCAGAAAAAAAATATTTTTGTAACTGATTTGGTATTTTTCATGAAAATGGTCTAGTTATGCGTAAATGAATTAAATATGTTATATGAAGTAAGAAAATTGAAAAATAGGATTTTATGACTTGAGAATCCTATATGAGGTATATGCAGATTTTTGATGAGGGTTTTGGTTATTGGTGATGAAATCTTATGAGTTTGACATTTTAGAATGATTAAATATATTATTTTAGTAAAGTGTAAACAATTAAAATAAATTGTTTATAAATTTAAGAAATGTTATTCTTTCAATATTATTATACCGAAATATTGGTATGGATTTTATTGTGAAATTTCTATCTTTTATGTCGAAGTTACTATTCATGAGTTACTATTCACGATTTACTATTCATGAGTTACGAATATTACTCTTGAGATTAAAACTATATGTTGATCATATTATTTTGATTATCATATATAACATTTTTATAACCCTGATGTTGAAATTCTCTTTCACTGGAGTGTAAAGATGGGTAGATTATTGGTATGATCATGACTACGGTTCTCTTTGGCCTGTAGTGCAAAGTTGAATTGTGACTGGTATGATCATGACCATTGAATTTATAATTGAATATCTTAAGCTTAAGTGCAAAGGTGAATTGATCAACATGGTTATAATTATTGTTTATATAAATGATTATATATTTCTTTGAGATATGAATATATTTAGCCTGTAGTGCAAATATGAATTGTTAATGAATATCTTTAGCCCGTAGTGCAAAGATGAACTGTTGTTGAATATCTTTGGCCTGTAGTGCAAAGATGGTTTATTGATGAATATCTTTGGCCTGTAGTGCAAAGATGAACTGTTGTTGAATATCTTTGGCCGTA
The DNA here is from genome assembly GCA_016801055.1 of Panax notoginseng. Classification (NCBI taxonomy): domain Eukaryota; kingdom Viridiplantae; phylum Streptophyta; class Magnoliopsida; order Apiales; family Araliaceae; genus Panax; species Panax notoginseng. Next base: position 167,513,527 of record CM029019.1, read on the forward strand.
GTGCAAAGATGGATTTATTAGTATGATTATGAACAGGAACTGTGATTTGGTATAACCATGATCTTTGATGTTTCAGGTAAAGACATGTGATGAAAATTATCTTCGTCCTGAATGCGAAGAGGAATTTAGAATTACAATTATGATTATGAGTTATTCATATAATTGTGGAAAGGAACTGTTGATTAATGTTACAGTGATAAAACATTGTTGGTGGGTTTTTAACATGGAGAAGATAATAGACTTTATAGTCTATTTGACTCTTCTAATGGATTACTCGTTCCGCTGCAACTATGGTTGAAAAGTTTTATCATCTACCATATGTTCTAAATCTCTGATTTATTACTGATGAAGACTATTGATAATTCAATTATCTTTAGTCATGATATTCTTTACTGGGCTAGATGTGCTCACCCTTCTGTTTCACAATTCCTTTCAGGTAATAAGAGTGTAGATGGGTCGAGCGGGGGTAACAAGGGAATAGAACGGTGGTCATCATTTAGTAGTTATATTTGGTGAAGAAAATAGGGTGAGGCGAACCCAACGTTGGAAGGGTGTTTTGTCACTATCATACAAGATATCTAATGACATACAACCTCGTGTCATCATAAGACAGGGTTGTGCTCATCCACTTGCTGAGTATATCTATGAGCACTACCTATATAATCTTGGTGTTTGTTTGAAGTATAATTCACGATTAAAGACAGTGGAGATAATGATAAGTCAAGAGAAGACTCACCATTGAGAAGAATATGATAGTAATCTTCTCGTTTTTCTTTGGGGTCTATTGGGTCAACCAAGGATAATTCTGTGGCCATATGATATCTATCATAACCTAGACGCATGGCCTCCCATGTACGAAGGTTTTCTTGAGCACTTTCCAAAGATTCTAATTTCTAAAACAGTTTTTGACTATACCTTTATGTAAGGTGTCATTGTGAGGTGATGTCCACGGTTGGAACATGAGTCACACTTGGTATATATTTGTATCCAAACTCACAGCATATGTGTTGTTGTATTTTGCACGACAATTATTGTAATAAAGTTGTAGTTGTTTTCTGTACCATGTATTTGGCGACTCAGAATAGGTTGGATGGAATGGACCTATTTTGGGGTTGTCACATATGTGGCCTTCCTGACCACAATTGTAGCACACTCTCTTTCCTTTCAAACAAACTCCTAGATGTGTCTTGCCACAAGTCAGACATGCTTCTATCTTCTTTTTCTGCCCTCCGTGTTGACTTCCAGCTGTCGAGTTATCCGTCCACTTCCTCTTCTGATTATTATTATTCCCAGTATTACTTCCACCAGTCTTGTTATTACCTTCATTCTCACTCTTTTTCTTTTTCTGTTCTTGATTGTACTTAGTCACTGCATCACTTCCTCCTTCCGCGAGAATGGCCTTTTCCAAAACTCCCGCAAACGTGTTAAGTTGAAATATTGATACCTTGCTGTATACCCAAGGCTTCAGTCCTTGTTCGAATCTTCTGGCTCTCCTCTCGTCAGTGTGTACTTCATACGGGGCAAACCTTGTCAACTCATCGAATTTAGCCGCGTATTCAGGCACGCTCATGTTTCCCTGCTTCAGTTCCAGAAATTGTAACTCCATTTGATTCTGCGAACTAGTTGGGAAGTACATTTCGAAAAACATCTCTTTGAATCTCTCCCACGTAATTACACCTTCACCTCCTCGCATCTTGTTTGCCTGCCACCAGTAGCTAGCCTCAGACTTCAGCATAAATGTCGCAAAAACGGTCTTCTGATCTTCTCGAACCCTAGCGACGTCGAAAACCTTCTCCATTTCCATCACCCACGTTTGAGCCTCGATCGGGTTTCTGGAACCTTTGAACTCTGGCGGTCCCACCACCTTAAAATCTTTAAACGTTGTGTTTGGTGGAGCTTGAGGTTGATTATTCGTTGCTCCCGTCAGTAAGTTCACCAACTGCTGAACAGGATTAGCGTTGGCGTTATTGTTATTATTGGTTGACTCTTCCTGAGCCGGTTGACGTTGTTGCCTTCTCCTTGGCAGCATTTTTCTGTTAAATACACGCTTATTAGAACTTTATTTATTTCTCTAAATAGTTAAGGCATTACTCAACAATTAAGCATACTCATTTAACACATCATCTCAAACAATTGATATATTTTATTCAAATCAAAAGTTTTAACATCAAACTATAGCATCACTACTATTTACATCAACTATCCCGAGATAAAGAATCTACAGGATTTAAAACATCAAAATATTCCTTTGTTTATATACACATCGGAATTTACATCATTAACTACTAAATAGTTTTCACATAATTAATACTAATACTATCACTGTCTGTTAAGGCTCCGAATAGCCTTGCTACGTTCCTCTTCCATGATACGAGACATCGTCCTACGATCCAGCATGTACGATGGTATACCTTCAAACTGGATTGGGTACCTCAAGACTCGATCTTGGGTCTCATTCATTGCTTTGTTAAGTGTGGAGTATGTCTCTCCAATCTTCGCCTTCTTAGCACGACTATCATCTTCTGCACGATCAGCTCGACGTGATTCTCTTACCCATCCTTCCTCTGCTATTTTCAGTCTTTCGGAGGTTTCTTTCAGTTCTTTCTTCAGCTTCTCTATTTCCTCGGTCTTATCTTTGGTTTGACCCTTCTCATGGACCAGATCCCACTCCACGTTTCCTAAACGTGTATGAAGGGTCACAATCTCTCTATCCTTCTCCTCCAGAGTAGACTGCTGAACAGTCGCTCGCTCGGTCAATTCCTGAACCTCATCTTGTAACTCCACGTTACGATCATATAGTGTGTCATACATCTCAGCATCAACAGTGTACCGTGGTAACTCCTCTTCTTCCTCTTCCTCATCAAACTCTTCCTCAGGACCCTCCTCAGGATCAGTCTCAGGCGCATGCTCCTGACCAACAACGGTGATCAACGGAGATGAAACCCTCTGCACCAGCTGCTCCCTAACGACATGAATGTCTCGGGGCTCCTCCTCAGTTGGTACTATAGGTAAATGGGGTCCTTCCTCCCCAGCTTGACTAGCTCCTCCAACATTCGACATCCTGACAACCAAAATTTTAAGTTTTAGTTACTAAGTCATACTATCTAACGCATACTTAACACATAAACATATAATGTATTTTATTATCTTCAATGAATTACAAAAATTCATTTCTTAGAACTCGATAAGAGTTTTTCAATTTCTATCTTCTTCTATAAGGCTACTACCTAAGGTTGTTTCCCCCACCTAAGGTTCATAACCTACAGCTCTGATACCAACCTGTGACACCCCCAAATCCGGATACTTTGATTCCACGGGATTTGGTGTTCACTGTACAAGCATCATCTATCTATCTACCCATAAATAATATCAAACCATACAATAGATAGAAATCATAATAAAATCTCTTCCCTTAAGGGTTACATCAACTGAATCATAAATAAATCCCAGGTTACTCTAACCTTAAAACATCAGTGCGGAATTCTAAACAAATAAGTCTTAACATCAACATAACTCAAGTCTTAAACAAATACATCAGTTAATAAATAACAGGTCTTCATCATTTGCTAACTTTGCCCTTGCCCTTACTAGTGAAAGGTTCATCGCTTCTTTCGTTCTTAACTGCAATGTTATTATTAAGCAAGAGTGAGCACAAATGCCCACAAGTATAATAATGAAATAACAGTATAATAACATGTGAATAAATCAAAGACGTCCGAATAAAAGCTCAACTTTTGAATCGAGAATGAATAACAAGAATCAAAAGAATTCTGAGGGTCATAAGACCTTGAACTATGTCCTAGGTTAACAAGAAATATACTTGAAACCTTTAACAGTCATAAGACTATGGACCTTCTTCTCGTACTTAGGGGGATCAGCCCTTAGTACCATACTGTGCACAATATCTTAACGCTAAAGCGTAAATAATCCCCTATACAGGGTTGTTCATCTCAATTTGACATTCGAGTCCGCACCAAAGAAAGTTTGGTTTGGATAATTTCATCAAGGGTCCTGAAATTTAGAACGCTCATCAACTATGGACTAATTGAATCAATAAGGTTCACTAGTCTAATAAGGTTCAACAATAATTGATATTTGATTAGAATAATAATCTCAAAAGTATACAATAGGACAATTATTGTATAACTGAATCATGCTTTGGAAAGATAATTAATCTTTAATATCATGCTTGAACTTGAATAATAACAAGGATAATTTATTCAAGGTAATTAATAATCTTGAAAGATATTAAAAGTAGGGTTAAGAAACTTGCTCTACATAAAAGTAACGTTTAAGTTTAAATAAACTTGCTCAATAGAATGGAGTTAGGGATAGGATACTTGCCTCTTGCGTAGATTACACTTTAACTAAGCGCGTTCTTTGAATTAAATCCTACATACCATTCACATACACAATACCAGTTAATTATAACTTAACTGTTCATCAAAAACTCATTCTCTTTGTCTACTTTGATTTATTGACTATACTTAAGCACTTTATCACATTTACTGCCACATAATACCACTTCATGAATAATAATCTAATTATGTAATCAATAATTTAATCCACATGTAATTATGTTATTTACAAGTTATATAACTATTTTATCATCACATTATTCTTCTAACATGTTTACATGTTCATTACAATAATCTACTAACACATTGTTAGACTTAAACATTTTTTTAAAAATACATTTCTAAATTTTCTGGGGAGTGGCGCTGCGGCGCCACTAATGAACTAAGGATTCGCGCTGCGGCGCCGTGGCGCTGTGGCCGGGCCCTTGGCGCTGCGGCGCTGTGGCGCCGTGGCTCGAGTCATGGCGCTACGGCACGGTGGCGCTGCGGCGCGAGAAATGAACTGGTAACGGGCGCTGCGGCGCGGCATACCAGACACAGAAATGGCTGTTCGCGAAAATCGCAGAACATGCCAATTTCTCCCAAATTCTTATTTTCTACTCAAAATTAGACATACCCACAAGTTATAGTTCATGTATATTCATAATACAACATCTATAAAGTGATTTTAATCCATTAAAACATATAATCACAGATTTAAATCATGTAAAATTGGACTGTTCTTGAAGTTCTTGAGGATTTTGAACAAAAACTTATAATTTAACACTACGGATTCGTTATAACACCGAATCCGTTCGTTTAAGGCTTGATCTCTTCGTATTAACATGCTCAATAATGTAAGGGTGTAAAATTTAGGAATAATATATTATCAATACATCAATTATCACATATATGGCCATATGGCCATATCACGTACTCTGTTAATTTTGAAATAACATATACTACGTAATTTCCTGAAACTGATACTATGGTTTACACAATATATATAATTAAACACGATTTGATACATATTAAGCCATACATAAAATTATAATCATCTCATATCTCCCAAATACAGAGATTTATAGAAACATATGAAAGCCAATTTATGAAAACCAAAAGACGTAATTGTAGAAATTGGGTTTGGAGAGAATTACCCAGAGTATAAGATGATCAGATAACCCTTTTTGCAATAACCTGTAATTACACACTCACAAATTCTCTCAAAAATTCTCACCTTCTCTCTGAACTCTCTCTGAAAAATAATGCCAGACTTAGGAAATTATGAAGAAGAAGGAGGAAGCGTCGAAGAAATAAAACTGACGCGATGTGGTCAGTTGCCCAGTCATTGGTTAACTGGCCTTAACTCCTCATAATGCCGTGTTTGGCTAGTTAAATAAATTACAAAACCATTTAATTTAATAAAACCTTTACAATATAGTTTAAATCATGTCACATCCATATAAAATAAATCAATATTTTATTTAAAATATAATAATTTCTCAATAATGCACATAGTCACATAATTAAATTTCTCATTAATAAATAATGTCAATTTATTAAATTTCCAATTAATAATTAAATTAATTAAATAACATCATGCTTAATTAAATTATTCATTTAATTCAATAAGATCACATAATCACATACTTTGAATATTAAAATTCTCTACATTAATTTAATAAATGTAACACATATAATTAAATTAATCTACCACAATTGCATCAATTAATTATTAAATCTAATAATTAAATCGTCAAAAATATTTATTTGATTCAATAAATATTAAAATTAATTTACAAAATTCTCGTTCGTCACAGAAATCATAAGTCTAATTCTCCATTAATTGTTGAAATTCCAGATTTTGATATTGGTGATTGGTTTGGGGTATTTTATTTGTTTTTAATTTTGTTTTTATTATTTTTAATCATTGAATTGGATAGTTTAATAAACTTAGGATTAATAGGAAATTGATAATTGTGAAGTTAAGTTTCTTATTAAATTGTCTCTGTGGGAACGATACTCTATTCATCACTTTATTACTTGTTGACCACGTACACTTGCGTATTTTGCGCGTATCGAATTTACACCAACAAGTTTTTGGCGCCGTTGCCGGAGATATTTAGTATAAAACTTAATAGTTTTACAATATCAGTTTAATTAATCTAGTTTTACTTAGACATTTTTAGTTTTGTTTTGTTTCTTCTATTTCAGGTGTGGAAGCAGTTTATGCAAACTCGGTCCAAAAATCCAGATTTACTGCCTTTAGACGACGACATTGACAAAAGGTTTCAGAGGTTGAGCAAGTGGACCAAGGAAACGAGACAAGAATTTGAAACACCTGAGAAAGAAGAGGAAATGGCAGCCGAAGATCGGAAAGCATTAAGGGACTACGCGACGCCCAAGGTGACTGAACTGTAATCAAGCATCACTAGGCCCGCAATAGCAGCGAATACATTTGAAATTTATCCAGGCATGATACAAATGATTCAGAATTTAGTTCAGTTTGGGGGATTGACAAATTATAATCCGAACGAGTATCTAGTCAGTTTTTTGGAACTATGTGACACCTTTAGGTTCAATGGGGTGTCAGAAGAAGCTGTGAAACTTCGATTGTTCCCATTCTCTTTACGAGACAAGGCGAAGAGCTGGTTACATTCTTTACCATCCGGTTTGATAACTACATGGGAGGATTTAGCTCAAAAATTCCTCGCAAAATTCTTTCCACCGGCGAAAACTATAAAGATGAGAAACGAGATAACGATGTTTGAACAGCAACATGGGGAGTCGTTTTATAAGGCTTGGGAGAGATACAAAGAATTGCTCAGAAAATGCCCACATCATGGAGCCCAAGTGGCTGGAGATGAACACCTTTTATAACTGGTTACATGGGAATCTCAGGACAAGTATTGATGCAGCATCGGGCGGAGCATTCATGGCTAAGAGTTACGAGGAAGCATACGAGTTGATTGAAACCATGGCGGCTAATAACTACCAGTGGCCCACAGCAAGAATGACATAAACGAAGGCAGCTGGGGTGTTAGAAGTAGATAGTATGACAGCGATGCAAGCACAGATATCTGCACTTTCAAAGATGTTGGAATCGGTAACAGCAGCACAAGCACAACAAACACAGCAAGTACATCAAGCGGCAATAATATGCGAGTTGTGCGCGGGAGAGCACCCAACTGAGCAATGTGCTATTAATCCAGCAGCTGTGCAGTTCATCGGCAGTTAAAACAGAATTCCTCAAAACACATATCAGAACACATACAATCAAGGAATTAGGAGTCAACCAAATTTCTCATGGAGCAACAACTAGCAAAATTAAGCTTCACGACAATCATATCCACCAGGATTTCAGAACCAGCAACAACCAACTCAATATCAAGAAAGGAAATCCGATCTGGAGTAAGTGTTGGCAAAATTCATGACTAGCACCGATTTGGCTATAAAAAATCAAGCTATGGCTATGAAATCACAAGAGATGGCTATCAAAAATCTAGAGAATCAGATAAGTCAAATTGCGTTGGCATTGAATAACAGACCGCAAGGGACATTACCAAGTGACACCGAGAGAAATCCTAAGGGAAATCACGAGCAGTGTAAAGCTATTATGTTGAGGAGTGGAAAATAGCTTGATGGTCAAGAGCCAGAAATTTCGGTTATAAAGGAGGTTGAACTAGAGAAAGAAAATACAGTGGGTGAGGTTAAGCAAGGGCACGAAAAACACATGGAAAAGAACAGATCAGTTAACGAACCAACTGTTTATCCTGCCCCACCATTCCAGCAAAGAGTTAAAAAACAAAAATTAGACAAACAATTTGCCAAATTTTTGGAAGTTTTCAAGAAACTTCAAATCAACATACCATTTGCAGAGGCCCTAGAACAAATGCCGAGCTACACAAAATTTATGAAAGGGATTCTGTCAAGGAAGAAGAAATGGAAATATTTTGAGATTGTGGCACTAACAGAGGAGTGTAGTGCAGTATTACAGCAGAAATTACCACCAATACTCAAGGACTCGGGGAGCCTCACTATCCCATGCACAATCGAGAGTATGCATTTCATCAAGTGTTTATGTGATTTGGGGGCAAGTGTAAACCTGATGCCATTGTCCGTATACTTAGAATTGGGTTTACCTGCACCAAGGCCGACGAACATTTCATTACAATTGGCAGATAGGTCAGTTACATATCCGAGAGGAATAGTAGAGGACATTTTAGTGAAGGTGGATAAGTTTATATTTCCTGCGGACTTTATCATTCTGGATTTCGAGGAGGATAAGAACATACAAATTATCCTAGGGAGACCTTTCTTGGCTACGGGAAGGACACTCATAGACGTGCAAAAAGGAGAACTTACTATGAGAGTCCAAGATCAAGAAATAAAATTTAATGTGTTCAAGGCCATGAAATTCCATTCGGATGAGGAAGAATGTTTTCGGATGGATTTAATTGAGCAAATCATCAGTGAAGATATGAGCAAGAGTTTGGTCAACAATCCATTAGAAACAACCTTACTAGGGGATGAAGAACAGGACGACCTAGAATTTGTGGACTTCTTACAGATGCTAGACTCATTGCCACGAGTTAGCAGATTCAGAGCACCGTTTGAACCTTTGCACAAGGAGGAAAAAGTTGCTAAAAAACTGAAATCGTCATTGGAGGAGCCACCAACATTGGAGCTTAAGCCACTCCCTAAACATCTCAGGTATGCGTATTTAGGCAATTCAAATTTTTTGCCTGTAATTATTTCTGCTGCACTTAACGAATTGCAGGAAGAAAAGTTGCTGAGGGTGCTTAGGAATCACAAATCAGCGATTAGTTGGACGATTGTGGATATAAAGGGAGTTAGTCCGTCATTCTGCATGCACAAGATTCTGATGGAGGATAATGCAAGACCGTCGGTGGAGCATCAACGTCGACTTAACCCAATTATGAAGGAAGTGGTAAAGAAGGAAATTCTAAAATTATTGGATGTCGGTATCATATATCCAATTTCCAACAGTAAATGGGTTAGTCCGGTTCATTGTGTGCCGAAAAAGGGGGGAATGACTGTGGTACAGAATAAGGACAACGAGTTAATTCCAACAAGAACAGTTAAAGGATGGAAGGTGTGCATCGATTATAGGAGGTTGAATAAGGCAACCCGAAAAGATCATTTCCCGCTGCCCTTTATTGATCAAATGTTAAACAGATTAGCGGGATATGAGTACTACTGTTTATTGGATGGATACTCGGGCTATAACCAGATCGCCATCGCTCCTGAGGATCAAGAGAAGACGACATTTACATGCCCTTACGGCACATTTGCATTCACGAGGATGTCATTCGGGTTATGCGACTACAAAAAAATGGGGCTTTAGCAACAACCAATTTTCGTTGCTAAAGGTACCAAATTTCGTTGCAAAAGGGTTTTGGCAACGACTTTAATGTCGTTGCGTCTTTCGTTGCGCAATGAGCGTTGCTAATTGTTCCGCAACAAACTTTTTTTTTTCATTGCCAAAAGTATTACATTTTGCAACGAAATTTGGCTTTCGTACAGAGACATTGATCCTTTAGCAACAAAATATATTGTTGCAAAATAATTAAAATAACGTTGCTAAAAACTCCATTTCGTTGCAAAAGCCTGCTAATTGGCAACGAAATGAACTCTTTATTTTGCAACGACCGTGCATTTTCGTTGCAATTGACACCATTTTACGACAACATTTTTCGTTGCAATAAATTATGAAAATTGTTGCCTAAGCTTGCTTTCGTTGCGGAATGTAGACTTTTTAACAACGATTTTCGTTGCTGATTATAGTATTTGGCAACGACATTATGCTGAATCAGCAACGAAAATGTTGCTGGTTATTTTTCAATAGCAACGAAAGTCGTGGATTAGCAACGACATTATATGTTACCGTTTCTTTATATGTGCAACGAAAGTTGATATGATTTGTAATGATAAAAAATATTGTCTTTTATGTTAGTATTAACAACAATATCATCCCCGTTGTTATTAGGTTAATTTTTCGTTGCCAAATATTATATTTTTAATGCCATTAGCAACGAAAATTTGTTGCTAAATGTATAAAAAATTATTGCTATATTAAAACTTGTTCAATGCTTTGGTAACAAATTATATTGTTGCCAAATCAAAATTTGACATTCTTTTTGTGTACCTGGCTGGCTCAATGTTCCCATAGCAAATAATGACAAAAATACAAAAAACTAAAATATTATTAACTTAATAAAATCATCCACTACATAATCATTCATTATCTTTACAATTAATCATCTAAAACTACCACAGTTCTTCAATCAAAGTATATATCTACATATATAGAGAGAGCACACTTCATAATTGTGTCCCTTGTCTTCCGTAAACGTAGCACGGAAATTTGATACCTAGTATTGTAAGGCAAGTCGTAAAAGCAGTCTTCCTGCACATATTTAAAAATAATAACAAGTCAGAAAAATGAAACAAATAGGTCACCAGAGGCACTTAATGCCAAAATCAATACACAAAGACAATAAAGTTGCTACGTGGTACTAATATTATTAAACCAACAGACTACACACAATATTTATTAAATGGTTGAGCATATAGAAAGATTGTAGAGTCCTTCAACTGACTAAATAAAATGCCTTAAACAAGATAACATGAATATACAAGCTCACAACATGCTTTCTCACACAGGCTAATTGTGTATCAACAGCAACAAAAGAAAGGCTGGTAAGAAACTTGAGGATAGCTATGCACGCATAACATATTTCTAGTATTCAGTACTATGTGGAATTTCTGCCAACTTCGTCATTCCAACAACAAGAAGAAAAAAAAAGGAAGTCAAACAAACCGTAGTAGCATTATATATAAAACAGATAAACAAACCACTGAAAAGTGATACAACCATATATAATGAAGACACAGCTTTCTCATAGGAGTTGGTGATACTCATTGTTATTCTAGATCAGTACCTGCTAAATGCGAGCATTGCTTCAAAGGGGGTAATAACAGGAGCTAAGAACTCTTTGCTATCCAGAAGAGCAGTTTGTGCACAAGAGACATAAATGAAATCATCACACTGAGAAAGAGAGAAAAAAAGTCGCTTAAACTCCACTTCTGCATGAAAAATGTTTATTCTTAAGTGCACTTATCAAAGTTTACCTTGGGAAAATTAGCGAGTTTTGTAGGATTTGGTCTTCCCATGGCCAAAGTGTAGACCTTCTTCCCAGCTCCTGTGATCAACTCTTTCATTTGATGAATCATATGAAGATAACCAGCTGCATAATATTTTTAGAAAAAACATTTAGTAGTCTAACAAGATGCATCATCAGACTAATGTGCTGGATGAACCCAAATTATTACTAGGTATTATATAATAATTTCCAGAAAAATTAAAATTTTCTATTTTTATCAGAACAACTATGTAAAAACATATTATAACTAGAATAATCCAAAGTAAAATGAGTAGATCTTATAAATTTGTGCACGGTTACGTTAAATACAACCTAAGCTAAGAGTAACTTAGACATGGCTTAAGTAGGGAAAACAAAAATCATCAAAAAGTCTAAAAGAAACAAGAAATCTTTTCTTCGTCAACTCTATATACTCGAACAATAATGCATATTACATTAGCACATCACAGGCTATTCATCTCTAGAAATGAATTTTTAAAGAGAAATCCTACATGAAGAATGCAGCAAACAAATAATAAAAACTCTCAGATGTAAACATACCAACGCCAAGAGTTCCCACCAGTATTCCAACAATGTTAGCATCCTTTGCTTTCTCAACTAGGTAATATCTGCATATCATTATTCACCATGTAACTCACATAATACAACTACCGAAGTGGCAAGTGGATATACAAAAAGGAGTTGAGTTATAAGAAGATAAAAGAGGCAACAAACCAAAGGGAAAAAGAAGATTACAAATAGCAAATTGTACCTACGCTTAATAATTCTTCTCTGTTGAGAAAGGTCAGTTATCAAGCGATTTTCTGTAGCATCGTATCTGACTGAGACAAAAGCAAGCAAAATTAATATAAATATGATTTTTTTTGCCAAATAAAGTCAGACAAAGGAATTCATCATGCATGTTTTGTTTTATTTTTCCCCTCTACAATAGTATTGTTGCAAATGACAAATAAGACTACCCGGTTGGCTGGTTATAATATCAGAACAAATAGTTCACAATAACACTGTTGTCAAATTTGACAAACATAAAGGTAACTTAACACTTGTGGCTTTGCATGGAAAAAGAATATGATGAAAATATTGAATGGTGAAATATCAGAACTAGTACACATCACCAATTTTGTCTAATTTCTATAGAAAGGGAAAGTTCCTATTTTCCGAATACTAGCTCAACTTGCTCCAATACTAAATTATGATATTATCAAAAATAGAGTACACATTAAAGGACTGATAGCAGTAATCATGTAAAGGAAATAAATTGAAACAATTCACAAGAATAAAGTGTAACAGCTCAAATTTAATGATCAATCTTTCATAACCATTTCCTATATAATATTAGAATAAAACAGCAGACCAATACCAAGGCATAAGAAGCAGATGTTGGGTTCATAATGTCAAGAAAATGATTAATACACAAAACTGATCATCACACAAGATTTGGGAAGGTCAGAGGCAACCTTGCACTGCACCGAAACACGCACAACAGGTGACACATAAAACTTCATAGCTTTAATTGGATGGGCATCAACTTCTTTCTCATTCGTCAGAGTAGCATTTTTAGTGATGAACTGATCCAAGCCAACCAAGGCAACTGTATTTCCGCACATCCTAACAAATACATTAGCACATCCTAACAAATACATTAGAACAAACAACCATAGAAGAATGGAATATCATAACATGAGGCTAATGTCCCAGTTTAATAAAACATCAATAACAACCTTTATTAAAATAAGCTAATTAACGAGAGCTCACCTTGAATATGCAGCTGAGGTTCATCAAAACCTCTACCACGAACAGCTGAGGTTCATCAATAAAACATCACCTTCAATAAACATCTCTACCGGCCGTACACAAAGAACAAAGAGCTTGGCAAAACAAACTAAAGGGGGTTCTTTTCTAGAAAGAGAAAGAGGGTTTCGACTCACTATACGGATATCAACAAGCCAATCTCCGAACTCTTTGTTGATTCGTCGCTTGATGTGCGACCGGATCGCCGGGATCTGCTTCTCGAGCATCCATATATTTCCCTCATTAGCAGCCTCCTCAAATTCTCCCTCAAATCATGAGTTTCCCTAACAGGGATAGCCAAATTGAGGCTTTTCACAAAACTATCCTCTGCATCCTCCCAAACAGAATCATCTGCCTTATCGGCATTTGCCCACCCAATAAATTCCTTCCCATAAACCTTAACCTTATTAGCATCGTTGAATTCAACCCCATAAGTATTCTCAAACAAACACTCTTGATACTTGGTCACAAAACTTCTATAACCTTCCTCATTGAAAAACTTCATGGCCCAAACTCCCTTCCAAACTAAATCAACACGAAGTTGGTCCAATAAAGTCTTCAATTGCATCTCAGCACTTACTCTAACTCGAACTTTCGACCCAATCTTCAATACCCACCAAGCATCTTTCTCCTCCTCCTCATCATTTTCCTCTACACCTTCTGATTCTTCAATTTTGGGGGTATTGATGAAGGAATATGAAGTGACCTTATCGGATACAATCCATTTGGAATTGGGTGTGTTTCCGCCAACGTGAATATAGAGCTTCACGGCGGACGGATTTGAGATGGCTATTTGAGATTAAGGGCTTTAAGCTCGGCTTCTATTTCGGCCGACAGGGAGAGGTGGAGCTACGAAACGGCGAGACAGACAGACGGCGAAGGCCGGAGATTGAGACGGGAAGAGGCGGATGCCGGAGATTGAGACGGGAAGAGGCCGGAGAGTCGAGAGGCAAGAAGAGGCTGAGGAATTGGGAATGAAGGGGGCAAGGGGCTAGGGCAAAATGCATACGGTACAGACTAGGAGTATTAAGTATACATATAATAATAATAATAATAATAATAATAATAATAATAGTACTAATAATAACAATAATAACAATAATAATAATAATTGTAAGACCTCAACTTTTATAAATAAAGATGAATTTTCTATAAATATCATTTTTGAATATTATGGAGTTAATTTGATATAATGTTATAGTTGTGGGTAATATTTATAAATTTTGCAAAGTACGCAAGTTGTTATATAATATTCGATTGGTCGGGGAATATTCGTTTTAACAGGGAATATTCGTACAACGGCACAATCATTGGTGGACCCCACAACGAAATTATTGTCGGATTGAGAAAACGACAAAAATATTTTATTAAAAATAACGGCGGAAGTTTTACCATTATTACTGTTGAACTACTCGGTAGTAAAAGTACAGTAATACGTGTGGTTGCATAGTAGCACACGGTATTGATTATTAATGCTTATGTGAGAAGTCACTCAGTTTGATTCCATTATTGTCAGTTAATAATATGAATTATTTAGCGATAATGACGTTTTGTTTTATTCGTATTATTAACGTAATAAAACAGAAACATCTTTTTATATAAAACAAAATACTTTATTAAAGTTATTCTATAAATAGAATATATTATATTTTATTTAAAAGATTTTTCTTTAAATATGGACCGTCAGATTAAAGTAATCAATCTGGACCGTTCATGGATTAGTTACTATGCATTCTATTTTTCTATAAATAGCAGCTCATTCCTTCATTATTTTTTTACGAATTCACTGAACTCTAGAGAGAGAAACTATAGAGAGAAACTATAGAGAGAGAGAAGAAGAGTATTCTGCTACTTAACTACTTCCTTATTTCAGCTCGTCTTTAAAACGGTAAGGGGTGTTATTCTGTCTTATTCATGAAGAGAACTGTTGTTATTCCATTTCTTATTATTCTGTTCGAATAACCTGTATACGCGGATCAACCATATACTTGGTGATATTCTTCTATTATTCTGTTGGAACATCCTGTCTGTGTGTTTTACACCGGACCTAGTTCTGTTTTGTTATTATTCTGTTGGAACATCCTGTCTGTGTGTTTTACACCGGACCTGGTTCCATTTTTATTATTATTCTGTTGGAACATCCTGTCTGTGCGTTTTACACCGGACCTGGTTCCGTCTTGTTATTATTCTGTTGGAACATCCTGTCTGTGTGTTTTACACCGGACCTGGTTCCATTATTTATTATTCTGTCGGAATATCCTGTCTGTGCGTTTACGCCGGACCTGGTTCCATTATTTATTATTCTGTTGGAATAACCTGTCTGTGCGGTCTATCGCATGCATGGTGATTTCTTTTGTTATTCCATTCTTTATTATACTCAGTTGGTTAAAACTTTGACTTCTATACTCCATAAAATTTGTGGAATATCCTTGACGTTTGCGCTTCATCTAGTATCTATTCATGAAAATATTCTCCTGATCATTCTTGAATTTTACTCCACAAAGCAGTATCATGTTGACAATTTGGACGTTATTAATTCCTGGATAAACTAATTCTTGAACTTGTTTTTATTGAATTCTTATATCATTGTCATCATCCTCATGTTTATAAAATGTTGAAAGTCATCTGTGGCCTGTAGTGCATAGATGGACTTGGTATGATTATGACCAGGAATTATTCGGTGTAATCATGACCGTAATGTTACAAATGATGTGGTAAAAGTCCTCATTGGCCCGTAGTGCATTGATGGACAGTTGTTGGCATGATCATGACCATTAATGAATATACGAATATCCTTGGCCGTAGTGCAGGGGTGATTCGATGATGTGGATTATTTTATTAAGCTGAGTCCCAGCGATAACAGTGTTGAAAAACCTTTTAAATCATAAAAGATAGTAGAGTTTATTTTCTACTTGACTCTTTTAATGGATTGCTTGTTCCGCTGCAGTTAAACTTGATGTCTATTATATTTTATCAGTTTAACATTGTTGAAGGCTAATGATAATTTATTCTGCATTATCTTAGTCATAATATTTCTTACTGGGCTAGTTGAGCTCACCCTTTCTTTCACTGTTCTCTTCAGGAAATGAGAACGTAGCTGGGACAAGTCGGGGAACGGAGTGATGGTCCGAATGATAGTATTAGTTAGTAGTCCTCACTATTCTATGTAATAGTGTGTTAATAAATGTAATGAGGACTCCTTTTGAGTATGAATACTCTCTAGAAGATAATATTTGTATTCAAACTCACAGTTTATGTTTTGTCGTATTGTACACGACAGTTGTATTAGTAAGTTGTATTTGTATTCTGTACTTTGTATCTGACGACCCAAGATGGGTGATGTATACCTAATTTTTGGGGCGTCACAGTTGGTATCAGAGCTTAGGGATATGATCCCTGGCTAAGATGTGAGAATAGAACTAGGAGGGGAGAGACGGGGAATTCCTTCGCTAGTATGACCTACCTAAGTTTATTTGCATGGTATTTAATTGGTCGGTCATAATATAAGGATAATATATGACATATCAATTAACTTTTATTTTGTGGCAGTATCTGAAAATGGCATCTGAGAATGTTGAGAATAGCAATGGAGCACAGGCGACTATTGATTCACCACATATCAATAATCAGGATAATGTTCATCAGGAAGGTGACAATCCTCATGCAAACAACAACACTGACCAGATGATGAATGATGGAATGTTCAGAAGTTTTATGCAATTCATGCAACAACAGGTGAAAGCGGCTCCTGTCCACAACGTAGGTGGAAATACTGGAAACTCTCAGGCGGTCACCGCTAAACAGTTTAAGGAGCTGGGACCACCGGAGTTTAAGGGAGAACCCAAACCACTTGTAGCTGAAACATGGATAAAGCAGATCACCAAGATATTTGATGTCTTGGGTTGCTCCGAGGAGCAAAAGGTTCCCTTTGCCGCCTTTATGTTGCGAGGAGAGGCAGATTACTGGTGGGAATCGATAAAGCGTACTCAACCTGCCGCACTGAAGATGTCTTGGGAGAAGTTCCAAGAGCTGTTTAACGACAAATACTTTCCCGAGAGTATTCGTCACATGAAGGAGGTGGAGTTCATCAAATTGGAGCAGAATAATATGACCGTGTCGCAGTACGAGGAAAAATTTGCGGAGTTATCCCGGTTTGCGTCCCACCTGGTGGATAATGAAGAAAGAATGACGCGGATGTTTTTAAGAGGTTTGAAGCCGGAGATACATCAACATCTTGTTTCTCATAAACTGTGTTTGTATTCAGATGTTGTAAATAGGGCTCAGTTGGTGGAGCGCGATAACGAGACAACGCAACCAAAAGAGAGCAGCCGGCAAAATGATAATACCAGTGAAAGCAGTCATCGAAGCGGTGACAACAAGCGTGGAGGGAATCAACAGGCCAGAAATGGTAACCACTTCGGTGGTAATCAGGGCCAAAACAATAAGAATGGGCATTTCAAGAAGAGGAGATTCAACAATGATGGAAAGACGTCAGCACCAGCACCTGTCGTTAAGGAAGGAGAACGACCACCTATCATATGTTTCAAATGCGGAGGGGAGGGGCACATCAGTCCAAACTGCGCGATGCCGTCCAAAGCATGTTATAATTGTGGAAGAGAAGGTCATTTAGCCCGATTTTGTCGTTTACCGAAGACAAATTCAGCTAGGATGGAGGCACCAAAGGCCGTCCCAGAAAAGTCAAAACCGGTTGTGCAAGGGAGAGCGTTTGTTGTGAACTCCCAGAGAGCAAGGAACCCGAATGAGGTCATCACGGGTAAGCTTATCATAAACTCTAACGAAGTCTATACTTTATTTGATACCGGTTCTACCCATTCTTTTATTTCTCCTACTTGCGCTCATCGATTAAATTTGATTCCGGAGAAATTAGACTTTGACTTAGCAGTTGAAACTCCATTGGGAGAAACCTTCATTACATCCACGGTTTATAAGTCTTGTTTGGTTCAAGTTGGTACCCACACATTACCTGTCGATCTTATTTCATTAAAAATACTTGCATTTGACGTGATTCTAGGGATTGATTGGTTAACTACTCATCATGCAAAAATTGATTGTTTTCGTAAGGTTGTTAGCTTTCATATTCCTAATCGACCTATTATGCGAATTCAAGCAACCAAACCATTAAAATCAATCGCTGTCATCTCAAGCCATAAAGCTATTCGTTTATTGAAAAACGGATGTCAAGCTTTCTTAGCTCATGTCACAGATCTAAACAAAAATACGTCAGCTTTGAATGATATTTCTGTTGTTAATAAATTTCCTGACGTATTTCCCGAAGAACTTCCTGGCCTACCCCCAGAGCGTGAAATTGAATTTTGTATCGACCTTGAACCCGGTACAAAACCCATTTCCAAAGCCCCATATCGAATGGCTCCTATTGAACTTCAGGAGTTAAAGACCCAACTGCAGGAATTGTTAGACATTGGTTTTATTCGTCCTAGTACTTCTCCTTGGGGTGCTCCTGTTCTGTTCGTGAAGAAGAAAGATGGAAGTATGCGACTTTGTATTGATTATCGGGAGTTGAATCATGTCACCATCAAAAACAGGTACCCATTGCCACGTATTGATGACCTGTTTGACCAGTTGCAAGGAGCACAATTCTTTTCAAAGATCGATCTTCGTTCTGGATATCATCAGCTGAAGGTTAGAACTGAGGATATTCCAAAGACGGCTTTCAGAACTCGGTACGGGCATTATGAATTCCTAGTCATGTCCTTTGGATTGACTAATGCTCCTGCTGCCTTCATGGATATGATGAACCGGGTATTCAAGGAATATTTGGATCACTTTGTGGTCGTCTTTATCGATGACATCCTTGTTTATTCCAAAAGCCGTGAAGATCATGAGCAACACTTGAGGTTGGTACTCCAAAAGCTTCGTGAATACAAACTTTATGCCAAGTTGAAGAAATGCGAGTTCTGGCTGGAAGAGGTAGCATTCCTTGGGCACGTAGTATCAAGTCGTGGAATATCGGTTGACCCGACAAAGATTGAAGCTATTCAAAGCTGGGAGCAACCTAAATCAGTGACCGAGGTACGTAGCTGGTTATTATCGGAGATTCGTGGAAGGATTTTCTCGAATCGCTACTCCATTAACTCAGCTGACTCGGAAAGATACAAAGTTCGGTTGGAGCGAAGAATGTGAGCAGAGTTTTTAAGAACTCAAGAGGAGACTCATTTCAGCACCTGTTCTAACAATACCATCTGGCTCGGAGGGATTTGTCATCTACAGTGATGCTTCGAGCAAAGGGTTGGGATGTGTTCTCATGCAACATGGAAAAGTCATAGCCTATGCATCAAGACAACTCAAGGAATATGAGAGGAATTATCCTACTCATGATCTAGAGTTGGCAGCTGTTGTCTTTGCACTTAAAATTTGGAGGCATTACTTGTATGGGGAGAAGGTGGAGATCTTTACGGATCATAAAAGCCTCAAATATTTCTTCACTCAAAAGGAACTCAACATGCGACAACGACGTTGGCTTGAACTGTTGAAAGATTATGATCATACCATTCAATACCATCCTGGAAAAGCGAACGTGGTAGCTGACGCATTGAGTAGAAGATCATATGCAAGTACGAGTGCGATATTGTCAACACAAAGGCCCATTTTGTGTGACTTGCAAAGGATGGAGATAGAGTTAAAGACTCCAGGGACCCATGTGATGATGGCGAATATACGAGTAGAACCAACTTTAATCGATAAAGTTAAAGCTGCTCAAGCTACAGACCTGGAGCTGATGCGTATGAGGAAGAAAGTGCAAGAAGGTGCTATGCCGGAAGCAAGAATCGATGAAGAAGGAATACTTCGAGTCAACTCCAGACTTTGTGTTCCTAACAACCCTGATTTAAAGTATAAAATCATGATGGAGGCGCACAACACACGTTTGCAATCCATCCTGGAAGTACCAAAATGTATCATGATCTTCGTCATACATTTTGGTGGAGCAATATGAAGAGAGAGATAGCGTTGTTTATCTCAAGGTGTCTAACTTGTCAACGAGTCAAAGCGGAGCATCAAGTACCAAAAGGTCCATTGCAACCACTTGAAATTCCAGAATGGAAGTGGGAGCACATTACCATGGATTTCGTTACCGGTCTTCCTAGGGTTTCTCAAGGTATTGATGCGATTTGGGTCATTGTTGATAGATTGACCAAGTCTGCTCATTTCTTACCGATACGAGAAACTTATACACTTGAACGTCTTGCTCGTATGTACATAAACGAGATTGTAAGACTGCATGGTATGCCAGTATCCATAGTTTCTGACCGAGACCCAAGATTCACTTCACGATTTTGGGTTAGTTTACAAAAAGCTATGGGCACGGAGTTACGATTTAGTTCAGCATATCATCCTCAGACGGACGGACAATCAGAGAGGACTATTCAAACTCTTGAAGATCTATTAAGACTCTGTGTCTTTGACTTCAAGGGAAGTTGGGACAAGTTCTTACCATTGGTGGAGTTTTCCTACAACAACAGTTATCAAGCAAGTATTGGCATGGCTCCATTCGAAGCATTGTATGGAAGAAAATGTCGTTCTCCAGTATGCTGGGATGAGGTGGGTGAAGCAACGTTGTTGGGACCGGAGTTGGTACGTATGACTACAGAAAAGATTCAAACGATCCGACAACGTATAAAAACCTCACAAGATCGACAAAAGAGTTATGCTGATCTTCATCGAAAGGACGTGGAATTTGATGTAGGAGATCATGTGTTCTTACGTGTTGCTCCATGGAAAGGAGTTACGAGATTTGGAAAGAGAGGAAAGCTCAATCCTCGATTCATCGGTCCATTTTTAATCCTCGATCGAGTAGGAACTGTGGCTTATAGACTCGCTTTACCGCCAAGTATGTCTCGTGTTCATAACGTTTTTCACATATCCATGTTACGCAAATATGTGGAAGACCCGAACCACATTATTGAGTTAGAACCGGACGAAATAGCGGAGATTTGACGTATGAAGAAGTTCCTGTTCAAATCTTGGATAAGAAGGAACATATTCTACGCTCCAAGGTTATACCTCAAGTCAAAGTTTTGTGGAGAAACCACGATGTTGAGGAAATGACTTGGGAGTTAGAATCTGAAATGAAATCAAGGTATCCTTACCTCTTCGACATACCAGGTACGTACCCTAATTTCGAGGGCGAAATTTCATAAGAAGGGGAGGTTGTAAGACCCCAACTTTTATAAATAAAGATGAATTTTCTATAAATATCATTTTTGAATATTATGGAGTTAATTTGATATAATGTTATAGTTGTGGGTAATATTTATAAATTTTGCAAAGTACGCAAGTTGTTATATAATATTCGATTGGTCGGGGAATATTCGTTTTAACAGGGAATATTCGTACAACGGCACAATCATTGGTGGACCCCACAACGGAATTATTGTCGGATTGAGAAAACGACAAAAATATTTTATTAAAAATAACGGCGGAAGTTTTACCATTGTTACTGTTGAACTACTCGGTAGTAAAAGTACAGTAATACGTGTGGTTGCATAGTAGCACACGGTATTGATTATTAATGCTTATGTGAGAAGTCACTCAGTTTGATTCCATTATTGTCAGTTAATAATATGAATTATTTAGCGATAATGACGTTTTGTTTTATTCGTATTATTAACGTAATAAAACAGAAACATCTTTTTATATAAAACAAAATACTTTATTAAAGTTATTCTATAAATAGAATATATTATATTTTATTTAAAAGATTTTTCTTTAAATATGGACCGTCAGATTAAAGTAATCAATCTGGACCGTTCATGGATTAGTTACTATGCATTCTATTTTTCTATAAATAGCAGCTCATTCCTTCATTATTTTTTACGAATTCACTGAACTCTAGAGAGAGAAACTATAGAGAGAAACTATAGAGAGAGAGAAGAAGAGTATTCTGCTACTTAACTACTTCCTTATTTCAGCTCGTCTTTAAAACGGTAAGGGGTGTTATTCTTTCTTATTCATGAAGAGAACTGTTGTTATTCCATTTCTTATTATTCTGTTGGAATAACCTGTATACGCGGTCTACCCTATACTTGGTGACATTCTTCTATTATTCTGTTGGAACATCCTGTCTGTGTGTTTTACACCGGACCTGGTTCCGTTTTGTTATTATTCTGTTGGAACATCCTGTCTGTGTGTTTTACACCGGACCTGGTTCCGTCTTGTTATTATTCTGTTGGAACATCCTGTCTGTGTGTTTTACACCGGACCTGGTTCCATTATTTATTATTCTGTCGGAATATCCTGTCTGTGCGTTTACGCCGGACCTGGTTCCATTATTTATTATTCTGTTAAGAATAACCTGTCTGTGCGGTCTATCGCATGCATGGTGATTTCTTTTGTTATTCCATTCTTTATTATACTCAGTTGGTTAAAACTTTGACTTCTATACTCCATGAAATTTGTGGAATATCCTTGACGTTTGCGCTTCATCTAGTATCTATTCATGAAAATATTCTTCTGATCATTCTTGAATTTTACTCCACAAAGCAGTATCATGTTGACAATTTGGACGTTGTTAATTCCTGGATAAATTAATTCTTGAACTTGTTTTATTGAATTCTTATATCATTGTCATCATCCTCATGTTTATATTTTGTTGAAAGTCATCTGTGGCCTGTAGTGCATAGATGGACTTGGTATGATTATGACCAGGGATTATTCGGTGTAATCATGACCGTAATGTTACAAATGATGTGGTAAAAGTCCTCATTGGCCCGTAGTGCATTGATGGACAGTTGTTGGCATGATCATGACCATTAATGAATATACGAATATCCTTGGCCGTAGTGCAGGGGTGATTCGATGATGTGGATTATTTTATTAAGCTGAGTCCCAGCGATAACAGTGTTGAAAAACCTTTTAAATCATAAAAGATAGTAGAGTTTATTTTCTACTTGACTCTTTTAGTGGATTGCTTGTTCCGCTGCAGTTAAACTTGATGTCTACTATATTTTATCAGTTTAACATTGTTGAAGGCTAATGATAATTTATTCTGCATTATCTTAGTCATAATATTTCTTACTGGGCTAGTTGAGCTCACCCTTTCTTTCACTGTTCTCTTCAGGAAATGAGAACGTAGCTGGGACAAGTCGGGAAACGGAGTGATGGTCCGAATGATAGTATTAGTTAGTAGTCCTCACTATTCTATGTAATAGTGTGTTAATAAATGTAATGAGGACTCCTTTTGAGTATGAATACTCTCTAGAGGATAATATTTGTATTCAAACTCGCAGTTTATGTTTTGTCGTATTGTACACGACAGTTGTATTAGTAAGTTGTATTTGTATTCTGTACTATGTATCTGACGACCCAAGATGGGTGATGTATACCTAATTTTGGGGGCGTCACAATAATAATAATAATAATACTATTATTATTAGTACTACTATTATTATTGTTATTGTTATTTTGTTATTTTGTTGTTATTATTAGTGGTGGTCACGGTGGTGGTGGTGGTGGTGGTGTTATTATTATTATTATTATTATTATTATTATTATTATTATTAGTACGACTATTATTATTATTATTATTATTGTTGTTGTTGTTGTTGTTGTTGTTGTTGTTGTTGTTGTTGTTGTTATTATTATTATTATTATTATTATTATTAGTACTACTGTGACAACCCCAAAATAGGTCCATTCCACCCAACCCATTCTGTGTCGCCAAATACATGATACAGAAAATAACTACAACTTTATTACAACAATTGTCGTGCAAAATACAACAACACATATGCTGTGAGTTTGGATACAAATATATACCAAATGTGACTCATGTTCCAACCGTGGACATCACCTCACAATGACACCTTACATAAAGGTATAGTCAAAAACTGTTTTAGAAATTAGAATCTTTGGAAAGTGCTCAAGAAAACCTTCGTACATGGGAGTCCACGCGTCTAGGTTATGATAGATATCATATGGCCACAGAATTATCCTTGGTTGACCCAATAGACCCCAAAGAAAAACGAGAAGATTACTATCATATTCTTCCCAATGGTGAGTCTTCTCTTGACTTATCATTATCTCCACTGTCTCTAATTGAGAATTATACTTCAAACAAACACCAAGATTATATAGGTAGTGCTCGTAGATATACTCAGCAAGTGGATGAGCACAACCCTGCCTTATGATGACACGAGATTGTATGTCATTAGACATCTTGTATGATAGTGACAAAACACCCTTCCAACGTTGGGTTCGCCTCACCCTATTTTCTTCACCAAATATAACTACTAAATGATGACCACCGTTCTATTCCCTTGTTACTCCCGCTCGACCCAGCTACACTCTTATTACCTGAAAGGAATTGTGAAGCAAAAGGGTGAGCACAATTAGCTTAGTAAAGAATATCATGACTAAAGACAATTAAATTATCAATAACCTTCATCAATAATAAATCAGAGATTTAGAACATATGGTAAATGATAAAAATTTCAACCATAGTTGCAGCGAAACGAGCAATCCATTAGAAGAGTCAAATAGACTGTAAAGTCTATTATCTTCTCCATGTTAAAAATCTATCAACAATGTTTTATCCCTGTAACATCAATCAACAATTCTGGTCCACAATCATATGAATAACTCATAATCATAACTGTAGTTCTAAATTTTTCTTCGCACCCAGGACGAAGAATATTTTCATCACCCATCTTTACCTGAAACATCAAAGATCATGGTTACACCAAATCACATTTCCTGTTCATAATCATACTAATAACTTCATCTTTGCACTACGGCCAAAGATATTTATTTGTATCACCAGTTGGTCATGTTTGTCTCAACATCTGTTCATCTTTGTACTACTGGCCAAAGATATTCAACAACATGTCATCTTTGCACTACGGGCCAAAGATATTCATCAACAATTCATCTTTGCACTACAGGCTAAAGATATTCCTCAACAGTTCATATTTGCACTACAGGCCAAATATATTCATATCTCAAAGAAATATATAATCATTTCAGAATTTATATAAACAATAATTATAACCATGTTAATCAATTCATCTTTACACTTAAGCTAAAGATATTCAATTATAAATTCAATGGTCATGATCATACCAGTTAACAATTCATCTTTGCACTACAGGCCAAAGATATTTTTCAGTCACGATCATACCAATAATTTACCCATCTTTACACTCAAGTGAAAGAGAAATTCAACATCAGGGTTATAAAAATGTTATATATGATAATAAAAACAATATAATCAACATATAGATTTAATCTCAAGAGTAATATTCATAACTCAACTATAATTTGGTCAGAAAAAGAAACCAATTTTGTCATGAATAGTAACTCGTGAATAGTAACCCCGTCTCAAAAAGGTAGAAATTCCACAATAAAATCCATACCAATATTTCGGTATAATGATATTGAAATAACATTTCTTAAACTTATAAACAATTTATTTTAATTGTTTACACTTTACTAAATAATGCATTTAATCATTCTAAAATGCCAAACTCATAAGATTTCATCATCAATAACCAAAACCCTCATCATAAATCTGCATATAACTCATGTATGATTCTCAAGCCATAAAATCATATTTTTCAATTTTCTTACTTCACAAAACATATTTAATTCATTTACTCATAACTAGACTATTTTCATGAAAAATACCAAATCAGTTCTAAAAATATTTCTTTTCTGGGATTTAGCATAATATAGTCTCATATTGAAAATATATTTTTCTCAGAATTTTTTAAACTCACTTACTATTTTTCATATGGCCAAAACCATCGAATATTTAGACATTTATCAAAAATTGAACTTATGTCCAAAAATTCTGAAATTCACAGAGTATACTCCTATCATATACATGTACTCCCAATAAAAATTTCATCAATTTTGGAGTTAACCACAAGGAATTATAAGCGATTACTTTTAAAATAGTCTTTTCTCATAAAATTCATAACTCTCAATCTATACATCCAAAAATCACCATTTTTGGACACAATCAAGAAAACTAATCAAAATATCATTTCAAATTTTTCCAGAATTTTTGAAGTTCAGAAAAATTACGAAACTGAAAAACATAACAACCCTTAAAATCCCTTACTATCCCTTACCTCAAAAGAGCAGTACTTCTGACTGGATATCGGATATGATGCTGAAGGAAACTTGCACTGATGAATAGCAACTCACCAAGTATCTAAAAACTCACAAAATATGCTTCATAATATAGAGAGAAAAAGAGAGAAAACTTATGTTTCTGGTGTGATTTTCAATTCTAACTTAGCCCTCTATTTATAGGAAAATTTTGGTAAGTTTGACCTGCAACCTGATGGCTTTACCTGCTACTATTCCCACCCACCACATTTGAAATATAATTCAGTACAATTCTTCACCAACCACAAGTGGGGCCCACCAATTCTAAAATTTTCCATCAAAATGATAAACTCCGAAAATTCAACAATTTCTGAACCAGCCATCTTGTAAAATTCATAATAAATTATACGTTCATTTTTAACGGTTCAAAATTTGTGGACATATACTCAACTTATATATGTATAACATATCCAAATATTACCACGATCCAACGGTCGGATTAAAAATTATAACCCCCGCAAAATATCTCAAAAACCCTGATTTTTAATACCTCCATTCCGACAAAAATACGGATAAAAATCTCAACATTAACTCCTTCATTTTTTAACCACAAAAATATATCCCTTATTTATATCCACATAAAATAAATATTTTCTTATCATATGAATCAATAATTAATTATTCATAAATAATATTACAGAATCACATTTATGACAACTATGCCGTTCCCAGGAAAGAGGGGGCTTTCCAATAAGGATTTCTCCTTACTAGCGCGCAATTAGATGACCAAACCTCTCCTTAGACAGAACTTTCTAGACATTGCCAATAATGCTATCTAATAATATTATTCAAATAATATGAATTATTGATCTGATAGAGAAAAATACTGTGCAGCAACAATTATTGAAACAAAAATAATATAAAATATCAACGCAGCAATTATTGAATCAATAAAGTAAAATATTGAACAGTAATTACTGTAACAATTATTGAGTAGTGCCTTCTTACGTAAGAATCAATAATTAAAAAAAATACTGTGTAATACCGTGTGCTACTGTGCAACTACGCGTATTAGTGTATTTTAACCACCAGGCATTCCAACAGTGTTAACGGTAACAACTACGCCGTTATTTGTAAAAACTCAAATTTGTCATTTTCTTCACCCGACAGTTATTCGTTATGGGGTCCACAAATAGCTGCGCCGTCGTACGAATATTCCCCGACAGAAAGAATATTCCACGACCAAACGAATATTCCCCGACAACAATGATTATTTTATAACCACTTGCTTATTTTGAAAAAAATTCATATTTCACCCATAACTTTAAACTTTTATCAATTTAACCATTTACTGAATAATAATCATAAGAAAAATTGAATACTTTTATTTCATAAAATTCGGGGTCTTACAACTACTATTATTACTGTTATTGTTATTTTGTTATTTTGTTGTTATTATTAGTGGTGGTCATGGTCGTGGTGGCTACTACTACTACTACTACTACTACTACTACTAGTAGTAGTAGTAGTAGTAGTCACGGTGATGGTGGTGGTGGTACTAATATAGTTTATTAATATAATATTAATATTATTATTATTATTATTATTATTATTATTATTATTATTACTATTATTATTAATACAACTATTATTATTATTACTGTTATTGTTGTTGTTATTGTTATTATTATTATTATTATTATTATTATTATTATTATTATTATTATTATTACTACTACTACTACTACTACTACTACTACTACTATTATTATTATTATTATTAGTACTTCTATTATTATTATTATTATTATTATTATTATTATTATTATTATTATTATTATTATTATTATTATTATTATTATTACTACTACTACTACTACTACTGTGACAACCCCAAAACAGGTCCATTCCATCCAACCTATTCTGAGTCGTCAAATACATGGTACAGAAAATAACTACAACTTTATTACAAGAATTGTCGTACAAAATACAACAACACATATGCTGTGAGTTTGGATACAAATATATACCAAATGTGACTCATGTCCCAATCGTGGACATCACCTCACAATGATACCTTACATAAAGGTATAGTCAAAAACTGTTTTAGAAATTAAAATCTTTGGAAAGTGCTCAAGGAAACCTTCGTACATGGGAGGCCATGCTTCTAGGTTATGATAGATATCATATGACCACAGAATTATCCTTGGTTGACCCAATAGACCCCAAAGAAAAATGAGAAGTTTACTATCATATTCTTCCCAATGGTGAGTCTTCTCTTGACTTATCATTATCTCCATTGTCTCTAATTGAGAATTATACTTCAAACAGACACCAAGATTATATAGGTAGTGCTCGTAAATATACTCAGCAAGTGGATGAGCACATCCCTGTCTTATGATGACACGAGATTGTATTGCATTAGACATCTTGTATGGTAGTGGCAAAACACCCTTCCAACGTTGGGTTCGCCTCACCCTATTTGATTCATCAAATATAACTACTAAATCATGACCACCATTTTATTCCCCTGTTACCCCCGCTCGACCCAACACTCTTTTTACCTGAAAGAATTGTGAAACAAAAGGGTGAGCACAACTAGCCCAGTAAAGAATATCATGACTAAAGGTAAATAAATTATCAATAGCCTTCAACAGTAATAAATCAGAGATTTAGAACATATGGTAGATGATAAAAATTTTCAACCATAGTTGCAGCGGAACGAGTAATTCATTAGAAGAGTCAAATAGACCATAAAATCTATTATCTTCTCCATGTTAAAAATTCATCAACAATAGTTTATCCCTGTAACATCAATCAACAGTTTTGGTCCACAATCATATCAATAACTCATAATCATAATTGTGATTCTAAATTCCTCTTCGCATCCAGGACGAAGATAATTTTCATCACATGTCTTTACCTAAAACATCAAAGATCATGGTTATACCAAATCACATGTAAGACCCCAACTTTTATAAATAAAGATGAATTTTCTATAAATATCATTTTTGAATATTATGGAGTTAATTTGATATAATGTTATAGTTGTAACGACCCCAAAATAGGTCCATTCCATCCAACCCATTCTGAGTCGTCAAATACATGGTACAGAAAACAACTACAACTTTATTACAATAATTGTCGTGCAAAATACAACAACACATATGCTGTGAGTTTGGATACAAATATATACCAAATGTGACTCATGTTCCAACCGTGGACATCACCTCACAATAACACCTTACATAAAGGTATAGTCAAACACTGTTTTAGAAATTAGAATCTTTGGGAAGTGCTCAAGGAAACCTTCGTACATGGGAGGCCACGCGTCTAGGTTATGATAGATATCATATGGCCACAGAATTATCCTTGGTTGACCCAATAGACCCCAAAGAAAAACGAGAAGATTACTATCATATTCTTCCCAATGGTGAGTCTTCTCTTGACTTATCATTATCTCTACTGTCTCTAATTGAGAATTATACTTCAAACAAACACCAAGATTATATAGGTAGTGCTCGTATATATACTCAGCAAGTGGATGAGCACATCCCTGTTTTATGATGACACGAGGTTGTATGTCGTTAGACATCTTGTATGATAGTGGCAAACCACCCTTCCAACGTTGGGTTCGCCTCACCCTATTTTCTTCACCAAATATAACTACTAAATGATGATCACCGTTCTATTCCTTGTTACCTCCCTCGACCCAGCTACACTCTTATTACCTGAAAGGAATTGTGAACCAAAAGGGTGAGCACAACTAGCTCAGTAAAGAATATCATGACTAAAGATAAATAAATTATCAATAGCCTTCAACAGAATTAAATCAGAGATTTAGAACATATGGTAGATGATAAAAATTTTCAACCATAGTTGCAGCGGAACGAGCAATCCATTAGAAGAGTCAAATAGACCATAAAGTCTATTATCTTCTCCATGTTAAAAATCCACCAACAATATTTTATCCCTGTAACATCACTCAACAGTTCCTTTCCACAATCATATGAATAACTCATAATCATAATTGTGACTATAAATTTTTCTTCGCACCCAGGACGAAGAATATTTTCATCACCTGTCTTTACCTGAAACATCAAAGATCATGGTTATACCAAATCACAATTCCTGTTTATACTAACAAATCCATCTTTGTACTACGGGCCAAAGATATTCATCAACAAACCATCTTTGCACTACGGGCCAAAGATATTCATCAACAAACCATCTTTGCACTACGGGCCAAAGATATTCAACAACAGTTCATCTTTGCACTACAGACCAAAGATATTCATCAACAGGCCATCTTTGCACTACATGCCAAAGATATTCATCAACAATTCATATTTGCACTACAGGCCAAATATATTCATATCTCAAAGAAATATATAATCATTTCAGAATTTATATAAACAATAATTATAACCATGTTGATCAATTCACCTTTGCACTTAAGCTTAAGATATTCAATTATAAATTCAATGGTCATGATCATACCAGTCACAATTTAACTTTCCACTACAGGCCAAAGAGAACCCTAGTCATGATCATACCAATAATCTACCCATCTTTACACTCCAGTGAAAGAGAATTTCAACATCAGGGTTATAAAAATATTATATATGATAATAAAATCAATATAATCAACATATAGATTTAATCTCAAGAGTAATATTCATAAATCAACTATAATTTGGTTAGTAAAAGAAACCAATTTTGTCGTGAATAGTAACTCGTGAATAGTAACTCATGAATAGTAACTCGTGAATAGTAACACCGACTCAAAAATATAAAAATTCTACAATAAAATTCATACCAATACTTCGGTATAATGATATTGAAAGAATAACATTTCTTAAGTTTATAAACAATTTATTTAAATTGTTTACACTTTACTAACTAATGCATTTAATCATCATAAAATGTCAACTCTTAAGATTTCATCATCAATAACCAAAACCCTCATCAAAAATCTGAATATACCTCATATATAGGATTCTCAAGCCATAAAATCCTATTTTTCAATTTTCTTACTTCACATAACATATTTAATTCATTTTCTCATAACTAGACTATTTTCATGAAAAATACCAAATCCATTCCAAAAATATTTCTTTTCTGAAATTTAGCATAATATAGTCCCATAGTGAACATATATTTTTCTCAGAATTTTTAAAAGTCATTTACTATTTTTCATATGGCCAAAATAGCCGAATATTTAGACATTTATCAAAAATTATACTTTTGTCCAAAAATTCTGAAATTAACAGAGTATACTTCCATCATATACATGTACTCCCAATAAAAATTTCATCAATTTTAGAGTTAACCACAAGAAATTATAAGCAGTTACTTTTAAAATAGTCTTTTCTCATAAAATTCATAACTCTAAATCTATACATCCAAAAATCACCATTTTTGGACACAATCAATAAAACTCATCAAAATATCATTTCAAATTTTTCCAGAATTTTTGAAGTTCAGAAAAATTACGAAACTGAAAAACATAACAACTCTTAAAATCCCTTACTATCCCTTACCTCAAAAGAGCAGTACTTCTGACTGGATATCGGATATGATGCTGAAGGAAACTTGCACTAATGAATAGCAACTCACCAAGTATCTAAAAACTCACAAAATATACTTCATAATATAGAGAGAGAAAAGAGAAAGCTTATGTTTCTGGTGTGATTTTCAATTCTAACTTAGCCCTCTATTTATAGGAAAATTTTGGTAGGTTTGACCTGCAACCTGATGGCTTTACCTGCTACTATTCCCACCCACCACATTTGAAATATAATTCAGCACATTTCTTCACCAACCACAAGTGAGGCCCACTGTAACGACCCCAAAATAGGTCCATTCCATCCAACCTATTCTGAGTCGCCAAATACATGGTACAGAAAACAACTACAACTTTATTACAACAATTATCGTGCAAAATACAACAACACATATGCTGTGAGTTTGAATACAAATATATACCAAATGTGACTCATGTTCCAACCGTGGACATCACCTCACAATGACACCTTACATAAAGGTATAGTCAAATACTGTTTTAGAAATTAGAATCTTTGGAAAGTGCTCAAGGAAACCTTCGTACATGGGAGGCCACGCGTCTAGGTTATGATAGATATCATATGGCCACAGAATTATCCTTGGTTGACCCAATAGACCCCAAAGAAAAACGAGAAGATTACTATCATATTCTTCCCAATGGTGAGTCTTCTCTTGACTTATCATTATCTCCACTGTCTCTAATTGAGAATTATACTTCAAACAAACACCAAAGATTATATAGGTAGTGCCCATAGATATACTCAGCAAGTGGATGAGCACAACCCTGTCTTATGATGACACGAGGTTGTATGTCATTAGACATCTTGTATGATAGTGACAAAACACCCTTCCAACGTTGGGTTCGCCTCACCCTATTTTCTTCACCAAATATAACTACTAAATGATGACCACCGTTGTATTCCCTTGTTACCCCCCCGCTCGACCCAGCTACACTCTTATTACCTGAAAGGAATTGTGAAGCAAAAGGGTGAGCACAACTAGCTCAGTAAAGAATACCATGACTAAAGATAATTCAATTATCAATAGCCTTCATCAACAATAAATCAGAGATTTAGAACATATGGTAAATGATAAAAATTTCAACCATAGTTGCAGCGAACGAGCAATCCATTAGAAGAGTCAAATAGACCATAAAGTCTATTATCTTCTCCACATTAAAAGTCCACCAATAATGTTTTATCCCTGTAACATTAATTAACAGTTCT
Organism: Panax notoginseng; assembly: GCA_016801055.1. NCBI lineage: Eukaryota > Viridiplantae > Streptophyta > Magnoliopsida > Apiales > Araliaceae > Panax > Panax notoginseng. The sequence goes on from CM029019.1 coordinate 167,546,722, forward strand.
TTTTCACAATTATATGAATAACTCATAATCATAATTGTGACTCTAAATTTTTCTTCGCACCCAGGACGAAGAATATTATCATCACATGTCTTTACCTGAAACGTCAAAGATCACGGTTATACTAAATCACAGTTCCTGTTCATAATCATGCTAATAAATCCATCTTCGCACTAACGGCCAAAGATATTCATTAATAAACCATCTTTGCACTACGGGCCAAAGATATTCTACAACATGTCATCTTTGCACTACAGGCCAAAGATATTCATCAACAATTCATATTTGCACTACAGGCCAAATATATTCATATCTCAAAGAAATATATAATCATTTCAGAATTTATATAAACAATAATTATAACCATGTTGATCAATTCACCTTTGCACTTAAGCTTAAGATATTCAATTATAATTCAATGGTCATGATCATACCAGTCACAATTCAACTTTGCACTACAGGCCAAAGAGAACCCTAGTCATGATCATACCAATAATCTACCCATCTTTACACTCCAGTGAAAGAGATTTCAACATCAAGGTTATAAAAATGTTATATATGATAATAAAAACAATATGATCAGCATATAGATTTAATCTCAAGAGTAATATTCATAAATCAACTATAATTTGGTTAGAAAAAAGAAACCAATTTGTCGTGAATAGTAACTCGTAAATAGTAACTCATGAATAGTAACTCGTGAATAGTAACTCATGAATAGTAACTCGTGAATAGTAACCCTGACATGAAAAAGGTAGAAATTCCACAATAATATACATACCAATATTTCGGTATAATGATATTGAAAGAATAATTTCTTAAGCTTATAAACAATTTATTTAAATTGTTTACACTTTACTAATTAATGCATTTAATCATCATAAAATGCCAACTCTTAAGATTTCATCATCAATAACCAAAACCCTCATCAAAAATCTGCATATACCTCATATATAGGATTCTCAAGCCATAAAATCCTATTTTCCAATTTTCTTTCACTTCACATAACATATTTAATTCATTTTCTCATAACTAGACTATTTTCATGAAAAATACCAAATCAGTTCCAAAAATATTTCTTTTCTGAAATTTAGCATAATATAGTCCCATAGTGAACATATATTTTTCTCAGAATTTTTAAAAGTCATTTACTATTTTTCATATGGCCAAAATAGCCGAATATTTAGACATTTATCAAAAATTGTACTTTTGTCTAAAAATTCTGAAATTTACAGAGTATACTTCTATCATATACATGTACTCCCAATAAAAATTTCATCAATTTTGGAGTTAACCACAAGGAATTATAAGCTGTTACTTTTAAAATAGTCTTTTCTCATAAAATTCATAACTCTCAATCTATACATCCAAAAATCACCATTTTTGGACACAATCAAGAAAACTCATCAAAATATCATTTCAAATTTTTCCAGAATTTTTGAAGATCAGAAAAATTACGAAACTGAAAATCATAACAACCCTTAAAATCCCTTAATATCCCTTACTATCCCTTACCTCAAAAGAGCAGTACTTCTGACTGGATATCGGATATGATGCTGAAGAAACTTGCACTGATGAATAGCAACTCACCAAGTATCTAAAAACTCACAAAATATGCTTCATAATATAGAGAGAGAAAGAGAGAAAGCTTATGTTTCTGGTGTGATTTTCAATTCTAACTTAGCCCTCTATTTATAGGAAAATTTTGTAGGTTTGACCTGCAACCTGATGGCTTTACCTGCTACTATTCCCACCCACCACATTTGAAATATAATTCAGCACATTTCTTCACCAACCACAAGTGGGGCCCACCAATTCTAGAATTTTCCACCAAAATGATAAACTCCGAAAATTTAACAATTTCTGAATCAGTCATCTCGTAAAATTCATAATAAATCATACGTTCATTTTTAACGGTTCAAAATTTGTGGGCATATACTCAACTTATATATGTATAACATATCCAAAAATTACCACGATCCAACGGTCGGATTAAAAATTATAACCCCCGCAAATATCTCAAAAACCCTGATTTTTAATACCTCCATTCCGACAAAAATACGGATAAAAATCTCAACATTAACTCCTTCATTTTTTTAACCACAAAAAATATATCCCTCATTTATATCCACATAAAATAAATATTTTCTTATCATATGAATCAATAATTAATTATTCACAAATAATATTACAGAATCACATTTATGACAACCAGGCCGTTCCCAAGAAAGAGGGGGCTTTCCAATAAGGATTTCTCCTTACTGGCGCGCAATTAGATGACCAAACCTCTCCTTAGACAGAACTTTCTAGACATTGCCAATAATGTTATCTAATAATATTATTCAAATAATATGAATTATTGATCTGATAATGGAAAATACTGTGCAGCAATAATTATTGAAACAACAATAATATAAAATATCAACAACAATTATTGAATCAATAAAATAAAATATTGAACAGTAATTACTGTAACAATTATTGAGTAGTGCCTTCTTACGTAAGAATCAATAATTTCAAAAATACTATGCAATACCGTGTGCTACTGTGCAATAACGCGTATTACTGTATTTTAACCACCGGGTATTCCAACAGTGTTAACGGTAACAACTACGCCGTTATTTGTAAAAACTCAAATTTGTCGTTTTCTTCACCGACAGTTATTCGTTATGGGGCCCACAAATAGCTGCGCCGTCGTACGAATATTCCCCGACCACAATGATTATTTTTATAACCACTTGCTTATTTTGAAAAAAAATTCATATTTCACTCATAACTTTAAACTTTTATCAATTTAACCATTTACTGAATAGTAATTATAAGAAAAATTGAATACTTTTATTTCATAAAATTCGGGGTCTTACAATCTCCCCTCCTTATGAAATTTCGTCCCCGAAATTTATGTACCTGATATTTCAAAGAGTTGAGAATACCTTCCTTTCATTTCAATTCCATCTTCTCCTGTCATCATAATTTCTTCATTGCTCATCTCCTGTATTCCAAATATCATTCTAGAATACAGCTTCAAAACAAGGTTAATTTAACAAATTAACATATCACATAATATCCCAATATTATGACTGACCAACAAATAAGCTTAGGTAGGACACACTAGCGAAGGATTTACTCATCTCTCCCCTCCTAGTTGTATTCCCCGATCTCCGCCAGAGATCATATCCCTAAGCTCTGATACCAAATGTAACGACCCCAAAATAGGTCCATTCCATCCAACCTATTCTGAGTCGCCAAATACATGGTACAGAAAACAACTACAACTTTATTACAACAATTATCGTGCAAAATACAACAACACATATGCTGTTGAGTTTGAATACAAATATATACCAAATGTGACTCATGTCCAACCGTGGACATCACCTCACAATGACACCTTACATAAAGGTATAGTCAAATACTGTTTTAGAAATTAGAATGTAAGACCCCAACTTATTAATGAATAAAATCAAATTTTCTCTAAATATTATTGTGAATAATAAGGGGTTAATTTGATATAATACTTTGGTTATGGGTGAAATGTGCAAATTTTGCAAAATAAGCAAGTGGTTATAAAATATTTATTTTTGGTCGGTGAATATTCGGTTGGTCGTGGAATATTCTTGCTGTCGGGGAATATTCGTACGACGACGCAGCCTTGTGTGGGCCCCATAACGGAAAGCGATTGGATGAAGAAAACGACAAGTATAAGTTGTTTATAAATAACGGCGTAGTTGTTACCGTTAATACTGTTGGAATACCCGGTGGTTAAAATACAGTAGCACACGGTATTGCACCAATTATTGATTCTTACGTAAGAAGGCACTACTCAATAATTGTTACAGTAGTTATTATTCAATATTTTATTTTATTGATTCAATAATTGCTGCGTTGATATTTTATATTATTGTTGTTTCAATAATTGTTGCTGCACAGTATTTTCATTTATCAGATCAATAATTCATATTATTTGAATAATATTATTAGATAACATTATTGGCAATGTCTAGAAAGTTCTGTCTAAGGAGAGGTTTGGTCATCTAATTGCGCGCCAGTAAGGAGAAATCCTTATTGGAAAGCCCCCTCTTTCCTGGGAACGGCCTGGTTGTCATAAATGTGATTCTGTAATATTATTTGTGAATAATTAATTATTGATTCATATGATAAGGAAATATTTATTTTATGTGGATATAAATGAGGGATATATTTTTGTGGTTAAAAATGAAGGAGTTAATGTTGAGGTTTTTATCAGTATTTTTGTCGGAATGGAGGTATTAAAAATCAGGGTTTTTGAGATATTTTGCGGGGGTTATAATTTTTAATCCGACCGTTGGATCGTGGTAATTTTTGGATATGTTATACATATATAAGTTGAGTATATGTCCACAAATTTTGAACCGTTAAAAATGAACGTATGATTTATTACGAATTTTACAAGATGACTGGTTCAGAAATTGTTGAATTTTCGGAGTTTATCATTTTGGTGGAAAATTCTAGAATTGGTGGGCCCCACTTGTGGTTGGTGAAGAAATGTGCTGAATTATATTTCAAATGTGGTGGGTGGGAATAGTAGCAGGTAAAGCCATCAGGTTGCAGGTCAAACCTACCAAAATTTTCCTATAAATAGAGGGCTAAGTTAGAATTGAAAATCACACCAGAAACAAGTTTTCTCTCTTTCTCTCTCTAGATTATTGAGTGTATTTTGTGAGTATTTAGATACTTTGAGAGTTTCTATTCATCAGAGCAAGTTTCTTTCAGCCTTATACCGGTATTCCGACCAGAAGTACTGATATTTTGAGGTAAGGGATATTATTTTCTTCTTAATGATATTATTTTCTTCAATATCATTATGCTGAAATATTGATATGAGTTTTTATCAAATTTGGAACTTTTTGTGTCGGGGTTACTATTCACGTATACGGCACTATTCACGTATACGGCACTATTCACGAATACGGCACTATTCACCGAAAAATAAAATTTTCCCTTTTGTCCAAGATGTCTATTATGGTTACTATCTTTGATTGTATCCATGTTTTGATCTTTATTTTTGAATTCTGCTTCACAATTGATTATTATGAAGTATTATTGATCTTGGATAAACTGTTATACGAATCCCTACTATTTGTCCTTCTGTCTCATTGGATTCGTTCTCTTTAAGATATTTTTCATCATCCTCAGTCCTAAATGATGATATTACTGAATATCTTTGGCCTGTAGTGCAAAGATGTATAATTACTTGATGAATATCTTTGGCCTGTAGTGCAAAGATGAACAGGTGTTGAGATGAACATGACCGACTGATGATACAAATGAATATCTTTGGCCTGTAGTGCAAAGATGAATATTTGGTTAAAGATGATTATTAATTGATGTTACAGGGATAAAATATTGATGATGGACTTTTAAATCTTAGAAGATAGTAGAATTCTTTCTCTACTTGACTCTTCTAATGGTTTGCTGTTTCCGCTGCAGTTGTTGATCTAAAACTTGTTGTCGATTATATTCTATCAGATTTTTCCCTGTTGAAGACTAACGATAATTTGTTGTATATTATCTTAGTCATAATATTCTTTACTGGGCTAGTTGAGCTCACCCTTTTCCTTTTTGTTCCATTTTTCTTCTCAGGAGGTGAGAACATAGCAGGATCTAGTCGGGGTATGGAGTGATGGTTCTAGAAAGATGTATTAGCAGTCCTCACTATTTCTGTAAAATAGTGTTTGAATAATTGTAATGAGGATTTATTTGAGTGTGGATATTGTCTAGAAGACAATATTTGTATTTAAACTCACAGTATGTGTTGTCGTATTTTGCACGACAATTGTATTATTGAAGTTGTAGTTTGCTTTCTGTACCATGTATTTGGCGACTCAGAATGGGTGTTGTATACCTATTCTGGGGGCGTCACAGTTGGTATCAGAGCTTAGGGATATGATCCCTGGCTGAGATGTGAGACAAGAACTAGGAGGGGAGAGACGGGGAATTCCTTCGCTAGTATGACCTGACTAAGTTTATTTGGTGTTTATTTGGTCGGTCAGAGTATAGGGATAATATATGACATGACTATTAACCCTTGTTTTATGGCAGTATTTAAGAATGGCAGCTGAGAACGTTAATAATGGAGTAAATCAGACCGTGGAGACACCTTTGATCACTACCCAGGGGAACGTGCAACAGGAAGGCAATATTCCTCCTGTAAACAACGTTACCGAGCAAACGATGAATGATGGAATGTTTAGGAGCTTTTTGCAGTTCATGCAAAATCAGACGAGGGAGACTCGTGTGCAGAATACGGGTGGAAATGATAACAACGCGCGGTTTGTCACAGCTAAGCAGTTCAAAGAATTGGGACCACCAGAATTTAAGGGAAAGCCGGATCCGATCATGGCGGAAACGTGGGTCAAGCAAATTACCAAGATATTTGATGTCTTGGGATGCACGGAGGAACAGAAGGTTCCATTCGCCACATTTATGTTCCGCGGTGAGGCAGACTACTGGTGGGAGTCTGTGAAGCGTACCCAGCCTGACGCACTCAACATGTCCTGGGAAACATTTCAAAAACTGTTCAATGACAAGTACTTTCCTGAAAGTATTCGTCATATGAAGGAGGTTGAGTTTATTAGACTGGAACAAAACAACATGACGGTGTCCCAGTACGAGGCGAAGTTTGCAGAGTTATCCAGGTTTGCACCTCATTTGGTCGAAAATGAGGAACGAATGACAAGGATGTTTCTGAGAGGTCTAAAACCCGAGATTCGGCAATATCTTATCTCTCATAAATTTTCTTTATATTCAGATGTTGTAAACAGGGCTCAATTATTAGAGCGAGATAATGAGTATGTGCAACCGAGGGACCACAACCAGGGTCATACCGGTGGCGGCAGTCATCGAAGCAATGAAAACCAGCAGGGAGGAAAACATTCGGACAAAAGCGGTAACCACTCTGGTGGTAATCGTGGTCATGATAATAGAAGGAGCGAGTCGGGAGGAGATTTCAAGAAGAGAAGGTACAACAATGATAACGTGAAGACGTCAGCACAAACATCAACTGTTTCTAGGGGAGGAGAACGACCACCGGTCGTATGTTACAAATGTGGGAAAGAGGGACATATCAGCCCAAACTGCCCACAACAATCCAAGGTATGTTATAACTGTGGAAAGGAAGGTCATATAGCTCGAGAGTGTTCTGTAGCAAAACCAAGTTCAGCGGGGATGGTGACTCCAAAAGCTATCCCGGATAAGTCGAAATCAGCGGTTCCTGGAAGGGCGTTTGTCGTTACTGGCCAAAACGCGAGAAACCCGAACGAGGTGATCACGGGTAAGCTAATCTTGAATTCTTGCGAAGTTTATACTTTACTAGATACCGGTTCTACCCATTCTTTTATCTCTCCTGCTTGTGCTCAACGTTTAAACTTGACTCCGGAGAAATTGGACTTTAACTTATCTGTTGAAACTCCGTTGGGTGAAACCTTCGTTACATCTACAGTTTATAAATCTTGCATGATCCAAGTTGGCACTATCACATTACCTGTTGATCTTATCTCTTTAAAGATACTTGCTTTTGATGTGATTTTAGGAATTGATTGGTTAACCACTCATCATGCTAAAATTGATTGTTTTCGTAAGGTTGTTAGTTTTCATATTCCTAACCAACCTGTCATACGAATTCAAACTACTAAACCACTAAAATCAGTCACTGTCATATCAAGCCACAAAGCTATTCGTTTATTGAAAAACGGATGTCAAGCTTTCTTAGCCCATGTTATGGATTTGAACAAAGACAAGTCAGATTTGAATAATATTTCTATTGTTAGAGAATTTTCCGATGTATTTCCTGAAGAACTTCCCGGTCTACCCCCGGAACGAGAAATTGAATTCTTTATTGACCTTGAACCCGGTACAAAGCCCATTTCTAAAACCCCATATCGAATGGCTCCTATTGAACTTCAGGAGTTAAAAGTCCAACTACAGGAGTTGTTGGACATCGGTTTTATTCGTCCTAGTACGTCTCCTTGGGGTGCTCCTGTTTTATTCGTAAAGAAGAAAGACGGGAGTATGCGACTTTGTATTGACTATCGAGAATTGAACCATGTCACCATCAAGAATAGGTATCCGCTACCTCGCATTGATGACCTGTTTGACCAGTTGCAAGGAGCACAATTCTTTTCAAAGATCGATCTTCGTTCTGGATATCATCAGCTGAAGATTAAAACTGAGGATATTCCAAAGACTGCCTTCAGAACTCGGTACGGGCATTATGAATTCTTAGTAATGTCTTTTGGATTGACTAATGCTCCTGCTGCCTTCATGGATATGATGAACCGTGTATTCAAAGAATATTTGGATCAGTTCGTTGTTGTCTTTATTGATGACATCCTCATCTATTCCAAAAGCCGTGAAGATCATGAGCGCCATTTGAAGCTGGTACTGCAAAGGCTTCGTGAAAACAAGCTATATGCCAAACTGAAGAAATGCGAGTTCTGGCTTGAGGAAGTAGCATTCCTTGGGCACGTGGTGTCAAAACATGGAGTATCTGTCGACCCGGCGAAGATTGAAGCCATACAAAGTTGGGAGCAACCGAAGTCGGTAACCGAAGTACGTAGCTTTCTGGGCTTAGCTGGTTATTATCGGAGATTTGTGGAAGGATTTTCTCGAATCGCTACTCCGTTAACTCAGCTGACTCGGAAAGATACAAAATTCGTATGGAGTGAGGAATGCGAGAAGAGTTTCCAAGAACTCAAGAGGAGACTCATTTCGGCACCTGTTTTGACAATACCATCTGGTTCGGATGGATTTGTTATCTACAGCGATGCTTCAGGCAAAGGGTTAGGATGTGTTCTCATGCAACATGGGAAAGTCATAGCCTATGCCTCACGACAACTCAAAGAATATGAGAGGAATTATCCTACTCATGATTTGGAGTTGGCAGCAGTCGTTTTTGCGTTGAAGATCTGGAGACACTACCTGTATGGGGAGAAAGTGGAGATCTATACAGATCATAAAAGCCTCAAATATTTCTTCACCCAAAAGGAACTCAACATGCGGCAACGACGTTGGCTTGAGCTGTTGAAAGATTACGATCATACCATCCAATACCATCCTGGAAAAGCAAACGTAGTAGCTGACGCATTGAGTAGAAGATCATATGCGGGTACGAGTGCAATGTTTTTAACACAAAGGCCCATTTTGTATGACTTGCAAAGGATGGAGATAGAGATGAAGGCTCCAAGTACCCACATGATGATATCAAATATACGAGTAGAACCGACTTTAATCGATAAAGTTAAAGCTGCTCAAGCTACGGACATAGAGCTGATGCGTATGAAGAAGAAAGTGCAAGAAGGTGCTATTCCAGAAGCAAGAATCGATGAAGAAGGAATACTTCGAGTCAACTCCAGACTTTGTGTTCCTAACGATTTTGACTTGAAGCATAGAATAATGATGGAGGCACACAACACACCGTTTGCAATCCATCCTGGGAGTACCAAAATGTATCACGATCTTCGACATACATTTTGGTGGAGCAATATGAAAAGAGAGATCGCGGAGTTTATCTCGAGGTGTTTAACTTGTCAACGTGTAAAGGCGGAGCATCAAGTGCCAAAGGGTCCATTGCAACCACTTGAGATCCCGAAATGGAAGTGGGAACACATTACTATGGATTTTGTTACGGGTCTTCCCAAGGTTTCTCAAGGCATAGATGCGATTTGGGTTATTGTTGATAGATTAACCAAGTCCGCTCATTTCTTGCCGATACGTGAGACTTATTCCCTTGAACGTCTTGCTAGTATGTACGTGAACGAGATTGTGAGATTGCATGGCATGCCAGTATCCATAGTTTCGGATCGTGACCCAAGATTCACTTCACGATTTTGGGTTAGCTTGCAGAAAGCTATGGGCACGGATTTACGATTCAGTTCAGCATACCATCCTCAAACGGACGGACAATCAGAGAGGACTATTCAAACTCTTGAAGATCTATTAAGACTTTGTGTCTTAGATCTCAAAGGGAGTTGGGATAAGTACCTACCATTGGTGGAATTCTCCTACAACAACAGTTATCAGGCGAGCATAGGTATGGCTCCATTTGAGGCGTTGTATGGAAGAAAATGTCGTTCTCCAGTATGCTGGGACGAGGTGGGTGAAGCAACATTGTTGGGACCAGAATTGGTACGCATTACTACAGAGAAGATCCAAACGATTCGACAACGTATACAAACGGCACAGGATCGACAAAAGAGTTATGCGGATCTTCATCGGAAGGACGTGGAATTTAATATTGGGGATCATGTATTGTTACGTGTTGCACCATGGAAGGGAGTTACAAGATTTGGGAAGAGAGGAAAGCTCAATCCAAGATTTGTTGGTCCATTTGAGATTCTTGAGCGAATAGGAAATGTGGCATATAGACTCGCATTACCTCCAAGCATGTCTCGTGTTCATAATGTTTTTCACATATCTATGCTTCGTAAATATGTTAAAGACCCGAACCACATTATTGAGTTAGAACCAGACGAGATAGCTGAAGATTTAACGTACGAGGAGGTACCTGTTAAGATCTTGGATAGGAAAGAGCATGTCCTACGCACGAAGGTTATACCACAAGTTAAGGTTTTGTGGAGAAACCATGCTATTGAAGAAATGACCTGGGAGTTGGAATCAGAAATGAAAGCGAGGTATCCTCACCTTTTTGAAACATCAGGTACGTACGTCAATTTCGAGGACGAAATTTCATAAGGAGGGGAGGTTGTAAGACCCCAACTTATTAATGAATAAAATCAAATTTTCTCTAAATATTATTGTGAATAATAAGGGGTTAATTTGATATAATACTTTGGTTATGGGTGAAATGTGCAAATTTTGCAAAATAAGCAAGTGGTTATAAAATATTTATTTTTGGTCGGTGAATATTCGGTTGGTCGTGGAATATTCTTGCTGTCGGGGAATATTCGTACGACGACGCAGCCTTGTGTGGGCCCCATAACGGAAAGCGATTGGATGAAGAAAACGACAAGTATAAGTTGTTTATAAATAACGGCGTAGTTGTTACCGTTAATACTGTTGGAATACCCGGTGGTTAAAATACAGTAGCACACGGTATTGCACCAATTATTGATTCTTACGTAAGAAGGCACTACTCAATAATTGTTACAGTAGTTATTATTCAATATTTTATTTTATTGATTCAATAATTGCTGCGTTGATATTTTATATTATTGTTGTTTCAATAATTGTTGCTGCACAGTATTTTCATTTATCAGATCAATAATTCATATTATTTGAATAATATTATTAGATAACATTATTGGCAATGTCTAGAAAGTTCTGTCTAAGGAGAGGTTTGGTCATCTAATTGCGCGCCAGTAAGGAGAAATCCTTATTGGAAAGCCCCCTCTTTCCTGGGAACGGCCTGGTTGTCATAAATGTGATTCTGTAATATTATTTGTGAATAATTAATTATTGATTCATATGATAAGGAAATATTTATTTTATGTGGATATAAATGAGGGATATATTTTTGTGGTTAAAAATGAAGGAGTTAATGTTGAGGTTTTTATCAGTATTTTTGTCGGAATGGAGGTATTAAAAATCAGGTTTTTGAGATATTTTGCGGGGGTTATAATTTTTAATCCGACCGTTGGATCGTGGTAATTTTTGGATATGTTATACATATATAAGTTGAGTATATGTCCACAAATTTTGAACCGTTAAAAATGAACGTATGATTTATTACGAATTTTACAAGATGACTGGTTCAGAAATTGTTGAATTTTCGGAGTTTATCATTTTGGTGGAAAATTCTAGAATTGGTGGGCCCCACTTGTGGTTGGTGAAGAAATGTGCTGAATTATATTTCAAATGTGGTGGGTGGGAATAGTAGCAGGTAAAGCCATCAGGTTGCAGGTCAAACCTACCAAAATTTTCCTATAAATAGAGGGCTAAGTTAGAATTGAAAATCACACCAGAAACAAGTTTTCTCTCTTTCTCTCTCTAGATTATTGAGTGTATTTTGTGAGTATTTAGATACTTTGAGAGTTTCTATTCATCAGAGCAAGTTTCTTTCAGCCTTATACCGGTATTCCGACCAGAAGTACTGATATTTTGAGGTAAGGGATATTATTTTCTTCTTAATGATATTATTTTCTTCAATATCATTATGCTGAAATATTGATATGAGTTTTTATCAAATTTGGAACTTTTTGTGTCGGGGGTTACTATTCACGTATACGGCACTATTCACGTATACGGCACTATTCACGAATACGGCACTATTCACCGAAAAATAAAATTTTCCCTTTTTGTCCAAGATGTCTATTATGGTTACTATCTTTGATTGTATCCATGTTTTGATCTTTATTTTTGAATTCTGCTTCACAATTGATTATTATGAAGTATTATTGATCTTGGATAAACTGTTATACGAATCCCTACTATTTGTCCTTCTGTCTCATTGGATTCGTTCTCTTTAAGATATTTTTCATCATCCTCAGTCCTAAATGATGATATTACTGAATATCTTTGGCCTGTAGTGCAAAGATGTATAATTACTTGATGAATATCTTTGGCCTGTAGTGCAAAGATGAACAGGTGTTGAGATGAACATGACCGACTGATGATACAAATGAATATCTTTGGCCTGTAGTGCAAAGATGAATATTTGGTTAAAGATGATTATTAATTGATGTTACAGGGATAAAATATTGATGATGGACTTTTAAATCTTAGAAGATAGTAGAATTCTTTCTCTACTTGACTCTTCTAATGGTTTGCTGTTTCCGCTGCAGTTGTTGATCTAAAACTTGTTGTCGATTATATTCTATCAGATTTTTCCCTGTTGAAGACTAACGATAATTTGTTGTATATTATCTTAGTCATAATATTCTTTACTGGGCTAGTTGAGCTCACCCTTTTCCTTTTTGTTCCATTTTTCTTCTCAGGAGGTGAGAACATAGCAGGATCTAGTCGGGGTATGGAGTGATGGTTCTAGAAAGATGTATTAGCAGTCCTCACTATTTCTGTAAAATAGTGTTTGAATAATTGTAATGAGGATTTATTTGAGTGTGGATATTGTCTAGAAGACAATATTTGTATTTAAACTCACAGTATGTGTTGTCGTATTTTGCACGACAATTGTATTATTGAAGTTGTAGTTTGCTTTCTGTACCATGTATTTGGCGACTCAGAATGGGTGTTGTATACCTATTCTGGGGGCGTCACATAGAATCTTTGGGAAGTGCTCAAGGAAACCTTCGTACATGGGAGGCCACGCGTCTAGGTTATGATAGATATCATATGGCCACAGAATTATCCTTGGTTGACCCAATAGACCCCAAAGAAAAACGAGAAGATTACTATCATATTCTTCCCAATGGTGAGTCTTCTCTTGACTTATCATTATCTCCACTGTCTCTAATTGAGAATTATACTTCAAACAAACACCAAAGATTATATAGGTAGTGCCCATAGATATACTCAGCAAGTGGATGAGCACAACCCTGTCTTATGATGACACGAGGTTGTATGTCATTAGACATCTTGTATGATAGTGACAAAACACCCTTCCAACGTTGGGTTCGCCTCACCCTATTTTCTTCACCAAATATAACTACTAAATGATGACCACCGTTGTATTCCCTTGTTACCCCCGCTCGACCCAGCTACACTCTTATTACCTGAAAGGAATTGTGAAGCAAAAGGGTGAGCACAACTAGCTCAGTAAAGAATACCATGACTAAAGATAATTCAATTATCAATAGCCTTCATCAACAATAAATCAGAGATTTAGAACATATGGTAAATGATAAAAATTTCAACTATAGTTGCAGCGGAACGAGCAATCCATTAGAAGAGTCAAATAGACCATAAAGTCTATTATCTTCTCCACATTAAAAGTCCACCAATAATGTTTTATCCCTGTAACATTAATCAACAGTTCTTTTTCACAATTATATGAATAACTCATAATCATAATTGTGACTCTAAATTTTTCTTCGCACCCAGGACGAAGAATATTATCATCACATGTCTTTACCTGAAACATCAAAGATCATGGTTATACCAAATCACAGTTCCTGTTCATAATCATACTAATAAATCCATCTTTGCACTACGGCCAAAGATATTCATTAATAAAACATCTTTGCACTACGGGCCAAAGATATTCTACAACATGTCATCTTTGCACTACATGCCAAAGATATTCATCTACAATTCATATTTGCACTAAAGGCCAAATATATTCATATCTCAAAGAAATATATAATCATTTCAGAATTTATATAAACAATAATTATAACCATGTTGATCAATTCACCTTTGCACTTAAGCTTAAGATATTCAATTATAAATTCAATGGTCATGATCATACCAGTCACAATTCAACTTTGCACTACAGGCCAAAGAGAACCCTAGTCATGATCATACCAATAATCTACCCATCTTTACACTCCAGTGAAAGAGAATTTCAACATCAAGGTTATAAAAATGTTATATATGATAATAAAAACAATATGATCAACATATAGATTTAATCTCAAGAGTAATATTCATAAATCAACTATAATTTGGTTAGAAAAAGAAACCAATTTTGTCGTGAATAGTAACTCGTAAATAGTAACTCATGAATAGTAACTCGTGAATAGTAACTCATGAATAGTAACTCGTGAATAGTAACCCTGACATGAAAAAGGTAGAAATTCCACAATAATATACATACCAATATTTCGGTATAATGATATTGAAAGAATAATATTCTTAAGCTTATAAACAATTTATTTAAATTGTTTACACTTTACTAATTAATGCATTTAATCATCATAAAATGCCAACTCTTAAGATTTTATCATCAATAACCAAAACCCTCATCAAAAATCTGCATATACCTCATATATAGGATTCTCAAGCCATAAAATCCTATTTTCTAATTTTCTTACTTCACATAACATATTTAATTCATTTTCTCATAACTAGACTATTTTCATGAAAAATACCAAATCCGTTCCAAAAATATTTCTTTTCTGAAATTTAGCATGATATAGTCCCATAGTGAACATATATTTTTCTCAGAATTTTTAAAAGTCATTTACTATTTTTCATATGGCCAAAATAGCTGAATATTTAGACATTTATCAAAAATTGTACTTTTGTCTAAAAATTTTGAAATTTACAGAGTATACTTCTATCATATACATGTACTCCCAATAAAAATTTCATCAATTTTGGAGTTAACCACAAGGAATTATAAGCTGTTACTTTTAAAATAGTCTTTTCTCATAAAATTCATAACTCTCAATCTATACATCCAAAAATCACCATTTTTGGACACAATCAAGAAAACTCATCAAAATATCATTTCAAATTTTTCC
Organism: Panax notoginseng; assembly: GCA_016801055.1. Lineage (NCBI taxonomy): Eukaryota > Viridiplantae > Streptophyta > Magnoliopsida > Apiales > Araliaceae > Panax > Panax notoginseng. The sequence goes on from CM029019.1 coordinate 167,562,078, forward strand.
AGAATTTTTGAAGATCAGAAAAATTACGAAACTGAAAATCATAACAACCCTTAAAATCCCTTAATATCCCTTACTATCCCTTACCTCAAAAGAGCAGTACTTCTGACTGCTGGATATCGGATATGATGCTGAAGGAAACTTGCACTGATGAATAGCAACTCACCAAGTATCTAAAAACTCACAAAATATGCTTCATAATATAGAGAGAGAAAGAGAGAAAGCTTATGTTTCTGGTGTGATTTTCAATTCTAACTTAGCCCTCTATTTATAGGAAAATTTTGGTAGGTTTGACCTGCAACCTGATGGCTTTACCTGCTACTATTCCCACCCACCACATTTGAAATATAATTCAGCACATTTCTTCACCAACCACAAGTGGGGCCCACCAATTCTAGAATTTTCCACCAAAATGATAAACTCCGAAAATTTAACAATTTCTGAACCAGTCATCTCGTAAAATTCATAATAAATCATACGTTCATTTTTAACGGTTCAAAATTTGTGGGCATATACTCAACTTATATATGTATAACATATCCAAAAATTACCACGATCCAACGGTCGGATTAAAAATTATAACCCCCGTAAAATATCTCAAAAACCCTGATTTTTAATACCTCCATTCCGACAAAAATACGGATAAAAATCTCAACATTAACTCCTTCATTTTTTAACCACAAAAATATATCCCTCATTTATATCCACATAAAATAAATATTTTCTTATCATATGAATCAATAATTAATTATTCACAAATAATATTACAGAATCACATTTATGACAACCAGGCCGTTCCCAGGAAAGAGGGGGCTTTCCAATAAGGATTTCTCCTTACTGGCGCGCAATTAGATGACCAAACCTCTCCTTAGACAGAACTTTCTAGACATTGTCAATAATGTTATCTAATAATATTATTCAAATAATATGAATTATTGATCTGATAATGGAAAATACTGTGCAGCAACAATTATTGAAACAACAATAATATAAAATATCAATGCAACAATTATTGAATCAATAAAATAAAATATTGAACAGTAATTACTGTAACAATTATTGAGTAGTGCCTTCTTACGTAAGAATCAATAATTTCAAAAATACTATGCAATACCGTGTGCTACTGTGCAATAACGCGTATTACTGTATTTTAACCACCGAGTATTCCAACAGTGTTAACGGTAACAACTACGCCGTTATTTGTAAAAACTCAAATTTGTCATTTTCTTCACCCGACAGTTATTCGTTATGGGGCCCACAATTAGCTGCGCCGTCGTACGAATATTCCCCGACAACAATGATTATTTTATAACCACTTGCTTATTTTGAAAAAAAATTATATTTCACTCATAACTTTAAACTTTTATCAATTTAACCATTTACTGAATAGTAATTATAAGAAAAATTGAATACTTTTATTTCATAAAATTCGGGGTCTTACACCCACCAATTCTAGAATTTTCCACCAAAATGATAAACTCCGAAAATTTAACAATTTCTGAACCAGTCATCTCGTAAAATTCATAACAAATCATACGTTCATTTTTAACGGTTCAAAATTTGTGGGCATATACTCAACTTATATATGTATAACATATCCAAAAATTACCACGATCCAACGGTCGGATTAAAAATTATAACCCCCGCAAAATATCTCAAAAACCCTGATTTTTAATACCTCCTTTCCGACAAAAATACTGATAAAAACCTCAACATTAACTCCTTCATTTTTAACCACAAAAATATATCCCTCATTTATATCCACATAAAATAAATATTTTCTTATCATATAAATCAATAATTAATTATTCACAAATAATATTACAGAATCACATTTATGACAACCAGGCCGTTCCCAAGAAAGAGGGGGCTTTCCAATAAGGATTTCTCCTTACTGGCGCGCAATTAGATGACCAAACCTCTCCTTAGACAGAACTTTCTAGACATTGCCAATAATGCTATCTAATAATATTATTCAAATAATATGAATTATTGATCTGATAATAGAAAATACTGTGCAGCAACAATTATTGAAACAAAAATAATATAAAATATCAACGCAGCAATTATTGAATCAATAAAGTAAAATATTGAACAGTAATTACTGTAACAATTATTGAGTAGTGCCTTCTTACGTAAGAATCAATAATTTTAAAAATACTGTGCAATACCGTGTGCTACTGTGCAATAACGAGTATTACTGTATTTTAACCAACGGGTATTCCAACAGTGTTAACGGTAACAACTACGCCGTTATTTGTAAAAACTCAAATTTGTCATTTTCTTCACCCGACAGTTATTCGTTATAGGGCCCACAAATAGCTGCGCCGTCGTACGAATATTCCCCGACAGAAAGAATATTCCACGACCAAACGAATATTCCCCGACAACAATGATTATTTTATAATTAACCACTTGCGTATTTTGAAAAAAATTTCATATATCACCCTTAACTTTAACTTTTATCAATTTAACCATTTACTGAATAGTAATTATAAGAAAAATTGAATACTTTTATTTCATAAAATTCGGGGTCTTACAATAGTTGTGGGTAATATTTATAAATTTTGTAAAGTACGCAAGTTGTTATATAATATTCGATTGGTCGGGGAATATTCGTTTTAACAGGAAATATTCGTACAACGACACAATCATTGGTGGACCCCACAACGGAATTATTGTCGGATTGAGAAAACGACAAAAATATTTTATTAAAAATAACGGCGGAAATTTTACCATTGTTACTGTTGAACTGCTCGGTAGTAAAAGTACAGTAATACGTGTAGTTGCATAGTAGCACACGGTATTAATTATTAATGCTTATGTGAGAAGTCACTCAGTTTGATTCCATTATTGTCAGTTAATAATATGAATTATGTAGCGATAATGACGTTTTGTTTTATTCGTATTATTAACGTAATAAAACAGAAACATCTTTTTATATAAAATAAAATACTTTATTAAAGCTATTCTATAAATAGAATATATTATATTTTATTTAAAAGATTTTTCTTTAAATATGGACCGTCAGATTAAAGTAATCAATCTGGACCGTTCATGGATTAGTTACTATGCATTCTATTTTTCTATAAATAGCAGCTCATTCCTTCATTATTTCTTACGAATTCACTGAACTCTAGAGAGAGAAACTATAGAGAGAGAGAAGAAGAGTATTCTGTTACTTAACTACTTCCTTATTTCAGCTCGTCTTTAAAACGGTAAGGGGTGTTATTCTTTCTTATTCATGAAGAGAACTGTTGTTATTCTATTTCTTATTATTCTGTTGGAATAACCTGTATACGCGGATCTACCCTATACTTGGTGACATTCTTCTATTATTCTGTTGGAACATCCTGTCTGTGTGTTTTACACCGGACCTGGTTCCGTTTTTATTATTATTCTGTTGGAACATCCTGTCTGTGTGTTTTACACCGGACATGGTTCCGTCTTTATTATTATTCTGTTGGAACATCCTGTCTGTGTGTTTTACACCGGACCTGGTTTCGTCTTTATTATTATTCTGTTGGAACATCCTGTCTGTGTGTTTTACACCGGACCTGGTTCCGTTTTTATTATTATTCTGTTGGAACATCCTGTCTGTGTGTTTTACACCGGACCTGGTTCTGTCTTGTTATTATTCTGTTGGAACATCCTGTCTGTGTGTTTTACACCGGACCTGGTTCCATTATTTATTATTCTGTCGGAATATCCTGTCTGTGCGTTTACGCCGGACCTGGTTCCATTATTTATTATTCTGTTAGGAATAACCTGTCTGTGCGGTCTATCGCATGCATGGTGATTTCTTTTGTTATTCCATTCTTTATTATACTCAGTTGATTAAAACTTTGACTTCTATACTCCATGAAATTTGTGGAATATCCTTGACGTTTGCGCTTCATCTAGTATCTATTCATGAAAATATTCTCCTGATCAGTCTTGAAGTTTACTCCACAAAGCAATATCATGTTGACAATTTGGACGTTATTAATTCCTGGATAAATTAATTCTTGAACTTGTTTTATTGAATTCTTATATCATTGTCATCATCCTCATGTTTATATTTTGTTGAAAGTCATCTGTGGCCTGTAGTGCATAGATGGACTTGGTATGATTATGACCAGGGATCATTCGGTGTAATCATGACCGTAATGTTACAAATGATGTGGTAAAAGTCCTCATTGGCCCGTAGTGCATTGATGGACAGTTGTTGGCATGATCATGACCATTAATGAATATACGAATATCCTTGGCCGTAGTGCAGGGGTGATTCGATGATGTGGATTATTTTATTAAGCTGAGTCCCAGCGATAACAGTGTTGAAAGACCTTTTAAATCATAAAAGATAGTAGAGTTTATTTTCTACTTGACTCTTTTAATGGATTGCTTGTTCCACTGCAGTTAAACTTGATGTCTATTATATTTTATCAGTTTAACATTGTTGAAGGCTAATGATAATTTATTCTGCATTATCTTAGTCATAATATTTCTTACTGGGCTAGTTGAGCTCACCCTTTCTTTCACTGTTCTCTTCAAGAAATGAGAACGTAGCTGGGACAAGTCGGGGAACGGAGTGATGGTCCGAATGATAGTATTAGTTAGTAGTCCTCACTATTCTATGTAATAGTGTGTTAATAAATGTAATGAAGACTCCTTTTGAGTATGAATACTCTCTAGAAGATAATATTTGTATTCAAACTCGCAGTTTATATTTTGTCGTATTGTACACGACAGTTGTATTAGTAAGTTGTATTTGTATTCTGTACTATGTATCTGACGACCCAAGATGGGTGATGTATACCTAATTTTGGGGGCGTCACAGTTGGTATCAGAGCTTAGGGATATGATCCCTGGCTAAGATGTGAGAATAGAACTAGGAGGGGAGAGACGGGGAATTCCTTCGCTAGTATGACCTACCTAAGTTTATTTGCATGGTATTTAATTGGTCGGTCATAATATAAGGATAATATATGACATCAATTGACTTTTATTTTGTGGCAGTATCTGAAAATGGCATCTGAGAATGTTGAGAATAGAAATGGAGCACAGGCGACTATTGATTCACCACATATCAATAATCAGGATAATGTTCATCAGGAAGGTGACAATCCTCATGCAAACAACAACACTGACCAGATGATGAATGATGGAATGTTCAGAGGTTTTATGCAATTCATGCAACAACAGGTGAAAACGGCTCCTGTCCACAACGTAGGTGGAAATACTGGAAACTCTCAGGCGGTCACCGCTAAGTAGTTTAAGGAGCTGGGACCACCAGAGTTTAAGGGAGAACCCAAACCACTTGTAGCTGAAACATGGATAAAGCAGATCACCAAGATATTTGATGTCTTGGGTTGCTCCGAGGAGCAAAAGGTTCCCTTTGCCGCCTTTATGTTGCGAGGAGAGGCAGATTACTGGTGGAAATCGATAAAGCGTACTCAACCTGCCGCACTGAAGATGTCTTGGGAGAAGTTCCAAGAGCTGTTTAACGACAAATACTTTCCCGAGAGTATTCGTCACATGAAGGAGGTGGAGTTCATCAAATTGGAGCAGAATAATATGACCGTGTCGCAGTATGAGGCAAAATTTACGGAGTTATCCCGGTTTGCGTCCCACCTGGTGGATAATGAAGAAAGAATGACGCGGATGTTTTTAAGAGGTTTGAAGCCGGAGATACGTCAACACCTTGTTTCTCATTAACTGTGTTTGTATTCAGATGTTGTAAATAGGGCTCAGTTGGTGGAGCGCGATAACGAGACAACGCAACCAAAAGAGAGCAGCCGGCAAAATGATAATATCAGTGAAAGCAGTCATCGAAGCGGTGACAACAAGCGTGGAGGGAATCAACAGGCCAGAAATAGTAACCACTTCGGTGGTAATTAGGGCCAAAACAATAAGAATGGGCATTTCAAGAAGAGGAGATTCAACAATGATGGAAAGACGTCAGCACCAGCACCTGTCGTTAAGGAAGGAGAACGACCACCTATCATATGTTTCAAATGCGGAGGGGAGGGGCACATCAGTCCAAACTGCTCGATGTCATTTAGCCCGATTTTGTCGTTTACCGAAGACAAATTCAGCTAGGATGGAGGCACCAAAGGCCGTCCCAGAAAAGTCAAAACCAGTTGTGCAAGGGAGAGCGTTTGTTGTGAACTCCCAGAGAGCAAGGAACCCGAATGAGGTCATCACGGGTAAGTTTATCATAAACTCTAACGAAGTCTATACTTTATTTGATACCGGTTCTACCCATTCTTTTATTTCTCCTACTTGCGCTCATCGATTAAATTTGATTCCGGAGAAATTAGACTTTGACTTAGCAGTTGAAACCCCATTGGGAGAAACCTTCATTACATCCACGGTTTATAAGTCTTGTTTGATTCAAGTTGGTACCCACACATTACCTGTCGATCTTATTTCATTAAAAATACTTGTATTTGACGTAATTCTAGGGATTGATTGGTTAACTACTCATCATGCAAAAATTGATTATTTTCGTAAGGTTGTTAGCTTTCATATTCCTAATCGACCTATTATGCGAATTCAAACAACCAAACCATTAAAATCAATCGCTGTCATCTCAAGCCATAAAGCTATTCGTTTATTGAAAAACGGATGTCAAGCTTTCTTAGCTCATGTCACAGATCTAAACAAAAAAACGCCAGCTTTGAATGATATTTCTGTTGTTAATAAATTTCCTGACGTATTTCCCGAAGAACTTCCTGGCCTACCCCCAGAGCGTGAAATTGAATTTTGTATCGACCTTGAACCCGGTACAAAACCCATTTCCAAAGCCCCATATCGAATGGCTCCTATTGAACTTCAGGAGTTAAAGATCTAACTGTAGGAATTGTTAGACATTGGCTTTATTCGTCCTAGTACTTCTCCTTAGGGTGCTCCTGTACTATTCGTGAAGAAGAAAGACGGAAGTATGCGACTTTGTATTGATTATCAGGAGTTGAATCATGTCACCATCAAAAATAGGTACCCATTGCCACGTATTGACGACCTGTTTGACTAGTTGCAAGGAGCACAATTCTTTTCAAAGATCGATCTTTGTTCTGGATATCATCAGCTGAAGGTTAGAACTGATGATATTCCAAAGACGGCTTTCAGAACTCGGTACGGGAATTATGAATTCCTAGTCATGTTTTTTGGATTGACTAATGCTCCTGCTGCCTTCATGGATATGATGAACCGGGTATTCAAGGAATATTTGGATCACTTTGTGGTCGTCTTTATCGATGACATCCTTGTTTATTCTAAGTGAAGATCATGAGCAACACTTGAGGCTGGTACTCCAAAAGCTTCGTGAATACAAGCTTTATGACAAGTTAAAGAAATGCGAGTTCTGGTTGGAGGAGGTAGCATTCCTTGGGCACGTAGTATCAAGTCGTGGAATATCGGTTGACCCGGCAAAGTTGAAGCTATTCAAAGCTGGGAGCAACCTAAATCAGTGACCGAAGTACGTAGCTTTCTTGGTTTAGCTGGTTATTATCGGAGATTCGTGGAAGGATTTTCTCGAATCGCTACTCCATTAACTCAGCTGACTCGGAAAGATACAAAGTTCGGTTGGAGCGAAGAATGTGAGCAGAGTTTTCAAGAACTCAAGAGGAGACTCATTTCAGCACCTGTTCTAACAATACCATCTGGCTCGGAGGGATTTGTCATCTACAGTGATGCTTCGAGCAAAGGGTTGGGATGTGTTCTCATGCAACATGGAAAAGTCATAGCCTATGCATCAAGACAACTCAAGGAATATGAGAGGAATTATCCTACTCATGATCTAGAGTTGGCAGCTGTTGTTTTTGCACTTAAAATTTGGAGGCATTACTGTATGGGGAGAAGGTGGAGATCTTTACGGATCATAAAAGCCTTAAATATTTCTTCACTCAAAAGGAACTTAATATGCGACAACGACGTTGGCTTGAACTGTTGAAAGATTATGATCATACCATTCAATACCATCCTGGAAAAGCGAACGTGGTAGTAATATTTATAAATTTTGCAAAGTACGCAAGTTGTTATATGATGAGTGAGTTTTATACACATGAATTGGATACATTCGGGCTTAATTTATTGTTGTTCTCAAGTCTTTTAGGATGTTTTTATGTGTTTGTGTCTATTCATGCATGCTTTATATTGTTTTGTAGGAATTGAGGCAAAAGTTACATGGATCGACGTTCGGGGTGGCTAGATGCGCGTTTTCGGCTTGCCATTTACACAGCAGTCACTTCAGAGCCAATTTTACTATAGCTCCTGACCTTATTTCGCAAACCTTCAAGAATGAAAGTTGTAGATCTACTTCTCCTCTTTCCGGAACATCTTGAATCATCAAAATCGGAGTTCGTATGAAGAAGTTATGGCTATTTTCCCAAAGGACGTCGGAGCAGAAAATGTCAGAAAATATTCTAGCGCCGGGGCGCCCATTTGTAGTTCATTTCCAGCGCCGGGGCGCTTGGAGGCAGTGTCTCGGCGCCGTGCCCAGCGCTGGGGCGCTCGGGAAGAAGTTTGGTGCGGCCTGGACGCGTTTTGGGCGAATTTTGACACCTTTTTGACTCCAAATTGGATTGGGTTTGTTCCTAAACTCAAAATTGGACTTGTAACCTATAAATACATGATGTAAGGCATAAAATAAAGAGAGATTACATAGATTAGACTAGATAAAACACTCCATTAGATTAGAATCTAAACCCTATTTCTTAATTAGCCATTAGAGATTGAAGCAACTTGGAGATCATTGAAGATCAAGAGCAGGAGCAAGAGGGGAGCATCAGATTTGCTGACAACAGATTCTATTTTCTTCTCTTATCATACTTTTATCTTTTAATGTCTATTCAATTGTGGATTCTTAGTTTTAATTCATTAATTATGAACTAACTCTTTTATTGAGATTTCAATTGAACTTTTTATGGCTATGAATTAGTTATTCATTATATTCCAATTATTTATGTTAAAGTGAGTTGTATATCTTGCTTTGAGCTTATTGATTAATTATCTGATCAATAATTACCTTGTTACTCTAGAAGGAATTGGGAAAGGAATTCTAGGGTTAGAACTGGGCATGATGACATGTGACTTAGTTATTTGCACAGTGAATAATTAGGTTTGTGAATAGAATGGAAATATCTCTTCACCATATGTAACGCATAAGGAATTAGGTTTGTAACGAGTTTAATTCAATTGTTTTGCATAGGAATATAGCAAGATTAATCTGGATTAAATAGAAGGCAATTGATCACTTGGAAAAGGACTTTTGGCATTTGAGAATTCCTGTTAACAATTCAGAAGACATAATAATTGGGATAATTGGATAATTGATTTATAGTTCATAATTGGGGATATTGAAGTCTTAATCTTTATTTATCTGAATTTAGTCATAAAGTAATTTAGTTTAATTAGATAATTTAGTTTTCTTAATTAGAAAAATCACAATTTGTCGTTGTTTAAATAAAATTAGTTTGGTTAAGAATTAGTACTTGGTGATTTTTATTAAATAATTCCTCGTGGGAACGATACTCTACTTTCACTTTATTACTTGTTGACCGTGTATACTTGCACGTATTCATTGATTGCGAAATCGACCAACAAGTTTTTGGCGCCGTTGCCGGGGAATTAGTTTAATAATTATTTACCAATATTAATTTCAATCAAATTAGTCTTAATTTAAACATTTTTTTTATTCTCTTCCTATATTTCTCTCTTTTCAGGTACCATGGATGAGTTTGAGTATCAATGGCCATACACGTTCTTGGCTCAACCAAGGGAAACAGGGATTGATGGACTTAATACATCTTCTATAGAGGCAACTTCGAAGACGTTGGAGGTTTGCGCAGCCATACGGAGTCGAAGGATGACAGTTACTTGTGATTATTGTTCTGGAAATCATATGAGTCATCAATGCGCCATCAGTTTCGAGTCGGTACAGTACGGTGGTGATTACCCCAATAATTATGTCTATCCCAACAACTATCATCAGGATTGGGGGTATCACCCGAATTTTTCATGGAGTAACAATCAAGCTCAAGCACCTAGACAACAAAACGCATCCGGATTTCAAAATCAGACTCAACAACAACCAGAAAGGAAACCAGGTTGGGAGGAAGCCTTAGAAAAATTCATTAGAGCTTCTGACAAAAGGAACGAGGAACAAGACAAAAAAATGAACCAAATAGAGCTGAATTTGCAAAGCCAAGGGGCGTCGATCAAGAATCTGGAAAATCAATTGGGGCAGATAGCACAGGCGTTGAACAACCGTCCTCAATACACTTGGCTCTATGACATGGATGACGAGACTGATGATGCGCCCGAACCAAATCTGCAATCGGATGTGCCAACCTATATAGATGTTGAAAGAGAGGAAAGACTTGGAGACCAACAAAAGGAGATCGGCAAAGATCTAACTTTGAGTACCAACGAAGATGAACCGATTTCATTAGTGTCCCATGTACCTTCTCCACTAAAGTTCAAGAATCCGAGCAATTTTGCAAAACCATGCCCAATTGGCAGTCATGTCGTCGACAAAGCTCTTTGTGACATAAGAGCTAGTACAGTTGTGGAGTCATGGTGGGATGAAAAGGAGAAGATAGAGGAAGACTCCATTATGTTTATTAAGCTTCAATGCCCCAATCTAATCATAAACATAATGGAGAAAACACCTAGTTGTTGGACGTTCTTAATAGGGAACCTATCTACAAAGAGCATGCTAGGTGACTTCAATTCAAGGGTTTTTGTGAATGGGAACCTCCCAAAAGAGACATTGCTTCTGATGGATGGAGGGTTCCTCAATTTTCGTAGGGGAATTGGATAGAGAATTGAAGAAGTCATGCTGAGACTATAAAACAAGCGCTTATTGGGAGGCAACCCAAGTTTAATTTTTATTTTTAGTTTTTATTTAGTTTTATATTAGTAGTTTTGAATTTTCATTTATTTAGGATTTAATAAAAGTGCTTATATCATGGTTTTACAGGTTATTCAAGTCAAATTCAAGTGTGCTGCCCAATTTGTTCCATGTGCTTAGCCTATTCTCCAAACTTAGCGGACAAGGAGGAAGATTGCTATATTTTCAGGAAAGTCCTCTGCTTTAATTTTTTTCTATTGTAGCCATTGAGGACAATGTCTAGTTTAAGTTTGGGGGCATTTTAGTGTCGTATTGCATATAGTTAGTTATTTACATTGTAGTTCGTTATATTTTCGGGTTATTTACATTTAGTTTTTGCATTCAGTTTTTTGTTAAAAAAAAAAAAATTAAAAATCGCAAAAATAATAGTTAGTTTACTATGTTTGTTGCAGTTAGTTTATATTTGCATGATTCCAACTGTTAGATAGTAAAAGTCTATTTTGGCCAATGATGAGACTGGAGTTGAGTAGACAAGTATAGTATTGACTGTTAAGACTTTGATGTGATTTCTTGTCATGATTTGAATCTTTACCTGTTTGAAACTGGTATAATTAAGGTTAGCACGTTAATAACAGCTATGTTAACTGATTAAGTTTAAATTGATACATAATAAATTTCTTAAGGATAATACTAATGTGAAGGAATGAAAGACATGAATAGGTGGAGATGGCTGAATTTAGACAAAAACTTAAGTTTGGGGGAAAATTTGGGATATATAAGCTTCGCTAAAAAAAAAAAAAAGAAAGAAAAAAAAAATTACCGTGGCTAGTTTTGTTTCGGGGCCTTTGTTACTTGAGTAAGTACGCCCGAAGGGGTATCTTAAAACCTAGCGCCCTAATGTCTTATATGGTCTGGGAGTCGTTGGTCGAAAGCTCGCTAAGGGGTGACACTGTTAGCCTAATGGAATGAGACATTGCACAGTCATGGTTAAAAAAAAAAAAGAAAGTAAAAAGTAAAAAAAAAAAAACAATAAAACGGGAAAAGAGCAAAAAGCCCCCGTAATGAAAAGTAAAGCATAAGTATCCCGGATTGGACTCTTGAACTTGGTGGATGTTTAACTTTAGTTGGATCTAGCTTGTTCGTGAATTTTGTGAGTTTTCACTGTATGATGCCTTTAAAGAGACCTATTATGTGTTAAATTTGATTTTATATTAGTTAACATTATTTTGGAGCACACACGCACTATATCAGTGATAACAGTCTAAGATTTGATGAGTGATTGGGAAATTACTGATTTGTTTTAATATGATGTATTATCATGTTTACTTGATTTCTCTAAGGCCGGTTGAATAGACTTGTTTCTGTCTTTACTGTTGGATTCGTAGGCATATAGATTAGTTTCATTACATTGCATTGCATAACATTTTTGTGTTTTTGCTTGAGGACAAGCAAATGTTTAAGTTTGGGGGTATTTGATGAGTGAGTTTTATACACATGAATTGGATACATTCGGGCTTAATTTATTGTTGTTCTCAAGTCTTTTAGGATGTTTTTATGTGTTTGTGTCTATTCATGCATGTTTTATATTGTTTTGTAGGAATTGAGGCAAAAGTTACATGGATCGACGTTCGGGGTGGCTAGATGCGCGTTTTCGGCTTGCCATTTACACAGTAGTCACTTCAGAGCCAATTTTACTATAGCTCCTGACCTTATTTCGCAAACCTTCAAGAATGAAAGTTGTAGATCTACTTCTCCTCTTTCCGGAACATCTTGAATCATCAAAATCGGAGTTCGTATGAAGAAGTTATGGCTATTTTCCCAAAGGACGTCGGAGCAGAAAATGTCAGAAAATATTCTAGCGCCGGGGCGCCCATTTGTAGTTCATTTCCAGCGCCGGGGCGCTTGGAGGCAGTGTCTCGGCGCCGTGCCCAGCGCTGGGGCGCTCGGGAAGAAGTTTGGTGCGGCCTGGACGCATTTTGGGCGAATTTTGACACCTTTTTGACTCCAAATTGGATTGGGTTTGTTCCTAAACTCAAAATTGGACTTGTAACCTAAAAATACATGATGTAAGACATAAAATAAAGAGAGATTACATAGATTAGACTAGATAAAACACTCCATTAGATTAGAATCTAAACCCTAGTTCTTAATTAGCCATTAGAGATTGAAGCAACTTGGAGATCATTGAAGATCAAGAGCAGGAGCAAGAGGGGAGCATCAGATTTGCTGACAACAGATTCTATTTTCTTCTCTTATCATACTTTTATCTTTTAATGTCTATTCAATTGTGGATTCTTAGTTTTAATTCATTAATTATGAACTAACTCTTTTATTGAGATTTCAATTGAACTTTTTATGGCTATGAATTAGTTATTCAGTATATTCCAATTATTTATGTTAAAGTGAGTTGTTTATCTTGCTTTGAGCTTATTGATTAATTATCTGATCAATAATTACCTTGTTACTCTAGAAGGAATTGGGAAAGGAATTCTAGGGTTAGAACTGGGCATGATGACATGTGACTTAGTTATTTGCACAGTGAATAATTAGGTTTGTGAATAGAATGGAAATATCTCTTCACCATATGTAACGCATAAGGAATTAGGTTTGTAACGAGTTTAATTCAATTGTTTTGCATAGGAATATAGCAAGATTAATCTGGATTAAATAGAAGGCAATTGATCACTTGGAAAAGGACTTTTGGCATTTGAGAATTCCTGTTAACAATTCAGAAGACATAATAATTGGGATAATTGGATAATTGATTTATAGTTCATAATTGGGGATATTGAAGTCTTAATCTTTATTTATCTGAATTTAGTCATAAAGCAATTTAGTTTAATTAGATAATTTAGTTTTCTTAATTAGAAAAATCACAATTTGTCGTTGTTTAAATAAAATTAGTTTGGTTAAGAATTAGTACTTGGTGATTTTTATTAAATAATTCCTCGTGGGAACGATACTCTACTTTCACTTTATTACTTGTTGACCGTGTATACTTGCACGTATTCATTGATTGCGAAATCGACCAACATTATATAATATTCGATTGGTCGGGGAATATTCGTTTTAACAGGGAATATTCGTACAACGACACAATCATTGGTGGACCCCACAACGGAATTATTGTCGGATTGAGAAAACGACAAAAATATTTTATTAAAAATAACGGCAGAAATTTTACCATTGTTACTGTTGAACTACTCGGTAGTAAAAGTACAGTAATACGTGTGGTTGCATAGTAGCACACGGTATTGATTATTAATGCTTATGTGAGAAGTCACTCAGTTTGATTCCATTATTGTCAGTTAATAATATGAATTATGTAGCGATAATGACGTTTTGTTTTATTCGTATTATTAACGTAATAAAACAGAAACATCTTTTTATATAAAATAAAATACTTTATTAAAGTTATTCTATAAATAGAATATATTATATTTTATTTAAAAGATTTTTCTTTAAATATGGACCGTCAGATTAAAGTAATCAATCTGGACCGTTCATGGATTAGTTACTATGCATTCTATTTTTCTATAAATAGCAGCTCATTCCTTCATTATTTCTTACGAATTCACTGAACTCTAGAGAGAGAAACTATAGAGAGAAACTATAGAGAGAGAGAAGAAGTGTATTCTGCTACTTAACTACTTCCTTATTTCAGCTCGTCTTTAAAACAGTAAGGGGTGTTATTCTTTCTTATCCATGAAGAGAACTGTTATTATTCCATTTCTTATTATTCTGTTGGAATAACCTGTATACGCGGATCTACCCTATACTTGGTGACATTCTTCTATTATTCTGTTGGAACATCCTGTCTGTGTGTTTTACACCGGACCTGGTTCCGTTTTTATTATTATTCTGTTGGAACATCCTGTCTGTGTGTTTTACACCGGACCTGGTTCCGTCTTTATTATTATTCTGTTGGAACATCCTGTCTGTGTGTTTTACACCGGACCTGGTTCCGTCTTTATTATTATTCTGTTGGAACATCCTGTCTGTGTATTTTACACCGGACCTGGTTCCGTTTTTATTATTATTCTGTTGGAACATCCTGTCTGTGTGTTTTACACCGGACCTGGTTCTGTCTTGTTATTATTCTGTTGGAACATCCTGTCTGTGTGTTTTACACCGGACCTGGTTCCATTATTTATTATTCTGTTGGAATATCCTGTCTGTGCGTTTACGCCGGACCTGGTTCCATTATTTATTATTCTGTTAAGAATAACCTGTCTGTGCGGTCTATCGCATGCATGGTGATTTCTTTTGTTATTCCATTCTTTATTATACTTAGTTGATTAAAACTTTGACTTCTATACTCCATGAAATTTGTGGAATATCCTTGACGTTTGCGCTTCATCTAGTATCTATTCATGAAAATATTCTCCTGATCAGTCTTGAAGTTTACTCCACAAAGCAGTATCATGTTGACAATTTGGACGTTATTAATTCCTGGATAAATTAATTCTTGAACTTGTTTTATTGAATTCTTATATCATTGTCATCATCCTCATGTTTATATTTTGTTGAAAGTCATCTGTGGCCTGTAGTGCATAGATGGACTTGGTATGATTATGACCAGGGATCATTCGGTGTAATCATGACCGTAATGTTACAAATGATGTGGTAAAAGTCCTCATTGGCCCGTAGTGCATTGATGGACAGTTGTTGGCATAATCATGACCATTAATGAATATACGAATATCCTTGGCCGTAGTGCAGGGGTGATTCGATGATGTGGATTATTTTATTAAGCTGAGTCCCGGCGATAACAATGTTGAAAGACCTTTTAAATCATAAAAGATAGTAGAGTTTATTTTCTACTTGACTCTTTTAATGGATTGCTTGTTCCACTGTAGTTAAACTTGATGTCTATTATATTTTATCAGTATAACATTGTTGAAGGCTAATGATAATTTATTCTGCATTATCTTAGTCATAATATTTCTTACTGGGCTAGTTGAGCTCACCCTTTCTTTCACTGTTCTCTTCAGGAAATGAGAACGTAGCTGGGACAAATCGGGGAACGGAGTGATGGTCCGAATGATAGTATTAGTTAGTAGTCCTCACTATTCTATGTAATAGTGTGTTAATAAATGTAATGAGGACTCCTTTTGAGTTTGAATACTCTCTAGAAGATAATATTTGTATTCAAACTCGCAGTTTATGTTTTGTCGTATTGTACACGACAGTTGTATTAGTAAGTTGTATTTGTATTCTGTACTATGTATCTGACGACCCAAGATGGGTGATGTATACCTAATTTTAGGGGCGTCACATCACAGTTCCTGTTTATAATCATACTAACAATTTCATCTTTGCACTACGGCTAAAGGTATTCATCAACAGACCATCTTTGCACTACATACCAAAGATATTCAACAACAGGTCATCTTTGCACTACGGGCCAAAGATATTGATCAACAATTCATCTTTGCACTACAGGCCAAAGATATTCCTCAACAGTTCATATTTACACTACAGGCCAAATATATTCATCAACAGTTCATATTTGCACTACAGTCCAAATATATTAATATCTCAAAGAAATATATAATCATTTCAGAATTTATATAAACAATAATTATAACCATGTTAATCAATTCATCTTTACACTTAAGCTAAAGATATTCAATTATAAATTCAATGGTCATGATCATACCAGTTAACAATTCATCTTTCCACTACATGCCAAAGATATTTCTCAGTCACGATCATATCAATAATTTACACATCTTTACACTCAAGTGAAAAAGAAATTTAACATCATGGTTATAAAAATGTTATATATGATAATAAAAACAATATGATCAACAACTGTATTTATTTTCAAGAGCAACAATCATAAATCAATGATAATTTGGTCAGAAAAAGAAATCAATTTTGTCATGAATAGTACCCATGAATAGTAACCCGTGAATAGTAACTCGTGAATAGTAACTCGTGAATAGTAACTCATGAATAGTAACTCCTGAATAGTACTCCGTATTCGTACATAGTACCGTATACGTAAATAATGTCATGTACGTAAATAGTTCCATATACATGAATAGTGCCATATACGTGAATAATGCCGTATACGTGAATAGTAACCCCGACTCAAAAAGGTAGAAATTTCACAATAAAATCCATACCAATATTTTAGTATAATGATATTGAAAGAATAACATCATTTTGAAGAATATAACATCCCTTAATATCCCTTACTATCCCTTACTATCCTTATCTCAAAAGAGCAGCACTTCTGACTAGATATCGGATATGACGCTGAAGGAGACTTGCACTGATGAATAGCAACTCACCAAGTATCTAAATACTCACAAAATACACTCGATAATCTAGAGAGAAAAAGAGAGAAAACTTATGAATTCTGGTGTGATTTTCAATTCTAACTTAGCCCTCTATTTATAGGAAAATATTAGCACGCCGAAGCAGACTTAACCTGCAACCTGATGGCTTTACCTGCTACTACTCCCACCCACCACATTTGAATAAAAATCTCAGCACATTTCTTCACCAACCAAGAGTGGGGCCCACTAATTCTAGAATTTTCCACCAAAATGATTAACTCCGAAAATTCAACAATTTCTGAACCAGTCATCTCGTAAAATTCATAACAAATCATACGTTCATTTTTAACGGTTCAAAATTTGTAGACATATACTCAACTTATATATGTATAACATATCCAAATATTACCACGATCCAACGGTCGGATTAAAAATTATAACACTCGCAAAATATCTTAAAAACCCTAATTTGATTTTCAATACCTTCGTTCCGACAAAAATACAGATAAAACACCTCAACATTAACTCCTTCATTTTTAACCACAAAAATATATCCCTCATTTATATCCACATAAAATAAATATTACCTTATCATATGAATCAATAATTAATTATTCACAAATAATATTACAGAATCACATTTATGACAACCAGGTCGTTCCCAGGAAAGAGGGGGCTTTCCAATAAGAATTTCTCCTTACTGGCGCGCAATTAGGTGACCAAACCTCTCCTTAGACAGAACTTTCTAGACATTGCCAATAATGTTATCTAATAATATTATTCAAATAATATGAATTATTGATCTGATAATGGAAAATACTGTGCAGCGACAATTATTGAACAACAATAATATAAAATTTCAACGTAGCAATTATTGAATCAATAAAATAAAATATTGAACAGTAATTACTGTAACAATTATTGAGTAGTGCCTTCTTACGTAAGAATCAATAATTTCAAAAATACTGTGCAATACCGTGTGCTACTCTGCAATAACGCGTATTACTGTATTTTAACCACCGGGTATTCTAACAGTGTTAACGGTAACAACTACGCCGTTATTTGTAAAAACTCAAATTTGTTGTTATCTTCATCCGACAGTTATTTCTATTACGGGGCCCACAAATGTCTGCGCCGTTGTACGAATATTCTCCGACAGAAAGAATATTCCACGACCAAACGAATATTCCCCGACAACAATGATTATTTTATAACCACTTATTTATTTTGAAAAATTTTCACATTTCACCCATAACTTTAACTTTTTATCAATTTAACCATTTACTGAATTGTAAGTATAAGAAAAATTGAATACTTTTATTTCATAAAATTCGGGGTCTTACAATCTCCCCTCCTTATGAAATTTCGTCCCCGAAATTTACGTACCTGGTATTTCGAAAAGTTGAGAATACCTTGCTTTCATTTCAGATTCTATCTCCCGGGTCACCATGATTTCTCCATTGCTCATCTCCCGTGATAACTTCATTTGGGTTCCTCACTTGTTGGGAAGTCATGACAACCGTTCTCCCTTGAACTACCCGGCTTTGACTTGTCTAGGGCAGCATTTGGCGTCATCACTACCGTTGGAATATACTTTTCTATAGGGCATATTCCTCCCTCAACTGCCTCGTCGTACTCCTGATTCATGATCTGAATCATCAATCTTCGATCCATATCGAATTCAGGTTGACCGCTCTGTACTGGGTAATTCAAAACTCGATGTTGGGTTCTCCCAATTGCTTTCCAAAAAGAGAAATTCATATCATCTATTTTAGCCTTCTTAGATCGGACATCTCTTTCCACAATATCCACGTGTCGTGCTGCTTTTGCCCATGCATCACTTATTCTCATTCGTTCAGTTTTTTCTTCTTTCAGCTCAGATTCCATCTTTATCATCTTATACTCTGCCAAAGAATGCTTCTGTTCAAGCATCATATATCGGGTAACACAAGCTTGAATTGTTGCATCCTTTTTGTTCCACGACCGCCTGTCGTTCTTCAGCCTGCTCTTCTAACTCATGAATACGATTTTGCAATTCTATATTTTGATCATATAATACCTCTAACAAACTCTCCTCAGGTACCTCTTCTTCCTCTTCTTCCTCACTCTCATCTGTTATCTCTGCGACCATTTCGGGTGAAACTATCAATTCTTCACTCACCATATGGATTTCTCTAATTCCTTCTTCATCTGATATCACATTATCATGGTTAGTGATTAGAGGTATCCCCACAATCTCATTCACTCCATTGTTAGCATTCTCAGCTGCCATTCTCAAATACTGCCATAAAACAAGGGTTAATTAAGTAAATTAACGTATCGCATAATATCCATATATTATGACCAACCAATAATTAAGCTTAGGTAGGACACACTAGCAAAGGATTTACTCATCTCTCCCCTCTTAGTTATATTCCCCGATCTCCGCCAGAGATCATATCCCTAAACTCTGATACCAACTGTGACAACCCCAAAACAGGTCCATTCCATCCAACCTATTCTGAGTTGCCAAATACATGGTACAGAAAATAACTACAACTTTATTACAACAATTGTCGTGCAAAATACAACAACACATATGCTATGAGTTTGGATACAAATATATACCAAATGTGACTCATGTCCCAATCGTGGACAGCACCTCACAATGATACCTTACATAAATGTATAGTCAAAAACTGTTTTAGAAATTAGAATCTTTGGGAAGTGCTCAAGGAAACCTTTGTACATGGGAGGCCATGCTTCTAGGTTATGATAGATATCATATGGCCACAGAATTATCCTTGGTTGACCCAATAGACCCCAAAGAAAAACGAGAAGTTTACTATCATATTCTTCCCAATGGTGAGTCATCTCTTGACTTATCATTATCTCCACTGTCTCTAATTGAGAATTATACTTCAAACAAACACCAAGATTATATAGGTAGTGCTCGTAAATATACTCAGCAAGTGGATGAGCACATCCCCGTCTTATGATGACACGAGATTGTATTGCATTAGACATCTTGTATGGTAGTGGCAAAACACCCTTCCAACGTTGGGTTCGCCTCACCCTATTTGATTCATCAAATATAACTACTAAATCATGACCACCATTTTATTCCCCTGTTACCCCCGCTCGACCCATAACTCTTATTACCTGAAAGAATTGTGAAACAGAAGGGTGAGCACAACTAGCCCAGTAAAGAATATCATGACTAAAGGTAAATAAATTATCAATAGCGTTCAACAGTAATAAATCAGAGATTTAGAACATATGGTAGATGATAAAAATTTTCAACCATAGTTGCAGCGGAACGAGTAATCCATTAGAAGAGTCAAATAGACCATAAAATCTATTATCTTCTCCATGTTAAAAATCCATCAATAATATTTTATCCCTATAACATCAATCAACAGTTCTGGTCCACAATCATATCAATAACTCATAATCATAATTGTGATTCTAAATTCCTCTTCGCATCCAGGACGAAAATAGTTTTCATCACATGTCTTTACCTGAAACAACATAGATCATGGTTATACCAAATCACAGTTCCTGTTTATAATTATACTAACAATTTCATCTTTGCACTACGGCTAAAGATATTCATCAACAGACCATCTTTGCACTACAGGCCAAAGATATTCAACAACAGGTCATCTTTGCACTACGGGCCAAAGATATTGATCAACAATTCATCTTCGCACTACAGGCCAAAGATATTCCTCAACAGTTCATATTTACACTACAGGCCAAATATATTCATCAACAGTTCATATTTACACTATAGGCCAAATATATTAATATCTCAAAGAAATATATAATCATTTCAGAATTTATATAAACAATAATTATAACCATGTTAATCAATTCATCTTTACACTTAAGCTAAATATATTCAATTATAAATTCAATGGTCATGATCATACCAGTTAACAATTCATCTTTACACTACATGCCAAAGATATTCCTCAGTCACGATCATATCAATAATTTACACATCTTTACACTCAAGTGAAAAAGAAATTTAACATCATAGTTATAAAAATGTTATATATGATAATAAAAACAATATGATCAACAACTGTATTTATTTTCAAGAGCAACAATCATAAATCAATGATAATTTGGTCAGAAAAAGAAATCAATTTTGTCATGAATAGTACCCGTGAATAGTAACTCGTGAATAGTAACTCATGAATAGTAACTCATAAATAGTAACTCATGAATAGTAACTCCTGAATAGTACTCCGTATTCGTACATAGTACCGTATACGTAAATAATGTCATGTACGTAAATAGTTCCATATACACGAATAGTGCCGTATACGCGAATAGTGCTGTATACGTGAATAGTAACCCCGACTCAAAAGGGTAGAAATTCCACAATAAAATCCAAACCAATATTTCAGTATAATGATATTGAAAGAATAACATCATTATGAAGAATATAACATCCCTTAATATCTCTTACAATCCCTTACTATCCCTTATTATCCTTACTATCCCTTACTATCCTTACCTCAAAAGAGCAGAACTTCTGATTGAAAAGAGCAACACTTCTGACTGGATATCGGATATGACACTGAAGAAAACTTGCACTGATGAATAGCAACTCACCAAGTATCTAAATACTCACAAAATACACTCGATAATCTAGAGAGAAAAAGAGAGAAAACTTATGGATTCTGGTGTGATTTTCAATTCTAACGTAGCCCTCTATTTATAGGAATATATTAGCACGCCGAAGCAGACTTAACCTGCAACCTGATGGCTTTACCTGCTACTACTCCCACCCACCATAATTGAATAAAAATCTCAGCACATTTCTTCACCAACCAAGAGTGGGGCCCACCAATTCTAGAATTTTCCACCAAAATGATTAACTCCGAAAATTCAACAATTTCTGAACCAGTCATCTCGTAAAATTCATAACAAATCATACGTTCATTTTTAACGGTTCAAAATTTGTGGACATATACTCAACTTATATATGTATAACATATCCAAATATTACCACGATCCAACGGTCGGATTAAAAATTATAACCCTCGCAAAATATCTTAAAAACCCTAATTTAATTTTCAATACCTTCGTTCCAACAAAAATACAGATAAAACACCTCAACATTAACTCCTTCATTTTTAATCACAAAAATATATCCCTCATTTATATCCACATAAAATAAATATTACCTTATCATATGAATCAACAATTAATTATTCACAAATAATATAACAGAATCACATTTATGACAACCAGGTCGTTCCCAAGAAAGAGGGGGCTTTCCAATAAGAATTTCTCCTTATTGGCGCACAATTAGGTGTCCAAACCTCTCCTTAGACAGAACTTTCTAGATATTGCCAATAATGTTATCTAATAATATTATTCAAATAATATGAATTATTGATCTGATAATGGGAAATACTGTGCAGCGACAATTATTGAACAACAATAATATAAAATTTCAACGTAGCAATTATTGAATCAATAAAATAAAATATTGAACAGTAATTACTGTAACAATTATTGAGTAGTGCATTCTTACGTAAGAATTAATAATTTCAAAAATATTGTGCACTACCGTGTGCTACTATGCAATAACGCATATTACTGTATTTTATCCACCGGGTATTCTAACAGTGTTAACGGTAACAACTACGCCGTTATTTGTAAAAACTCAAATTTGTCGTTATCTTCATCCGACAGTTATTCTGTTATGGGGTCCACAAATGTCTGCGCCGTCGTACGAATATTCTCCGATAGAAAGAATATTTCACGACCAAACGAATATTCTCCGACAACAATGATTATTTTATAACCACTTGTTTATTTTGAAAAATTTTCATATTTCACCCATAACTTTAACTTTTTATCAATTTAACCATTTATTGAATTGTAATTATAAGAAAAATTGAATACTTTTATTTCATAAAATTCGGGGTCTTACAACTACTACTATTACTCTTACTGTTATTATTATTATTATTATTATTATTATTATTATTATTATTATTATTATTATTATTATTATTATTATTATTATTATTATTATTATTATTATAATTATTATTATATGTTATTATTATTGTTATGACTTTTATTATTATTATTATTATTATTATTATTATTATATATGTATATATATAATAATTATTATATGTTATTATTATTGTTATGACTTTTATTATTATTATTATTATTATTATTATTATTATTATTATTATTATTATTATTATTATTATTATTATTATTATTATTATTATTATTATTATTATTATTATTATTATTATTATTATCTTAATTTAAGGCAACATTTTAACAGTCGTTGCAAAAAGTTCTATAAAATATGCAACGAAAATAAAAATTGTTGCAAATGAACGTGGTCCATATTAGGCAACGAAATATAGCAACAGAAAAACTTTCGTTGCCCACGATGAGTAGAAATCAAGTGATTAAAAATTTCGCAACGAATTTCTAACGAATTTTGTTTCCAAATTTTGCAACTACTTATGAATTTCGTTGCAAAAAGTGAAATGCTGACACAATCTGCAGCGAAGGACAAGTTTCGTTGCTAAACATACACTTTTAGCAACGACTTTATAAGTTGTTGCCTGAAAAATCGTTGCTAAAGCCCTATTTTTAGCAACAAAATTTTTTTTCGTTGCCCACGATGACGGGAAAGCAAGTGGTAGAAAATTTTGCAACGAATTTCTAACGAAATTTTTTCTCTCCAATGAATTAGCAACGAAATTTTGCAACGACTTATAAATTTCGTTGCAAAAAGTGAAAGCTTGACACAATTTGCAACGAAGGACAAATTTCGTTGCTAAACATATACTTTTAGCAACGACTTATAAAGTCGCTGCCCGAAAAATCGTTGCTAAAGGCCCATTTTTTTGTAGTGTGCAATGCACCTGCAACTTTCCAACAGTGTATGATGGCCATTTTTTCGGATATGGTGAAGAAGAATGTTGAAGTCTTCATGGACGATTTCTCGGTCTATAGAGACAACTTTGATACTTGCCAAGGGATTCTGGTCATGGTATTGCAGCGATGTAAGGATACAAACCTCATACTCAATTGGGAAAAATGCCACTTCATGGTTGAAGAAGGCATAATTTTGGGCCATAAGGTGTCGGCTCAAGGATTAGAGGTGGACAAAGCAAAGCTGGATACGATCGAGAATTTGCCTCCACCGAGCTCCGTCAAGGGTATTAGAAGTTTTCTGGGGCATGCTGGGTTCTACAGGAGGTTTATAAAAGATTTTTCTAAAATTGCAAAACCTCTTTACAGTCTTTTAGAGAAGGATGTTACTTTCAGTTTTACTGCAGAATGCAAGTCAGCGTTTGAATTGTTGAAGAAGAAATTAACTACAGCCCCCGTAATAGTCGCACCGGACTGGAATATGTCATTCGAGCTTATGTGTGATGCAAGCGACTATGCGGTTGGGCCTGTTTTGGGATAAAGACGAGACAAGGTGTTTCACGCCATATACTATGCAAGCAAAACACTCACAGAGACTGAAATGAATTGCTTGCAGTGGTGTACGCGTTTGATAAATTCTGAGCATACTTAATCCGGACTAAGGTGATAGTCTACACGGATCATTCGGCGATTCGGTACCTAATAGTAAAAAAGGATGCAAAGCCACGCCTTATCCGATGGATTCTCCTACTTTAAGAGTTTGACTTAGAAATTAAAGATAGAAAGGGGACGGAGAATCAAGTTGCCGACCATTTATCAAGGCTGGAAAATTCAGAGAAAAAGGATGAAGATAGATGCACAATTAATGAGTCGTTCCCGGATGAGTAACTATTTGGGTTAAATGCAGAATTTCCTTGGTATGCAGACTTTGCGAATTATCTGGTGAGCAACATGCTTCCCCCTGATCTTACACGACAACAGAAAAAGAAGTTTCTTCATGACGTCAAGTGGTACATGTGGGATGAGCCTTATTTATTCAAACAGTGTGCCGACAAGATGATTAGAAGGTGTATCCCCTACAGTGAAGTGCACAACATACTGCAGGAATGCCACTCATCGGCATATGGGGGGCATTATGGGAGTGAGTGCACCGCAACAAAAGTGCTTCAAGCCGGGTTTTATTGGCCAACGTTGTTCAAAGACGCCCACTAATTTGTGAAAACATGCGATAGATGCCAAAGGGTGGGAAACATCTCCGAACGGAATGAGATGCCCCTACAAACAATTCTTGAAGTGGAAATCTTTGATGTATGGGGCATCGATTTCATGGGGCCATTCCCTTCGTCTTTGAGCAATCAGTATATTCAACTCGCGGTGGATTACGTCTCGAAGTAGGTTGAAGCTGCAGCACTACCGTCCAACGATGCCAAGGTGGTCCTAAAATTCCTATAGAAAAACATTTTCACGAGATTTGGCACGCCAAGAGCAATAATCAGTGACGAAGGTAGTCGCTTCTTCAATAAATCGTTTACAACTCTTTTAGCTAAGTATGGGGTTAACCACAAAGTGGCTACAACGTATCATCCTCAAACAAATGGACAGGCTGAGGTATCAAACAGGGAAGTTAAGAAGATATTGGAAAAAGTCATAAATTCGAGTCGAAAAGATTGGTCACTTCGGTTGGATGACACATTATGGGCTTACCGGACTGCATACAAAACACCAATCGGGATGTCACCATATCAACTCCTGTACGGAAAAGCATGTCACTTACCGGTGGAGCTACAGTACAAGGCCTATTGGGCAATACAGAAATTAAATTTTGATAAATCCAGCGTAGAAGAAAAGAGGCTACTCCAACTAAATGAGCTCGACGAATTTCGACTTCATGCATACGAGAACGCCAAGCTTTACAAAGAAAAGGTTAAAAGATGGCATAACCAGAAAATTATGCATCGAACATTCGAGCCAGGTCAATTAGTCCTCTTGTTCAACTCACGGCTGCGATTGTTTCCAGGAAAGCTGAAGTCGAGATGGTTCGGACCATTCACTATAAAGCGAGTATTCCCTCATGGAGCCGTTGAACTCTACAATCATAATCCATTAAAGACGTTCAAGGTCAATGGTCAACGGATAAAGCATTATTGGGGTGGCGAATCAAACTGGGATGTCGTCAACATCACCCTCGCCGATACACAGTAAAACAGGGAGTAGTCAGGCTGAACGACTTAAAATCAAGCGCTAATTGGGAGGCAACCCAATATTTCGTTATTTTCCGTAGTTTTATTTATAATTGTTAGAATGTAGCTTTTATTAAGTATTAGATAGGTATTATCGCTAAATTTTTTATTGAAACTCTCAATCCTACTCCAAGTCTTCAATAATCTAACATCTTGCATGTCATGGTTGCAGGAGGGGTCAAAAGTGAGTAAGAGCAATAACGGGCAAGAAAGGAAGGAAAATCGGAGAATTTCGCATCACCAAATTTTAGGCCAAAAATCTGAAGTCAGTGGGCATGTCCGCTGGGGGAAGAACGAACTATGCACACCAATTGTTTGATAAATTGAGTGAACCAAGTGTAAGGGGAAGGAAGTGTGTGCTAGCAAGTTTCAAACATCCGGAAATCAATGGCTTCACAACCAACATCAAAACGCCAAAGGGGAGAGGGTTCAAGTTCCGCTCCACCAACACGAACATTCGACCGCCAAAAATTCAGAAGTGCTGCTGCCGCCGATCGGTACGATTATATGGTTACCAAGGCTCTTACACCGGAGCGGGGGTTGGCTCCCGAGGCCCATGATGGTGAGATGATGCAACAAATTTATCAGCAAGGGTGGGTAAAATTCATAGAGAATCCCGAGCCCGCCGTTGTGAATGTCGTTAAGGAGTTCTATACGAACGCTGAGGACAAGGCACCGTTCAATGCCTTTGTGCGTGGTCGCATGGTCCCGTTTAGTGCTGATGCAATCAATACATATTATCAGCTGAGGGTGCCGCGCCAGTGCCAGTATGCCTATATGTGGGATTTCGACCCTGACTTTGAGGAGGTTATCCAAAACATGACTAAGCCAGGTACAACATGGATAAAAGGTAGAAAGGGAGGCACAATATTTCACAGCAAGGACCTCAGTCAGTACGGGAAAATCTGGTATGCCTTCCTCTGTGCTAAATTGCTACCGTCCACGCACACCTCGGACGTGACCAAGGAGAAGGCACTCC
Organism: Panax notoginseng; assembly: GCA_016801055.1. Classification (NCBI taxonomy): domain Eukaryota; kingdom Viridiplantae; phylum Streptophyta; class Magnoliopsida; order Apiales; family Araliaceae; genus Panax; species Panax notoginseng. The sequence goes on from CM029019.1 coordinate 167,589,330, forward strand.
TCCTGTGTGCCATCGTGCAAGACTTCATCATAGACATCGGGGCAATTATCAATTTTTCTATTCGACAATGTCTTCGAGGCAACTTTTCTGGCAGGTTACCACACCCATCGCTCATATGTGGGTTGTGTCATCAAGCCGGAGTGCGTTGGTCCGATGATGAACCCACTCTGATGTCGCTGTAACTCTTAGATACTAGAGTGATAGCGCGGTAGTTAGTGTGGCCTAGTGGCGAATTGCATCTTAGAGGTTTAGGATTTGTGTTTCCATCAGCTTCGGAGGACGAGGCTGAAGCTGCAGATACTTCTGAGGATGAGGATGAAGAGATCAAGGAACCGAGCAAGTACCACAGACCGAGGCAATATCCAGTCCTCAGTTCCTTGAGTTCCAAAATCAGATGAATGCACACAATAGGTCAGCACGCCGGGAAATGCGACGATTGGCGATGCGACAAGATCACATGTTTGATGCTATGAACGCATCTTTTGCCTCACTCAACATAACACTCCAAAGTTTCAACCCGGCGGCTCAGTATCTGTAAGACCCCGAATTTTATGAAATAAAAGTATTCAATTTTTCTTATAATTACTATTCAGTAAATGGTTAAATTGATAAAAGTTTAAAGTTATGGGTGAAATGTGAAAATTTTTCAAGTGGCTATAAAATATTCATTGTTGTCGGGAAATATTCGTTTGGTCGTGGAATATTCTTTCTGTCGGGAAATATTCGTACGACGGCGCAGCTATTTGTGGGCCCCATAACGAATAACTGTCGGGTGAAGAAAACGACAAATTTGAGTTTTTACAAATAACGGCGTAGTTGTTACCGTTAACACTGTTGGAATACCCGGTGGTTAAAATACAGTAATACACGTTATTGCACAGTAGCGCACGGTATTGCACAGTATTTTTAAAATTATTGATTCTTACGTAAGAAGGCACTACTCAATAATTGTTACAGTAATTACTGTTCAATATTTTACTTTATTGATTCAATAATTGCTGCGTTGATATTTTATATTATTTTTGTTTCAATAATTGTTGCTGCACAGTATTTTCTATTATCAGATCAATAATTCATATTATTTGAATAATATTATTAGATAGCATTATTGGCAATGTCTAGAAAGTTCTGTCTAAGGAGAGGTTTGGTCATCTAATTGCGCGTCAGTAAGGAGAAATCCTTATTGGAAAGCCCCCTCTTTCCTGGGAACGGCCTGGTTGTCATAAATGTGATTCTGTAATATTATTTGTGAATAATTAATTATTGATTCATATGATAAGAAAATATTTATTTTATGTGGATATAAATGAGGGATATATTTTTGTGGTTAAAAAATGAAGGAGTTAATGTTGAGATTTTTATCCGTATTTTTGTCGGAATGGAGGTATTAAAAATCAGGATTTTTGAGATATTTTGTGGGGGTTATAATTTTTAATCCGACCGTTGGATCGTGGTAATTTTTGGATATGTTATACATATATAAGTTGAGTATATGCCCACAAATTTTGAACCGTTAAAAATGAACGTATGATTTGTTATGAATTTTACGAGATGACTGGTTTAGAAATTGTTGAATTTTCGGAGTTTATCATTTTGGTGGAAAATTCTAGAATTGGTGGCCCCACTTGTGGTTGGTGAAGAAATGTGCTGAATTTTATTTCAAATGTGATGGGTGGGAATAGTAGCAGGTAAAGCCATCAGGTTGCAGGTCAAACCTACCAAAATTTTCCTAAAAATAGAGGGCTAAGTTAGAATTGAAAAACACACCAGAAACATAAGCTTTCTCTCTTTCTCTCTCTATATTATGAAGCATATTTTGTGAGTATTTAGATACTTGGTGAGTTGGTATTCATCAGTGCAAGTTTCCTTTAGCGTCATATCCGATATCCAGTCAGAAGTGCTGCTCTTTTGAGGTAAGGGATAGTAAGAGATATTAAGGGATTTTAAGGGTTGTTATGATTTTCAGTTTCGTAATTTTTCTGATCTTCAAAAAAATTTGGAAAAATTTGAAATGATATTTTGATGAGTTTTCTTGATTGTGTCCAAAAATAGTAATTTTTGGATGTATAGATTAAGAGTTATGAATTTTATGAGAAAAGACTATTTTAAAAGTAACCACTTATAATTCCTTGTGGTTAACTCCAAAATTGATGAAATTTTTATTGGGAGTACATGTATATGATAGGAGTATACTCTGTGAATTTCAGAATTTTTGGACATAAGTTCAATTTTTGATAAATGTCTAAATATTCGGTTGTTTTGGTCATATAAAAAATAGTAAATGAATTTTAAAATTTTTTAGAAAAATATATGTTCAATATGGAACTATATTCTGCTAAATCCCAGAAAAAAAATATTTTTGGAACTGATTTGGTATTTTTCATGAAAATAGTCTAGTTATGAGTAAATGAATTAAATATGTTTTGTGAAGTAAGAAAATTAGAAAATAGGATTTTATGGCTTGAGAATCCTATATGAGGTATATGCTGATTTTTGATGAGGGTTTTGGTTATTGGTGATGAAATCTTAAGAGTTAACATTTTATGATGATTAAATACATTAATTAGTAAAGTGTAAACAGTTTAAATAAATTGTTTATAAGGTTAAGAAATATTATTCTTTCAATATCATTATGTCGAAATATTGATATGGATTTTATTGTGGAATTTTTACCTTTTTCATGTCGAGGTTACTATTCATGAGTTACTATTCACGAGTTACTATTCACGACAACATTGGTTTTTTTTTTCTGACCAAATTATAGTTGGTTTATGAATATTACTCTTGAGATTAAATCTATATGTTGATTATATTGATTTTATTATCATATATAACATTTTTATAACCCTAATGATGATATTTCTCTTTGACTTGAGTGTAAAGATGGGTAAATTTCTAGTATGATCATGACTATGGGTTCTCTTTGGCCAGTAGTGCAAAGTTGAATTGTTGACTGGTATGATCATGACCATTGAATTTACAAGTGAATATCTTTAACTTAAGTGCAAAGGTGAATTGATCAACATGGTTATAATTATTGTTTATATAAATTCTGAAATGATTATATATTTCTTTGAGATATTAATATATTTGGCCTGTAGTGCAAATATGAACTGTTGATGAATATATTTGGCCGTAGTACAAATATGAACTATTGAGGAATATCTTTGGCCTGTAGTGCAAAGATGAATTGTTGATGAATATCTTTGGCCCGTAGTGCAAAGATGACATGTTGTTGAATATCTTTGGCCAGTAGTGCAAAGATGAACAGATGTTGAGATGAACATGACCAACTGGTGATACAAATGAATATCTTTGGCCGTAGTGCAAAGATGAAGTTATTAGTATGATTATGAACAGGAATTGTGATTTGGTATAACCATGATCTTTGATGTTTCAGGTAAAGACAGGTGATGAAAATATTCTTCGTCTTGGGTGCGAAGAAAAATTTAGAGTCACAATTATGATTATGAGTTATTCATATGATTGTGAAAAGGAATTATTGAGTGATGTTACATGGATAAAACATTGTTGGTGGATTTTTAATATGGAGGAGATAATAGACTTTATGGTCTATTTGACTCTTCTAATGGATTGCTCGTTCCGCTGCAACTATGGTTGAAATTTTTATCATTTACCATATGTTCTAAATCTCTGATTTATTATTGATGAAGGCTATTGATAATTTAATTATCTTTAGTCATGATATTCTTTACTGAGCTAGTTGTGCTCACCCTTTTGCTTCACAATTCCTTTCAGGTAATAAGAGTGTAGCTGGGTCGAGCGGGGGTAACAAGGGAAAAGAACGGTGGTCATCATTTAGTAGTTATATTTGGTGTAGAAAATAGGGTGAGGCGAACCCAACGTTGGAATGGTGTTTTGTCACTATCATACAAGATGTCTAATGACATACAACCTCGTGTCATCATAAGACAGGGTTGTGCTCATCCGCTTGCTGAGTATATCTACGAGCACTACCTATATAATCTTGGTGTTTGTTTGAAGTATAATTCTCAATTAGAGACAGTGGAGATAATGATAAGTCAAGAGAAGACTCACCATTGGGATGAATATGATAGTAATCTTCTCGTTTTTCTTTGGGGTCTATTGGGTCAACCAAGGATAATTCTGTGGCCATATGATATCTATCATAACCTAGACGCGTGGCCTCCCATGTACGAAGGTTTCCTTGAGCACTTCCCAAAGATTCTAGTTTCTAAAACAGTTTTTGACTGTACCTTTATGTAAGGTACCTTTGTGAGGTGCTGATACATGATGGTGTCCAATGTCACATTTGGTATATATTTGTATCCAAACTCACAACATATGTGTTGTTGTATTTTGCACGACAATTGTTGTAATAAAGTTGTAGTTATTTTCTGTACCATGTATTTGACGACTCAGAATGGGTTGGATGGAATGGACCTATTTTGGGGTTGTCACAGTATCCATATCAACAACCCGGACCACTGCCTCTATTTCCTTCGAGTGATTCAGATAATGAAGAGCACCAACCACCTCCCCAGACTTAGGCGATTGCAGGGAAGTCTTTATGCACTTAATTTTATTTTTATCCAATGAGGGCATTGTGTTACTTAAGTTTGGGGGATTGCATTGTTTAGTTGCATGCATTTTGTTATTATTTTTTTTAATTCTAGTTTGCATTATAGATTAGGTGTTGCATAGTAGTTAGGATTTTGCATTGTTTTCATAAATGTTATGTTCAGTTTATCTAAAAAAAAATAAATTAATTTTTAGTTAAGTATTGTGTTTGCATATGTCCAACGGTGTTACATTTTCATGTTATTTGTGGGCCAATGATGAGATTGTGAACAAGTTAGCCACTACAGTATTGATTACTAGAACTATGAGGCAATTTCTGTTATGAATTAATTCTGGGACTTGTTTGAAACTGTTATAAAAAGGTTAGCACTAATAACATCTTTGTTGACCGGTCAGTTCAAATTGATACATAAATAATTTTTAAAGGATAATGCTAGGGTGAACCAGAAAACGACAAGGATAGGCAGTAAAGGCTTAAGTTAGACAAGAATCTAAGTTTGGGGGAATATTTGGGGTATATAAGCTATAAAAAAAATAAAAAAAAATATTGAGTTGAATAAATTGAGTCTTGTGGTGGGTCGAGAAGAAGCGTGAAATGCACTCCCCATAAACACAGGCATGAGATGGAGCGTAAAACGCACTCACTATCCATCATTCAAAAAAAAAGTGAATAAAATGGGAAATAAGAGCAAAAAAAAACCCCCCGTAGATGAAAATAAAGCATAAGTATCCCTTGTTGACCTTCGATATTGGTAATTATTTGATTTTAGTTGGATCTAGCTTATCTTTAAAATTTTTAAGTTTGCACTGTATGATTCCTTCTAAGAAGTTGCTTATGTATCGAATTTGGGTCCGTATCAGTTATCTTAGATGTTGATCACACACACACACGCTATACCAGTGATAATTGTTCAAGATTTGAGAATTAATACGAATGTGTGGATTGCTTTTGGTAATTCATATTGTAAAGTTGCTTGTTTTCTCTGAGGCCGATGGAATAAGTTAGTTTCTGCGATATTGTTGGATTTTTAGGCATTTAGAATGTTATTGCATCTCATTGCATTGCATAGTATGTAGTTTGTTTTGTGCTCAAGGACTAGCACGGTTTAAGTTTGGGGGATTTTGATAAGTGGATTTTATATACACGAATCGATATTCATTTCAAGTTTAAATTCATAGTTATCTTCGTGTTTTGTGTTCGTTTTAATTCGTTTCATGTTATTTTATGTGTAGGGTGGTTATGGATGTAAGTGGTGAAGAATGGCGGAGTTCTGGAGCAAAAGTGGAAAAACTCATGAAAGCGAAAAAAATCTTTAGTAGATGCCATGCCCGCCGGGGTGGGCCTTTCCGAGCCTATACCCCCCGCCGGGGTGGGGGTCCCGAATCCTGTAAGTGACCTGCTGCTGTTTGAACTCTGCTGCGACTTGGATTGTTGGTTTTTTTAGGCGTCTAGACTCTATAATAGCATATTTCAGCTAGAAAAAGGGAGAGCTGAATATTACGTTAGAAAAGACAATCACATAACGCAAGGAGCATAATACAGAGATCAATTCTAGGATTCAAGTGCGAGCATTGGAGGAATAATTTGAGGAGATTATCGTGACGGTTGCAAATCTAGGCTTCGTGAAGGGGTTTTCATTATTCTTCTTCTCTTTAGTCTTTCATTTGTAATTGAAAGGATGGTTTCATTAGATTATTCAGTTTTTGATTCATTCGTTATGAACTAATTCACTTATTAGACTTGTGATGGATCCTTGGGTGAAACGATGATTTTATAACTTTGATTTCCAATTCAATAAAGTATTATCAGTTTATCTATGTTAATTCGAGCGTGAACTTATGAATTGCTTAATCAACAATTCCTCGTGGATTTGTATGGAATCAAGAGAGCATATTCGAATCTAGACCTAGTTAATATAGCATGTGTCATGAATTTTGTGAATAGCAGATTTTTGATTATTGTTGAGGTAGAGATATGCTTGACATCACATGCAATCAGATAGAGAACTTAAGCTTAAACCTTCTTTAATTGCAGTTCACATAGAGATATAGTGAGTTGGTTGATTTAGGTGTTTAAGGGATTTCTATCTTAGTTGTGGATTGACGTTAATACGGTATTAGTGCATCGAGAGGTGGTTAATACTACGTTCGTGTTCTTGATTAATAAACTGGGTTAGTGAATTGAATTGGAATAAGGGTGTTAAAATCAGAGTGAAGCTAGGGTGAAATCATAAGTCTAATTCTCCATTAATTGTTGAAATTCCAGATTTTGATAGTGGTGATTGGTTTGGGGTATTTTATTTGTTTTTAATTTAGTTTTTATTATTTTTAATCATTGAATTGGATAGTTAAATAAAATTAGGATTAATAGGAAATTGATAATTGTGAAGTTAAGTTTCTTATTAAATTGTCTCTGTGGGAACGATACTCTATTCATCACTTTATTACTTGTTGACCACGTACACTTGCGTGTTTTGCGCGTATCGATTTTACACCAACAACCTACACAGGAAAATATCAACGGTAGAGCTTGGAGATTGATAGCACGTAAGAATACACAAGTAGGTACTGAAACTTCATCATCCATTATGGTAGAAGAGCCTCGGGAAGAGCAGCATAGAGCCCTGAGGGATTACTCGATGCCCAAGATTAATGAGTTGCAGTCGAGCATAGTAAGGCCAGCTATAGCAGCGAATACTTTCGAAATTAAGTCGGGAACTATACAAATGGTCCAGAATATGGTTCAATTTGGAGGTGCTGCTGTAGATGACCCGAATGAACATTTATTGAGCTTCATAGAGATATGTGACACCTTTAAATACAATGGGGTGTCAGAAGATGCAATTAGGCTCAGGCTATTTCCATTCTCTTTGCGGGAAAAGGCGAGAAGTTGGCTCCATTCATTATCACCTGGGTCTATCACTACATGGGAGGACTTAGCACATAAGTTCTTAGCCAAATTTTTTCCTATGGCTAAGACTGCTAAAATGAGAACGACGATTTCCCAGTTTGAGCAACAACAAGGTGAATCACTATATGAAGCCTGGGAACGTTACAAGGAAATGCTAAGGAAATGTCCCCATCATGGAATACCTGATTGGATGGTAATAAACACTTTCTATAATGGATTGGGTTCGCAGTCAAGGCCGATAGTAGATGTTGCAGTAGGAGGAGCTTTATGGGCCAAAAGTTATGAAGATGCTTATGATCTCATCAAGACAATAACAACAAATGATTTTCAGAATCCTACAACCAGGATGTCACAACCTAAAGTTGCAGGGGTGTTAGAGGTGGATGCCATTACAACATTGTCAGCTCAGATGGTAGCTATGGCGAAGAAGATTGATTCTTTAGCGGAGAGTAAAGTTAAGCTAGTTGTTTATGTATGCAAGATATGTGCAGGGTCACATCAAACGGACCAGTGTGCTCTCAGTGCAGAGTCAGTGCAATTTGTTAGCAACTACCAGAATCCTCAAAATTAGTTCCAGAATTCTTACCACCCCAACAACCGCAACCATCCCAATTTTAGCTGGAACAATAATCAGAACAATCAACAACATCAACAACCACATCAATTTCAATCTCAACCACAATATCAACAACAATCTCACCAACAATATGCACAAAAACCACCTTACCTTCTTGGATTTCAACAACAATAGCAACATCATCAACCACCTGCACCTCAGATAGAAAAGAAGCCAGAAATGGAGGAGATGATGCTCAAGTACATGGCTCATACTGAGGTTATGATCAAGAGCCAGGCAGTGGCTATAAAGAATTTAGAGACTCAGATGGGCCAGATGGCAAATACATTGAACAATAGACCGCAAGGGTCTTTGCCGAGTAATACGGAAACAAATCCAAGAAGGAAAGGAAAGGAGCAGTGTCAGGCCATTACACTAAGATCAGGAAAGCAAATGGCAAATATACAGGCCAGCACGCCCACGCCAGTTATACAAGGGGATACCGCGTGGCCGCGCTATGAGGAAAAAGGCTCTGATGATGGTTTGTCAAAGGCAGATTCTGAACAGAGGGAAGTGGAAAAGAACAATGAAGAGTTATCTCAAAAACCTACAACCATTCAACCACTTGTCCACCCTCCTGTTCCATATCTATAAAGGTTGCAAAAGAAAGGGGATGATAAACAATTTGCCACATTTTTGGAGGTGTTCAAAAAGCTGCAGATCAATATACCCTTCGCCGAAGCATTAGAACAGATGCCAAGCTATGTGAAGTTCATGAAGGGAATTTTGTCAAGGAAGAAAAGACTAGAAGACTTTGAAACTGTAGCCTTGACAGAAGAGTGTAGTGCAGTACTTTAGTGTAAGCTACCTCCGAAGCTAAAGGACCCGGGCAGCTTCACGATAGCATGCTCAATTGGAAAGATGTGTTTCAATAGATGTCTGTATGATTTGGGGGCTAGCATCAACTTGATCCCTCTGTCAGTTTTTAATCAGTTGGGATTGCCGGCTCCAAGATCGAAAAATATTTCACTACAGCTTGCTGACAGATCCATTACCTATCCACGGGGTATTGTAGAAGATGTGTTGGTCAAAGTCGATAAATTTGTCTTCCCAACTGACTTCATCATCCTGGATTACGAAGAAGACATGAATATATCAATCATTCTGGGGAGACCTTTCTTAGCCACGGGATGGACTTTGATAGATGTTCAGAAAGGTGAGTTGACGATGAGAGTTCATGATCAAGAACTCACCTTCAACGTGTGTAAGGCTATGAAGTTTCCTGCCGATGAGGAAGAATGCTTTCAGATTCATATGGTAGATATGGTGCTAAATGAAGAAGTTGGAAATCTAATGGAAAATGAGCCTTTGAGGAGTGCTAAATTGGGAGAGTCAGAGATGGAAAACAGTGAGATTGTTGAATTTGTATAGATGCTTGATACATCACCAAACTTTTGAAGATTTAAAATTCCTGTCGAGCCACTCAAAATTTCTGGAGAAACATCAGCACAACTCAAGCCTTCTCTTGAGATGCCTCCAGATCTTGAACTAAAACCCCTTCCTGATCACTTGAGGTATGCATTTTTAAATGATTATTCAAAGTTGCTTGTTATTATCTCTTATGCACTAACATCTTGCCAGGAAGATAAGCTGCTATGAGACCTAAGAGAGTTTAAATCAGTAATAGGATGGACCATAGCAGATATTAAAGGGATCAGTCCGTTATTCTATAGGCATAAGATCCTGCTGGAAGATGATTGTAAACCTTTAGTGGAACAACAACGCAGATTAAACCCGATTATGAAGGAAGTGTCAAGAAGGAGGTGTTGAAGTGGTTAGATGCGGGGATAATATATCCGATATCAGACAGCTCTTGGGTGAGCCCGGTACAGTGTGTGCCAAGAAAGGGGGAATGACTGTAGTCTCCAATGAGAACAACAAACTAATACTGACTAGGACAGTAACAGGGTGGTGAGTCCGCATGGACTATCGCAGACTGAATAAGGCTACAAGAAAAGACCACTTTCCACTTCCATTTATTGATCAGATGTTGGACAGGCTAGCAGGTCACGAGTATTATTGCCTTCTAGATGGGTACTCAGGTTATAATTAGATTGTGATAGCTCTAGAAGAATAGGAAAAGACAACTTTCACATGTCCATAAGGAACATTCGCGTTTAGAAGGATGTCTTTTGGGTTGTGCAATGCCCCGACCACATTTCAGAGGTGTATGATGGCAATTTTTTCGGATATGGTGGAGCACAATGTTGAAGTCTTCATGTACGACTTCTCAGTTTTTGGAGATTCATTTGACCTGTGTTTAGAAAATTTAGTGATGGTGTTGAGACAAATTTGGTTCTAAATTAGGAAAAGTGCCATTTTATGGTACAAGAAGGTAAAATACTGGGACAAAAAGTTTCTACGAAAGGATTAGAGGTTGATCGAGCTAAGTTGGAGACAATTGAAAATTTATCTCCACCGACTTCTGTTAGAGGTGTTCGTAGTTTTCTGGGGCACGTAGGCTTCTACCATAGGTTTATAAAGGACTTCTCGAAGATCACAAAGCCACTTTGCAGTTTGTTAGAGAAGGATGTGCAGTTTAAGTTTAATGATGAATGTCTGGCTGCATTTAAACATTTAAAGAAAAAGTTAACTACAGCACTAGTGATCATAGCACCAGATTGGGACCTCCCATTTGAATTGATGTGTGACACAAGTGACTTTGCTGTGGGGGCTATTTTGCGCCAGCGAAGGGATAAGATCTTCCATGTGATATATTATGCGAGTAAGACCCTCACCGATGCTCAGTTAAACTACACCACCATAGAGAAGGAACTTTTAGCAGTTGTGTATGCTTTCGATAAGTTTCGTGCCTATTTGATTGGAACTAGGGCGATAGTGTACACAGACCATGCAGTAATTCGGTATTTGGTGGCAAAGAAAGATGCAAAACCTCGTCTGATAAGGTGGATACTTCTGTTGCAAGAATTTGACTTGGAAATTAAGGACAGAAAAGGGACTGAGAATCAAGTGGCGGACCACTTATCTAGATTAGAAAATCCGGGAAGGGATGTAAATGATAAGCTTATGATTAATGAGTCCTTCCCAAATGAGCAATTGTTTGTGGTGCAAGGTGAAGTGCCATGGTTCATAGACTTTGCTAACTTCCTAGTAAGCAAGATAATCCCTTCTAACTTGACTGGGTATCACAAGAAGAAGTTTCTATATGATGTGAAGTGGTTTATGTGGGATGAACCGTACTTGTTCAAGCAGTGTTCTGATCAAATGATAAAGAGGTGTATTCCATATAGCGAGACTGAGGGTATTTTGTAGGATTGTCATGCATCCGTATATGGAGGTCGCTATGGAGGTGAAAGGACAGCGGCTAGAGTTTTGCAAGCAGGATTTTACTGGCCGACAATTTTTAAAGATGCTTATAGTTTTGTTCAGAAATTTGACAGATGTCAAAGAGTCGGGAACATATCTAAGAGGAATGAAATGCCCTTGAACACAATCCTCGAGGTGGTGATCTTTGATGTTTAGGGGATAGACTTCATGGGGCCTTTCGTCTCATCATGTGGGAATTTGTACATCTTATTGCCAGTCGACTATGCATCCAAGTGGGTGGAAGTGGCAGCTCTTCCAACAAATGATGCTCGTTTGGTTCTAAGGTTTTTACCAAAGAGCATTTTTACGAGGTTTGGGACTCCGAGGGCAATCATTAGTGATAAGGGCAACCGCTTTTGTAATCGTCAGTTCACAACTTTGTTGGCTAAGTATGGGGTGAGTCATCGAATTGCTACAGCTTACAACCCCCATACTAATGGCCAAGTAGAAGTATCAAATCGTGAGGTTAAGAGAATTCTAGAAAAGATAGTGAATCCCACAAGGAAGGGCTGGTCATTAAAGCTAGATGATGCGGTATGGGCTTACAGGACTGCTTATAAGACACCGTTGGGTATGTCACCATTTCAGCTTGTATATGGAAAGGCTTGTCACCTTCTCATGGAGCTCGAACACAAAGTAGAATTGGGCAATAAGGAAGTTGAATTTTGACTTGAAGGCTGCAGGAGAAAAATGTCTACTCCAACTCAATGATTTGGACGAATTCAGATTGCAGGTCTTTGAGAACTCTAAATTGTACAAGGAAAAGGTGAAGAGATGACATGACCGCAAGATTTTGGAGAGGGTGTTTGAACCAGGGTAAAGAGTATTATTATTTAATTCTAGACTTAAACTCATCCCAAGGATGCTCAAGTCAAGGTGGTCAGGGCCATTTACTGTGAAGAAGGTATATCCACATGGTGCGATCGAGATTTTTGATAAGTTCCCAGATAAGCCTTTTAAGGTCAATGGATAGTGGCTTAAGCACTATTTTGGTGGTGAGGTTGACAGGTAGAAGGTCACCTCAATTCTTTATACTACATGATCGGAGTAGAGATAGTCAAGTTAACTGAATATAAACTAGCGCTCAATGGGAGGCACCCCATTATTTCTCTTCTCTCATATTGTTTAATTCTTTTGTGAAGCATGTCTATTTCCCATCTTCATGTTTAATTTCTTGAGAGTATACATTCATTGATACATGTCACTTAGTACATATTTTGATTTGGGGAATTGGTATATCTCATATTTGTAAATGCTTTATATGCAGGTTAGTTGAAGAGTGTCATTGGCTACTTATTATACTTCAAGTGCAGGTCAGTTCACTTCAGGGTACAGGGCAGCGCGACCGCGCGGTTTCATAGTACAAATAAGGCACGCCCACGCCAGGCTTCCATGCCATCTAGCACACAGCACGCCCGCGCCCTTAACATGCTTATCCATAGCGCGCCCGCGCCACAAACCGCGCGCCCGTGCCACATATATGCTTAGACTCGGCGCGACCAGGCCCAAGTCTGAATCCAGATGGTTTGAAATGTTTTAAATCGTGAACTGTCCCACTTCTTATACATCAGTTACAATTTCATTTAGACGTGCACCTTACCAACTCCTTTCAAAACCGAAGCTTAATCCTTCTTCTTCTCGAATGGTTTCCATTGAAAAATAATAACTTCTAACCCCACCAATTCCTATGAATTCGGTTTGCCTACACACACTCAACCTCTCCTCTACTTATTGCTCATTCAAATATAGAGTATTATAATGGGTTTGTTCAGAACAGTTGCAAGCAACAAGTTTGGGGGTTTTCTCAGTTAAATATTTTTGCAGAGCATTCAAAAAGGGAAGTTAGGGTTTGTCAATTGGGTACACAAAGTTCAGTCAAGTTATCTCTTCAGTTAGGGTTCTCTTCATCATTTATTATGGGGCCAAAGAGAGCACGTTCCCGCACTTCTGAGTCATCTTCTTCTAGCAATCAGAGTAAGGACATAGTCGACCTCACCAAGTTTGTCAGCCTAGATGCTTAGTTGGAGTATTACAGGATAGTGGCCAAAACTTTATGAAGGAACGAGGGTTTAATCCTGGGAAACAAGATGGAGAGTTGTGGACAATGATTAGGGAAAGGTGCTGGATTGGAGTGGTATCTACACCCATGCCTGTACCTATGGGTATTGTTCGTGAGTTTTATGCCAACGCCAAAGAAACTATGAGTGGACTGTCGTTTGTCAGAGGTATACAAGTGGATTATCGCCCAAAGGCGAATAGGGGAGTCTTCAATTTACCTGACCCGCTGGCTGGTCGTGTTAACTAGGTAGAGGCTGCAAGGTTTGAAACCAACTTAGATAGGGTAATAGGTAATTTGTGCATGCCTAGTACGTAGTGGAATTACAAAACGGGCATGAACCAGCCTACAAATTTTCCAAGTTTGGCCCTTAACTGCTATGCAAAGGCATGGAATATGTTTATCTGTGCCAAGTTGCTACCTTCAACACACCAACATTACATCTCATCCGAGCGAGCTATCATATTATGGGGCATCATTACAGGAAAATATATAGACATGGGCCACCTCCACAACCAAAACATGCTCCGTTATATGAGGGGGAGTACCACAGGTAGCATTCCATACGCCTCGATCATAGCCTATCTTTGTGCGAGAGCGGGTGTCATTTGGGCAGATGAGCTAATGCAATTTCCCAGCCAAGACATCACCCATGCCACTATCGTGAAATTTGAGGACTGGGCAGGAGGCACACCACACCCGAGGGGCAAAGGCTTCATTCTTCCAGCCACATCATTGGTGCCATCCCCGCAACCCATGCAGCCAACTAAAGTAGGAACTTCAACCCATGCCATTGCTGAAAATGATGATCGCCGCCTTAGAAGATTAAAGAGGAAAGTGGACGCCATGTATGATAATTTTTTAGCATTTTTAAATGGGTTAACGCGATCATTAGCTGAGGCCTTTGCACATCAAGGAATAATGAATGAGTGGCCTCAGTTTGGGACAGCCGTGCCTTTTCCACCGCCAGACTCACCATTCGAAGAGGGTGGCCATTCCGATAATTAGGGGACTTCTCTCAGCCCTTTACCTTCATTCATTGGGGACAGTGACTATGATAAGTTTGGGGGTATTGGGTAGTTAGTAGGGTAGTGTAGAGCATGTAATTTAATTTGCATCATTTATCCATGTTTAGTATAATTTTTTTCATGTTATTGCGTTTAGTTTAATTGTGCTAAATTTTTTTGCATTTTCTTGCTTATTATCTATTTTAGTTATCTGTTTAGTTGCATAATCCCAAGTGTCTAGTTAGTGGAATTCTAGTTTAGCCAATGATGAATTAGAAATTTGATGGATTTTTGAATTTGGTTGATAGTTGAGCTTAGTTATAATGTTATACATGATTTGATCCATGCTTGTTGTTTAGATGCTATCGGTTAGCACATAAAGTGTTATGATTGCTTGTTGATAAAAGAATAACTTGTTTGCTGCTGAGTAGAAAATGTTGTTTTTAAAGATGGAATTGTGTAGGAAGTGAACATCGACTTTAAAAACACTGATAATCAAACTTTGGGAACACATGGGTATGATTGCTATATAAAAAAAAGAAAAGAAAAATAGAAGAATTTTAAAAAATTATCGTGGCTAGTTTTATTTCGGGGCCTTTGTTACTTGAGCAAGTACGCCTGAGAGGATTGTCTTTATACCTAGTGCCCTAAGGTCTTTATGGTATGGGAGTTGTTGGTTGAAAGCTCGCTAAGGGGTAGCACTGTTAGTTAATGGAATGAGGCATTGTACAGTCATGGGAAAAAGAAAAGAAATCAATAAACATCCCGGGAAAGTGCGAAAATCGCCCTCGTGAGTAAAAATAAAACAGAATAAACCCATTGTTGAACTTTAGTTTGTATTGATGTGTTGGAGTAGTTGATGTTACACTTGTATGCATAGTACTTGATTTAAACTCTAGTTTTCTATCTTAAGCAGTATAACATGTTTAGTCTGTGCCTTTGTCAATCTTAATTGTGAACACATCACACACATACACACAACATCTTTATAGCAGGTTTGGATTATTTGATTGTATAGCGTTATGCCTGTAGCTTGATTTGATACTTTATTTTTGAATCCAGATATTTCTCTGAGGCACACTTGATTGGAGTTCTAGTATGGCTGGAAATCTTGGGACTCACTTGCATGATAGTTTAGTTTGCATAGCATGTAGTTGTATTGCTTATTTTATTTTTGTGTGTATTGCTTGAGGGCAAGAAATAGTTCAAGTTTGGGGGTATTTGATAAGTAGGCTTTATACCTACTTATTGGTTACTAACTCATTGGAATTTTGCCCAACTTAAGTAATTTTGGTATTTTTTATTTGCTTTTTGCATTTGTTTTGTAGCGTGCATAGATGGAACTCCTAAAGCATCCTAAAGCATTATAAGGCAAAGAATGGCATGGAAATGGAATTTGCAAGGACAAGGCATGGTGGCTTGTGCAAGATGAAGTTGGCAACTAGACTCCAGCAGGTGAGGAGGGCAGCACTTAGAGGTTCAATGATGTGGTAAAGTGAAGAAGAAAAGAATTGAAGAAGAAGAAGTAAGCAAGTAGCAGCAATGAAGAAAGCAAATACTAGCAGACAACATACAGCAGCAGTGCGGCCGCACTGCCATCAAGGCAAGATACGACGCACCTGCGCCAGAGGAAGTACAGAGGCAGATCAGGCTACCGCGCGGCCGTGGCCAAATTACACAAGGACATGGCGCGCCCGCGCCAAATACTCGACAGACATACACATGGCGCGTCCGCGCCCGATTCAAGCTGTAGCACTGCGCGGCCGCGCCGATCATAATTAGTTTAAAATGCTGACTTTTTATTTTGAAATGTTGGAGCGTGTTTGCTATATTTAGACGATTTAGTTGGTTACCAGAGACGCATTATTCATTCTATTATCATTTTTTATTACTATTATTAAGGTTTGGTGTTCTATAGAGAGTTCATAGCATTGTCTCTATTTCTTTAAGCTTCTCTCTTTAGATTATTGCTTATAAATATTAGTTTTCATTCTGGTGACGATTGTGGACTTGAATTAGCTTGGAATCTGAATTCGTAGCAGGATTTATCAGATTTGATTCTTCATTTCTCTTATATCTATTGTTCTTACTTCTTATTTCAATGTTTTGCTTCAATCCCATAATGGCTGTTGATTCAGAGATGAACTAACTTCCATTATGGGATTCTAATGGATTTTAATGCGTAGTCTATACGTGTATGCCTGATTATGATGTTGAATATTTAATATTGGATTGCCCATCATGGTTGTGCTAAATTATTGATTGCTTGATCACCATTCATAGTAATTACTTGTATGGAATTGGAGAAGGAAATATAAGTACAGATTAGACCATGTTGGCATATGTTCATGATATTTATTCTTATTAGGTTTTGTGATTTGTGACCCGGATAGGAATATACCGGTGCACCATGTGTAGTCATTGAGAGCTTGTGCTTAATTCATTATTTCTTTTAATTCTCATAGATATATAGTGAGTTGGGTAATTTTGATGCTTACATAAATTTTATCAATTTGTGGACTTTGTGTGATTTGGACATAGTACATCGAAAGATGGTTATGTTACACTTTTGTGCTCTCGACTAGTTATCCATGTTAAATAATTAGGCATAACAAACGACATGCATTTTTGGATAAAGCATTAGATGACATTAGAATCCCATATCTCTCTAATTTGATTACCTTAAGTTAGTAATTAGTATTTTTGTGAGAACAATTAATCGAAATATCAATTTACTTGTTAATTGATCGTTTGAGCATACAGTAATAGTGATAAGGTTGTTGCATGATAGCATATATATTTATTCACCTTTCTCCGTGGGATCGATACTTTCTTACCTGTACTACTTGTTGACCCGTGTATACTTGCATGAGTTAGAGTCCATTTTGTTAAACCAAAAAGGAGGCAACAGTTAGCTCCAGTATACCCTAAAGATCAATCTACAAAATATAAGTCAAAAAGGAGTTCAAATCACAAGGCTTACATGACCATACTCCAAACGACATCGAATTATGAAATACGAACATACCCAATTATCACAAGATATCAATGATTAAAACAACTCTCGAATGTGATCGAAAATATACAAAGAATGATACAAATGAATAAAGTATTCAAAACATATTGACATGATTAACTAGTTCAAAGAGTACAAATATGAGTTAGTACCAACACCAACATGAAACTATCATATTAATTTCACACGGAACAATTATGTGAAATAATATCCAAATTTGAAACGGATACCAAAACGAATTAATAAATTTAACAAGATTATCACTGAAAAAGTACGAAATCTGTACCTTAATATAGTACCATAATAATTCACCGAAGCCAAATATCACCCGTTAGACTCCCTCAATCCGATCTATTTATCAAAATAAAATACAATACATATAATTAAATTATGAGCTTATATAGTTTATATTTTCATAAATTCAATAATTTTAATATACTATATTCAGTTTGTAATCAAAAGATACATTTTAATTGTAATAATAATAGTATAATATTATTTATCACTTTTTTAAAGATTTCTGTATATATATATATATATATATATATATATATATATATATATATATATATATATATATATATATAAAAGTAATGTTGCAATCGCAAATTGACGGTTATAAATTTTTTTTCCATATATGTCATATATTCCAATTGTAAATCAAAATTTCATTAACAAATTCAATTTATCAAACTGCATAATAAAATTTTAAAATAGATTGCAAACACAACGAGAAAATAGATTGTAATTACAACAACAAAATAATTATTTTGTATTCAAAAATAGTCCAATAATTACCTTTGAGAAGAAGAATATGGTGAATAAAGTTTTAAGAATCTTGCTCGCAAACCCTTTTTAATTCCAGCCACGTTCCCTCGTTCTCCTCGTCCTCCTTCTGCCTCTTTCTTTTGTTTTCGTTCTATTCCCACAACTCATCAAGTGTAATGAAATATAACTAGGTTTTAGTTATTTAATTATTAATTAACATGTTTTATTAATTCTTTTAATTCAATTATTCCTCTACACAGAAATTTATAGGTTCGAAATTGGAGGCATTCTTCAAGGAATTGGGTATCCAGCATCAGAAGACTTCAGTTGCTTATCCTCCGTCGAATGGGCAGGTTAAGGAAACCAATAGGATTATGTTAAATGGTATAATGTTGGTCGTTTTCATGATCAATAAAACACGCGCAAGTATACGTGGTCAACAATTAATATATGATAAGTTGAGTATCGTACCCACGAGGACAAAGTGTTAGGTGCTAGTCAAGTACTAAAATTGGTTCAATATAGTCTTATCCAAACAAGTAATTGGAGATGGTGTGTTAAACTATATGATTAAAAACTGTAGAAATAAGAGATTGAGTTGTACACGGAAGTCAAGCTAGGATTACAATTCCCCTAATGCGTCACCTAATCTCCTAACTCTCCACATTACAAACGAATCAATGAATGGTCAACTAAGAACAGTAATTACACATAAGCTTCTTTCGAAAGTCAAATGCACATCCCTAGCTAGATGAATCATAATATTTCTATGGTGAAAATGCCTAGACTAAGGTCATTAAGCTTAATCTCAAGGGCTACACAAGGAAAATAGAGATATGTCTATCATATTAAGCAATTTATGCACACATTCCCATAGGCATGGTCATAAAAAGTGTTCTTATATTTAAGGATTAGATATTAATATGCATTTTTCAATATCCATTAATATCAATATCAATTTCTTTGTCAAGTAATCAATCAATAAGCATGAAATACAACAACCCATTCCAAAATGACTCATTAATATAAATAGGAGAGAAAGTTAATTAAGCTAAGCAATAGGTTACATTGCAATCCTAGAAATGGAATTAGTTCATAACTATGGTACTAATACACATTTTCGAAGTGTTCATCATGCTCAATTATACACTAATGAATGAAAGATTTGGATAAAGAAAACTTCTTTTGTGAAGTTTTCTGGCTCCAAGTCTTCTCTTCTCCGTGTAGAGTCTGAGCTATAAAGGATGCAATGTACTTTTCTTCCTTGAGGACCAGCTTCTTTCTCTTCTAAACTAAATAAACTGAAAAACTCCTAATCTATGCTCTGTAATAAATGGTGGCTACAATTTCTGTTGGAAGATAATGAATTCTCAGCTTTTTAGGTCATTAATACCAAATCTCTATCTGGGCACCGGAGGTGGCACTGCAGCGCGGAGAGTAAGGCTTGGAACGACGCTACAGCGCCACGTCATCACAAAAAGACCGGA
This sequence comes from Panax notoginseng, assembly GCA_016801055.1. Classification (NCBI taxonomy): domain Eukaryota; kingdom Viridiplantae; phylum Streptophyta; class Magnoliopsida; order Apiales; family Araliaceae; genus Panax; species Panax notoginseng. The sequence goes on from CM029019.1 coordinate 167,609,081, forward strand.
GCTCGCACTGCAACACCAGTTTATAAAGGAACTGGGGCGCTGCAGCGCCAAGTTGACATCATCATTGACCCAGAGGGCGCGCTGCAATGCTAGGTTAAAGCCTGGCATTGGAGCTGCAGTGCTAGTGTGCAAATTTTGACCTTTTTGCCCCTTAAAGCTAGAAATGACCTAATAAGCCCTGCAACACAAAGATTAAGCAAAATAATAACAAAATATATATAAAAGCTAAATAAATAATGGAGAACAGGCAGCTTCTTAAGCCACAGAGGATCTAATTCGTGGATATAGATCCCACTCATCAAATACCCCTAAACTTAAGCTTTTGTTTGTCCTCAAGCAAACTATCTGAACATCCACACCCACATTAATGTAAGACGCGAATGAAATCCAATCCTATAAACTATCATCATGGCTTCTAAGCACAATTATAGACCCTCTCAAAGAACAGGACAAACACAGATATGAATGAGGGTTTAATATCAATTTTTAAGCATAAAACTGTACTCGATCCATTCTATGTGTGTGTGTGTGAAGACCAACCATCCTAACTAATCATAGCTCAAATTAAGTTCACACAGTCGATTGTGATAACCAATATGCTCACTCTACAACTCGAACCATCAACAAGCATTAAGAACAAGACGCAAATGCAAGAAAGGATCAAAAAGCTCTAGCATGAAGGCAGTAAAATCTGACTCGGACAATGCTTAATTACCTTAGGCTATTCAGAGCTACCCATTAATGAGATTTTGATTATTGACTCCCAAGCCAGATGACTTTAGGGCACTAGGTGTAGAACACCCCTATGAATCTAATAACTCGAGCAGCAAAGGCCACGTAATCAACTTAAGCCAAATTAGACTTTACGAAATCCGAAGATTATTATGTGAGTACATTTTATTCTCCATCTCAACTTAAGTCTGCGTTTATGGGCGAGTGCGTTTCACGCTCCATCTCGACCCATCGCAAGACTTTCGATATTTTTTTATACTAGAACTCAAGACCCCAAAATGTAAAAGCGTCTAAGTTTTTTATTACCTTGTAATCATGAAAGTTTTAACAGAGTGTACATATTCTCAAAACAGTAAACAAATAAGCTATATCCGAAAAATAACTAGTTAAAATAATTGGTCAGTGCTTGGTAAGAAGGACGAATCAATAACAGTCTCGACTTATCGATTGAATATAACCCTAGCTCACACATGCTTGACACTAATCTAAGAGATAGACATAATCACTTGTTGCTTGCCATTGGCCATAATAAAAAAATATAATCTATAAAACCTAAACCTAGCATATGAACAGTTACAAATCGGGGGATAGGGTTAATCAAAAACCATAGCAAGAAAAGATAAGAGTTAAAGTACCCTTGTGCTAATACCAACTCAAAATAGGGTAAATGTGACGCCCCCAAAATATGTATACATCGCCCATTCTGAGTCGCCAAATATATGGTACATAATTCAAATACAAACTTAATTTATACAACTGTTAAGTGTCGTGTAGAATACGACAAAACATAAGCTGTGAGTTTTAATACAAATATTGTCTTCTAGATAGTATTCAAACTCAAAATAAGTCCTCATTATAATTATTATCACACTATTTAACAGAATAATGAGGACTACTAATGCAAACATCTGGACCGTCACTCCGTTCCCCGACTAGTCTCAGCTATATTCTCATTTCCTGAAGAGAACAATGAAAGCAAAGGGTAAGCTCAACTAGCCCAGTAAGTAATATTATGACTAAAATAATGCAGAATAAATTATCATTAGCCTTCAACAGTGTTAAAATGATAAATTATAATAACATCAAGTTTAACTGCAGCGGAACAAGCAATCCATTAGAAGAGTCAAGTAGAGCATGATATCTACTATCTTCTATGATTTAAAAAGGTTATCATCAATTTTATTGCTGAGACTCAGCTTAATAAATAATCCACATCACTGAATTATCCATGCACAACGGGCCAATGATATTCATTAGTATCACGACCATGAATTATCCATACACTACGGGCCAAGGATATTCATGTTTTCACCAATGGTCATGATCATGCCAACAACTGTCCATCAATGTTGTACAGGCCAATGAGGAATTTTACCACATCATTTGTAAAATTACGGTCATGATTATACAAAATAATCCCTGGTCATAATCATACCAATCAATAGTCCATCTATGCACGTAAGCCAAAGTTGACTTTTATCACAATATAAGCATGAGGATGATGACAATGATATAAGAATTCAATTAAATGAAAGTAAAGGATAAACTTTAAAGATTTATAATTTAATTTATCCAGAATTCAAAAACGTCCAAATTGTCAACATGATACTACTTTGTGGAGTAAAATGCAAGAGTAATATTTGTATCAAAAATGATTTGGACCGAAACAAAATTAATTTTTGTCATGAATAGTATCCTGAGTGAATAGTACTCTGTGAATAGTACTTCAGGAATAGTATCCCGTGAGTAGTACTCCGACATGAAAAAGTTAAAACTTATCAAGAATGCTTAGAATAATATTTCTAAGAAAAGATACTGGGTGAAGCACAAATTTCAAGGATATTCTACTAATTTCATGGAGTATAGAAGCAATACTTATCAACATAAGTGTAGAATTAGGAATATGAAACGAAATAATATTACTTATAGAGTATGGAAGAAAATATTATTTCTTATGAATATTGAATGAGAATAATATCACTTACGAATACGAAAGAAATAATACCACTTACCTTAATAAGAGATTGGATACTACAATAGTGTAGTAACAGAATACTCTTCTTCTTTCTCTCTCATTCTCTCTATACTTTCTCTCTTTATAGCTTGAATGAATTGGTTAAAAATAATGAAGAAATGAGCTTCTATTTATAGGCTTGGCAGAGTAAGGGTAAAATAGTCTTTTTGCCATAATTTATGACATCATCGATCATATGACATCATTGCGTACCTCATCGTTTTGATGACACCATTGCTTACATCATCAGAATTCAAATTCAATTTGTTCTCTTCCACCTCATTTTACTTTTATACCATGAATTTACTATAATAATGCTACCATTCAAATTAAAAATCATACTATTATATAATCACATCAGACTACTATAATGTAATATTATAATAATATATTTGAATGAATTCTTTTATCGGAAAAGATAAAATACCAACTTTCAACAAATGTCACATGCTAAAAATTCCTCCGTTTAAATTCACATTAAATAAATATTTCCTTATCATATATATCAAGAATTTATTATTCACAAATAATATTACAGAACTATAATATTAACAACCAAGTCGTTCCCAGGAAAGAGGGGGCTTTCCGATAAGGATTTCTCCCTATTGGCACTGTAGACACTCGAAATTTTCTGCACACCTGTCACTAACATTGCAGGAGGGTAGATTCATCTTTCAGAGATAACCCTGGAAGACAGCATATATCCAGTCTGGATACTATCGAAAGTTCAGTCTCAACCCCGGAACACATACCGGGAGTATCAGTTCCAACCTCGGAGATAACCTCGAGGCACGCAGTTCAAATACCAAAAATTCCACCGGAGAAGGCTGATTCATCTCGGAGATAACCCCGAGATATTCAGTCTCAGTCCCAACAACAGGAATAGCAGTGCTAACCTCGGAGATAACCCCGAGGAGTGCAGTTACAGTTCTGAAGATAACCCCGAAAATGATTATTTCAAATGCATGCAATCAGCTTCAACCTCGTCACTCACACCGAGGCACTCAGTACAAGACCCGGAGATAACACCGGGAAGACAGACACACCTTAGAGATGACACTGAGGACCTTCCACATTTACAGCAGTCTAATCTTAGAGATAACCCTGAGCAACATCTGCTTTATCGGCCCAAACCGGAGATAACCCCGGTGAGGGGAAAAGTCATCATCTTGCCACCTTAACGCCACATCACACCGCCTCAACATTTTATACATACATTTCTACACAGCAATGTCCCATAAGAACCAAGGAAGTCCAATCCCGAGTGACTATTGCGCAGGACAACGGATAGAATTTGAAGCTTGAAGACCGGAGGGCATGGTCCCATTTTCCTGACTTCGTACAACCTCTAATCCCATGTCATTGCGTAACTCTCAACAGCGGCGGTCCAAAATAGGTCTTATACACCTCAGTCGGATGCTCGAATTGCAGTTTTGAAAGTTTGAACGGACATCACGTTACATCCGTGCACGTACTTCGAGACGGCAGGACTCGCAGAGCCCGAGGCACCCCGAGCAGCCGTAGGTACACCTGCGGCTAGTCGCTGGTACATCTGCGGCTAGCCGCAGGTACACTTGCGACTCCGCCCTCTATAAATAGAGGGCTTGGGGTGGCCATTTGTATAAGAAAAAAGGCTAGGAAGCCCTGTCTAATTTGCTCTGTACACACGTTAAACTGAGTGTTTTCTCATTTTAAACACTTGTGAGCTCACATATAGCTACTATTTATACCGGCGGGAACCGATTGTTCATCCACTTAAAGTTATAGAAGTCTTTTTTGGCAGCCCACTGTAAGCCTTCTTACATACTTTAAAGTCTTTCTCTTCATCTGTGCACACATCTTTCTTCACGTTGAGAGTCGTGTTGCGTGTGTTTGCCCGGACATCAGTCCGTGGTTTTATTTTAGTTTGTATATATATATATGTACTTATATATATATATATATATATATATATATATATTTATATATGGACTAACATTATCGAGTTATGCCTCGATTGAGCCTACACTTATGTCTAGAGCGTTTAATTGCTTTCGTGTGTATATATATATATATATATATGAACTGTGTGTCGAACTCTGTTCGATGAGCCTAGACTTACGTCTGGAGCGTTTACTACTTTTGTATATATATATACTTATATATATGAACTATGTGTCGAACTTTGTTCGATGAGCCTGGATTTTATATCTGGTGTGTTTACTGCTTTAATATATACATATACTTATATATATCAAATGTTATCGGACTTTGTTCGATGAGCCTGAATTTTATATCCGGTGCGTTTATCGCTTATATATATATATATATATATATATATATATATATATATATATATATATATATATATATATTTCTTCTCGCTTGAAGTTTACTTCGTGGCAGTTGATCATTTTTTACAGCTATATTTACATTTCGTGCTGCTTGGAGTTTACTTCGTGGCGGTGGATAGCTTTTACAGCTTTATTTACATTCTCGATCCCCCATGGAGGTGCTTCGTGGTGGTTGATCATGTCTGTATATATATATTTACAGCTTTTATATATATTACTGCTTATTGCTTTCATATAAATTGCGGCATCATGCGAGCCTATGAATCATGTGATCACATATTCAGTCTACTGAATCTAGATTCGATTCCTGTGATGGACATTTTTAGCTGTAAGCAGCTTGTAAATTTATTCACGGTGTCTGGATTTCCTCTGATGGTTTTAATACCCATGAGGAGTTCGACACTGCTTTGCACATTATTTTCTTGAAGATGCTTCGCATCTCGAAAAATAAAAACAATCAAGTTGAACACTTGATAATTAAATGGAAGTATGAAAAGGTCTCAATTAATATTGAGCACGGTTTGAAAAACCTCTTTTACAAAACATCACTTCCATATCTTGTTTAAAACTGAATTTTTATACAAATTCAAACCCTGTGTATATAGGTGCGAACGAGGCCTCACACTACTTCCAAATAACAGCACATTGACCCACACACACATACACATTCATATAACAGTTTTTTGAAAAGTGGCGGTCACCGTGGTAACACGGATGTTGGGGGGTGCCTAACACCTTCCCTCCGCATAAGCAAGTCCTCGGACCCTAATGAATCTCGATTTAACAGACCCGTTTAGCAGTGTCACATCACTGGGTCAATGTGCAAACCTTTTCTCAGTTGTGCTGGTACAACCATATAAAAAACTAACTGGAAACTCTTACAGTTAAATCGTCGACATATACATGTCGGACCTTTTCACAACTTGTTTTTTCAAACAAATCTCACCTAACATGAGAACACAAAAAAACAAGAATAGAAAGGGACAAATAAAAATGCCGATGTCGACAGGTGGCGACTCTGCTGGGGATGCCAGTAAGAGGACTTGAGCTACTATTACAAGCTTTTCAAAACTGTTATATGCTTGTGTATGGATGTTGCATTTATATTTGATGAATGTGTACGAATGCATTTTTTTACTGCACTGCAATATATCTATCTGTGATATTAGTGCTTCGCACATGTCATCATTTTTGTAAACGGTGAGACACGTTGTATGTGAATGTATATTGTATGGTTCCTCCACCAGGAGGCTATCCTATCGGTGTTTGATTACTGGACTCGTAGGAAGACTAATTCCAACGAGGCTCAGGAAAGGCACCACCCAAATTCGCTCCAGTTGAAAGACCAGATTAACTTTTCGTTGAGTAAATTGCGATGATTTGGGAACCTTCATGCCAAAAAGCCGCGAGAGTAACCTAAGATAGGTCAGCCTCAGATAAACCAAACGCGGAGGAAAGTCTCTTCATGCTTTCTCATTTCAAAATTACTTGTAAAGTCAATTACTTGTAATTTCATTCCATATTCATCTCCATATAATGAGAAATATGAAGAAATATGTGTATATGGATATTTAAATTCACATGCTATCTTGTATTACAAACAACTAACATCCGTTTTGCAGGATAAAATTCCTAAACCAGATACATCATATAGCATGTAAACATTTATACATTCCCTAAGACTAAACTATACAAGTCTTTCGTAGGGAAACAATCGGACCCATTACCTGGTCAAAGTCCAAAAAGGCCACGAGCCTACAGTCAATTATGTCGTCATCAAACCAGACTGACCTTAATCCCGTTTCTCGCAAAGAATTTGACGGATTAAGTAAACAAATCACATATTTGGCTGTTCTGCTTAAAGAACTATACCAGTCTACTCAAGGTACAAGGATACCCGTACATACTAAATCCACTACACAAGGAGGAACCCAAGGTTCTGATAAAGTCATTACAGTACCTGATCTTCAGTTTGGTACGACCAACAAAATTCATGATGCCACCCATCTCAAAGAAGATCCATACACCGGTGACATCAGGAAGAAGGTCCTTCAAATGGAAGAAACCCTTCGTTATCTCAAAGGAATTGGAGCACACAGGAGTGTTTCATATACGGATCTTTGTATATTCCCTGGTGTTCATTATCCAGAGAAGTTCAAAACTCCTGACTTCGAAAAGTACGACGGGTTAGGAGATCCTTACACACAATTGAAGGTGTTCATTGGAGAACTTGGATCTTATATAGAGGATGAGAAGCTTTTAATGCAGCTGTTCCAGAAGAGTCTGACTGGAGAAGCCCGTTTGTGGTATACCAGATTAGATAACTCAAAGATCTATAGTTGGAAAAAGCTAGCTAACACTTTCGTTACACAATACAACTTCCAGTCTCAGATGGCTCCTGACCAGTATCAGATTACCAAGGTCAAGAAACAGTCCAGTGAGGCTTTCAAAGAGTTTGCTCAAAGGTGGAGGTGCCTTGTTGCTCAAGTTATTCCTTCTATGACAGAGTCAGAAATAGTCATGACCTTCTTAGACATACAAGAAGCTCCTTTCTATGAGAGAGTCATAGCTGGTATTGGTAAACCATTTTTTGAAATGATTAAACACGGGGAGATGGCTGAGATGGGTTTGAAGTCAGGAAATATTTAAGACCTAGCTGCCTTTAAAGCTGTTATTGAGCACATCCAGTCCGGAACTTATGGAAACCACCCTTGGAGGGTCCATAAAAAGAAAGATGAGGATATTTCCTTGATACTACAAGGTCAAAAAGGCAATCAGAATATGCCTATTCAGAGGATAAATTACACTCCTTTTCAAGCTCAGTCTTCAAACCCTCCATTGCCTAAAGGTGGAGAAGTCAAACGCCCTCGAGTGTTCACACCGTTAGGGGACTTACTCGAGAACATTCTCACTCTTCTAACAACTCAGAAGAAAATCACACATCTTCTTCCACCAGTGGGAGGGGTTTCAATGCTGCTCGGAAGTGTGCTTATCATGTCGGGGCACCTGGACATGATACTCAAGATTGTTGGGCCTTGAAACACAAGATCCAAGATTTAATAAACAACGGTAAGATCGTGGTCACCAAACCAGATCAACCTCACGTGAAAGACAACCCTCTTCCTCAACACAAAGAGGAAGAGGTCAACATGATTAATTAGAGCAGTGGATAGAGTTCCAATTTAACGGTGAATCATCCCAGACCATCAAAGACGGTGTTGATAAATGGGATTATGCAAAGTTCCAGTTTGTGATGGAACGAAAGATGAAAGTTCTGTGCAAGCAGATTGAGTAATTGGCAGAACTGGTGACCTATCAGCATTAAGTCACACGCCAATTAGTCAGTCAGGAGCATGCTAGTCTCCTCCCTTTTATTATGAATACTCCCTCGTCACCTTCAAAAAATGAAACACTGGAGGATAAAGTGACGAAAAGAGCAAATGCCAAAGCCCGTCAGGATTTTGCTAATAGAAGGGAATTTAATACCTGGGCCATCCTATGGAGGAGATACTTCAAATGTTGATCAATGAAGGAAGGATCACTTCCCTCCTACCTCTAATTAATCCCCGTTCAAGATGGTTTAATTCTGATGGAGTTTGTTAATATCACTCCCATTCTCGCGGTCACAACACAAAAGAATGTTGGGCACTCTGCCACCTTATTCAGAATCTAATTGACAACGGTGTCCTACAACTGGCAGACAACGATACTGTGCTATTTGAGAGTGAGACTACCTGTCCTACTAAATGGAAGGGATTGGTAGCAGTTAGATCCGATGAGGCTGATGAGACTGTCAAACCATTCACAATACAAGCAATTCAACTCAAAGGAGTTGACTATCCTTTGAAAGTGGCTGCTCCAGAGCCAATCAACTTATCATTTAGAACACAATATCCTGTTATCAATTTACAAAAAGTCCCATGGAATTATGGAGAAGCTAAAGGATCTACTTCTCATACAACTGCTACAGTGTCGAAGGAGAATCCACTGTATCTTCCCCAACAGGTGATGAAGCCTGCCATTAAATCAAAGGGGAAAATTCCCATGGAGAAGATTGAAAAATTCCTCCGTACTATGGGTCATAATGAAGCCAAGGTGGTTTTATGCTTGAGAGAAGCTCCACATCAAATATCAATACTGGACTTGGTTTTCACTTCCAAGGATCATAGGAAAATCTTACTAAAGGTTTTGGAAGAAGCCTACTTACCGAAATCAGTGGATGTGAAAAAATTTCAACATCTGGTTGATCACATTTTTAACAACATTGTGATATCTTTCACTGATGATGACATACCGCCCGAAGGGACCGGTCATTGCAAGCCATTATACATTGTGGTTTTGTCCTTCAGATACATGCTAGTTGGAGTCTTGATAGATGGAGGTTCGTCTCTGAATATCTGTCCTTACGCTACATTGGCGAAGCTGAATGTCAATCTCAAATGGATCTGAAGTAGCCATGCAGTTATTAAAGCTTTTGATGGATCTCGCCGGAATTCAGTCAGAGAGCTTAAGCTGCTAATTGAGATTGGTCCCCATACATTCTGTGTATCTTTTCACGTGCTCAAGATAGATTCAGGATACAACCTGCTATTGGGAAGACCGTGGATTCATATGGCTGGGGCCGTCCCCTCCACTCTTCATCAGCAACTTAAATACATTATCAACAATAGCCTAGTCACAGTCAACGCTGAGCCAGAATGTCCTCAGCATGGTGATATTCCACTCAATAATGTCAATTCTGATGTTGAACCGGTCAGTTTTCATGCCTTGGAAGTGAGCAACACTCAATACCATTCCATTGGGATGCCATTTCTTATACCCAAGATTTCTGTCGAAGTGATGGCAGCTACTCAAGAAATGATGTCATTGGGACACCAGCCTTGCCAAGGGTTGGGTAAAAGTCATCAGGGCATTAAGCACCTGATTCAAGTGTCCAGTCAAACTGAGACAGCCGGATTAGGCTATTCTGCCAGTTCCAGTCATAGGAATCCACATAAACATAAGCAGATTCCTCTAGCTTCAGTTACACGATAATTATCTCCACTTGTAAATCCAGAGTCCGCACAATCTCCGGTAAAGGTGCCAGCCAACGTAATGGCTATGTTATTTCCCAAACCAATACCGGTAAAGGAGAAAGAAGTCTTTGTTCCAGATCCCAAGGTGGAAGAAGAGGAATGAAGAATGAAATAAGACATTGTCAGAATGATGTCAGGCATACGTATCATTGTCCATGATGAGCATACAAATAGATACACCCCAGACGATGATTGCCCAGACATAATGGTCATTATTTGGGAGAAGGAGGACGATGACAACCCCTCCATCACTGCAATCCACCTGGACTTTGCCCTCGACAATTGGAGCAACACTCCTTGTATTGGTCGACAAGGGTAAAACAGGCAGGACTTCTTTCTGCCCTGTAGATAATCATAACTGCTTTCTTTTCTATATGGTATTAGCAGTTGTTTTCTCAGTACATGCTAACACTTTTTATGATTAATCAGTTTCATATATATTAAGTGAAAGCATATTTTATTTCAGGACTCTGAATTTAGATGTGCCTGTACTTGCTGATAAGATGCCTCTTCTCCACAAGGATTGTAACTTTGATGAAAAGTTGGACTCAGACTTGATGAAAATACAAGAGGACATTGAGGTGCCTCAGGAGATCAAAGAATGGGTTGAAGATAAACCTAAACCCAACCTTGATCAAACCACCTCCATCAATCTCAGAACCTTAGAAAGTCCTAAGTTAATCCAGATTGGTTCAGACCTCTCTCCAAACCAAAGGAATGACATGGTTACGCTACTAACCCAATTCCAGGATGTGTTTGCATGGTCTCATGAAGACATGGTGGGTTTGTCCACTGACATTGTCCTGCATCGCCTTCCCATTAAAGAGGGATTCGAGCCAGTCAAACAGAAGCTCAGACGATTGAAACCTAAGTGGAGTTTAAAGGTGAAAGAAGAAATTATGAAACAATTTTAAGCTGGTATTATCATAGTGTCCACATATCCTGAATGAATATCCAACATCGTTCTCGTACCTTAACCTGGTGGAAAGGTATGAGTTTGCATGGATTATCAGGATCTGAACAAAGCTTGCCTTAAGGATAGCTTTCCCATGCCATTTATCCACATTCTCATTTACAATACTACTCAATATGGCATGTACTCCTTTGCTGATTGCTTTGCGGGGTACCACCAGATCATGGTTGCTGAGGAAGATCGTGAGAAAACTACTTTCATCACACCTTGGGAAACTTTTTGTTATAGACGGTTGTCTTTCGGCCTCATCAATGTCGGAGCTACCTATCAGCGAGCTATGGCTCTTTTCCACGACTTAATGCACAAAGAAATAGAGATCTATGTGGATGACATCATTGTCAAGTTCCGAAGGGAGGAAGACCACTTAGACCATCTCAAAAAGCTTTTTAACAGGTTGCGTAAATACAACTTGATGTTGAATCCAGCCAAGTGTACCTTTGGCATTAAATCAGGCAAGTTGCTAGGATTCCTAGTCAGCCACAAAGGGATTGAGTTGGATCCCACCAAAATCCAAGCCATCACAGAAATGCCTATTCCTCAGATAGAGAAGGAAATACGGGGATTTTTCGGAAGAATCAACTTTATTAGCAGATTCATTTCTCAACTCATAACAATCTATGAGCCTATCTTCAAGTTGTTAAGGAAGAACTCCTCCATGAAGTGGAATGATGAGTGCCAGAAAGCCTTCCTTACAATCAGAGAACAGCTAGTCAAAGCTCCCTGTCGACGTCGGGATTTTTATTTGTCCCTTTTCTGTTTCTTGTTCTTTTGTGTTCTCATTTTAGGTGAGATTTGTTTGAAATAACAAGCGAAAAAGGTCTAACATGCATATATCGACGATTGGACTATAAGAGTTGCCAGTTAGTTTTTTAACTGGTTGTACCAACACAACTGAGAAAAGGTTTGCACATTGACCCAGTGATATAACACTGCTAAACAGGTCTGTGAAACCGAGATTCGTTTGGGTCCGGGGACTTGCTTATGCGGAGGGAAGGTGTTAGGCACCCCCCGACATCCGTGTTGCCATGGTAACCGCCACTTTTCAGGAAAGTGTTATATGAATATGTATGTGTGTGGGTCAATGTGCTGTTATTTGGAAGTAGTGCGAGGCCTCGTTCGCACCTATATACACAGGGTTTGAATTTATATAAAAATTCAGTTTTAAACAAGATATAGCAGTGAAGTTTTATAAAAGAGATTTTTCAAACCCTGATGCTCAATCGTAATTGAGATATTTTACACTTCCATTTTATTAAATGTTCAGCTTGATTGCTTTTATTTTTGAGATGCGAATCATCTTCGAGCAAATAATGTACAAAGCAGTGCCGAACTCCTCATGGGTATGAAAACCATCTGAGGAAATCCCAACAATGTGAATAATTTACAAGCTACTTACAGTTAAAAATGTCCATCACGGGAACCGAATCTAGATTCAGTGGACTGAATTTGTGATCATATGATTTCTAGGCTCACATGATGCCATAATTGATATGAACGCAGTAAGCAGTTATATATATAAAAACTGTAAATATATATATATATATATATATATATATATATATATATATTGACATGATCAACCACCACGAAGCACCTCCATGGGGGATCAAAAACGTAAATAAAGCTGTAAAAGCGATCAACCGCCATGGTGCGTTTACCTGCTTATATATATATATATATATATATATATATATATATATATATATATATATATATATATATATAAAAAGCAATTAAATGCTCCAGACATAAGTCTAGGCTCATCGAACAGAGTTCGGCACACAGTTCATATGTACAAAAGAAATTAAACACTCTAGACATAAGTCTAGGCTCAATCGAGGCATAAGTCGATAATGTTAGTCCATATATATATATATATATATATATATATATATATATATATATAACTAAAATGAAACCACAGACCGAAGTCCTGGTATACACACGCAACACGACTCTCAACGTGAAGAATGGTGTGTACAAAGATGAAGAGAAAGGCTTTAAAGTATGTAAGAAGGCTTACAGTGGACTACTAAAGAAGACTTCAATAGCTTTAAGTGGATGAACACTCGGCTCCCGCCGGTAAAAAGTAGTTATATATGAGCTTACAAGTATTAAAAATGAGAAATCACTCAGTTTGGGGTGTGTACAGAGCAAATTAGATAGGGCTTTCTCGCCTTTTTTCTTACAAAATGGCCACCCCAAGTCCTCTATTTATAGAGGGGGGAGCCGCAGGTGTACCTAAGGCTAGCCACAGATGTACATGCGGCTGGCCGGGGTGCCCTGGGCTCCGCGGGTCCTGCTGTCTCGAAGTACGTACACTCATGCAATGTGATGTCCGTTTGAACTTTCAGAACTTCAATCTGGGCATCTGACTGAGGTGTATAAGACATATTTAAGACCACCGTTGTCGAGAGTTACGCAATAACATGAGATTAGAGGTTGTATGAAGTCAGGAAGATAGGACCATGCCCTCCGGTCTTCAAACTTCAAATTCTATCTGTTACCCTGCATAATAGTTACTCGAAATTGGACCTCCTTGGTTCTTATGGGACATTGTTGTGTAGAAATGTTTGTCTAAAATGTTAAGACGGTGCAATATGGCGTCAAGGTGGCAAGATGACGACTTTGCCCCTCACTGGGACTATCTCCAGCTTGGGCTTATAAAGTAGACGTTACTCAGGGTTATCTCTGAGATTGGACTGCTACAAATGTTTAAGGTCCTCAGTGTCATCTCTAAGGTGTGCCTATCTTCCCGGTGTTATCTTTGGGTCTCGGTGTGAGTGCCTCAGTGTGAATGCCGAGGTTAAAGCTGATTGGATGCATTTGAAATAAGCATTTTCGGGGTTATCTCCGGAACTGCAGTTACACTCCTTGGGGTTATCTCCAAGGTTAGCGCTACTATTCCCAGTGTCGGGACTGAGACTGAATATCTCGGGGTTATCTCCGGGATGAATCGGCCTTCTCCAGTGGAATTTTTGGTATTGGAACTACATGCCTCGGGGTTATCTCCGAGGTTGGAACTGATACTCCAGGTGTGTGTTCCGGGGTTGAGACTAAATTTCTGGTCGTATCCGGACGGAATATGAGTTGTCTTCTAGGGTTATCTCTGAAAGACAAATATGCCCTCCTGCAATGTCAGTAATAGGTGTGCAAAAAATTTTGAGTGTCTACAGATGCCCCTCTTTATCATATTCATGCAATGCAATGGCATAGATAGGATAAAGAATCCTAGACACTTGAAATGCCACAAGATAAACATGATGTCATGTGTAGCAACATGATGCAAATGTATGATGCATATGGATTGTTTTCCCACATGCTGGGGATGATTATCGGCTCCCTGTTGCTTCTACCGGGGATGGCAATGATGATAAGCTTGGATGTGTGATCCAAATCTCTTAGGATGTTGACGTTGGGGCTATCACCAAAGTCCTTAATCCTTGATATCAACTTTATTCTAAAGATGTGCCTCTCGTGTACAAGAGATCTGTGGGGATAAAGCTTTGTTTGTTTGAGGATGTGTATAACATATTCCATCATCGATCTTCCCCGATGATGTTGATCTTTCCTGGTTTGTATCGCCAGGACATATCAATGTTTTGTTGGATTTACTGCCAACAGTATGTGTTGTCAGGGCTGCCTAACCTTCGCTGACATGTACGTCACAAGATAAGACCCTTGTTGGGCAGACTGTCAAGGCTGCTTGACCTTCGCTGACGTGTGAACCAACAGATTAACTCCCTGCTGGGGATAAATGCCAAGGCTGCTTGAACTTTGTTGATGTGTATCAACTGATATAATCATCGGATGGCTTTCGATGCTCGTTGAGTTTACTTGCCAATGGTTAAACTGACGTCAAGGTTGCTTGACCTTCGTTGACATGTGCATCAATGGATACAAATGCATGATACCCCCGTCGGGGATATGCACTTTGACATATGAAAACGCGTGATGCCCCCACCGGGGATATGCACTTCGACATATGAAAATACGTGATTCCCCCGCCGGGGATACTTGAGAATGTGTGCTGCCCCCGCCAAGGATACGTACTGCAGAATGCGTGATGCCCATGCTGTGGATCTGATTGAACACAAGGGAAATGACCCTAAATTGGGAGCATTGGACCTGCGTAAGGTATTGCCGAGTGTGATCTGCAACTGCTGAGATCATCGGTATAGTAAACCCTGTGTTTGGGCTAATACGTTTGAATGATATGAAAATCACAGTCAGGCCCATAAAAACTAGGATTTTAGGCTACTCCGCTCAATCGCGTAGCATTTTTATCTCTGATTTGGCCTTTTCAGCTTGTGAAAACTACTTTGCAACTTGAATTGGACCGATCCGAAGGGGTGGGACCCAGGTAAGGGTGCTGCAGGTACACCTGCAGCAGACACAGGTGGAACTGCGGCCCTGTAGCCAGTCGTGGGGCTATTAAGGCTGCAAGTTTGCCTTTTTAAGTCATTTTCAAGCTTCACCGCAAAGGAAATCTGAGAGCTTTTCTTCAGATCTGCTGAGTTCGGGCGACTTTCTACAAATTCTATCACCATACAAGTGTTCTACACTATCTTGGTAACGTATGCATGTCTTTTTTTCCAGTTTTTATTCGTTGGAAAATGACTTTTTATATGAAATGCATCTAGACACATAGTAGTGAATATGCATGCTCAAATGACTTGATAAAAAATATTCAACCTAGTAAATGTTAGTATTAAACCATGCTGAACATAATAATATGAAAAAATTTAACTTTTGAAATAGTCAAATTGGCACCTTTTTCTGCTATTTCTTATCATATTTGAGGATAAATGAGCAAAGGTGGTAAAGCAAAGTAATCCTGGTAATTAGGCTACCCTTATGGATTGATGACTGTGACATTTAAATGCATATAGTATGTATATGACTGTGGGCAGATGTGCTACTAAATGGCCACCTAGTCATGCTTATGTGCATGTTGATAGTCCTATTTATAGAGGAAACTATGGCAAAAAATTTTAAAATGTAGGCATTGAGTAGTCATATATTTTTAACTGTACTGTAAATGTATGTTAAAGTAATGCATGCATGCATGTAGTCATAAAATGCATTTTGAAAAAAAAGCTCCAGGTTTCAGAATTACCACACCCTTTCTTAGGTGATTTGGAGACTTGTTGTGCAGATATTATGTATCTGGATCAGCCGAGTAGTTCCCACATGACCACTTCTGGTTTGCGGAGGAGGGCTTTTGAATGCCTCGACTCTGTTCAGTTAGACAGCTTCGTCATCTGGTGGAGGCGGTGATACATCTAGTCCGGGTTGATGTGCCGAATGTCGAGGATGAGGAGGAGGATGTTCCGTTTGCGAACCATGCTCTGGATGCACATGTTCCCCGTAGGGACCTCCCGAGTATTCAGGTGGTAAACCTAGAGCTTCTGGATAACTTGAGTTGACATCCCTCGATGTACTTGCACGCCAACGAGATATCAAGTTAAATCTTAATCTTCCTTCTTTCCTATTGATGAGGAGTAAAGGATTTTGATGTCGATCTGTATTTTATGTAGGTTCCCAACTTTACACGGCCTCGAGGGAACTGGTTCAGTATTCACTCTATGTACCAGGCTCTACATCTTGACTATAGAGCGATTGTGCATGACTGGGGATTTGGGGCATTCTTCTCCATCCTTCCCCGCCGCTGTCCCTGGGGTTACCTTAGGGCATTGTCTGAGCGCTGGTTTCACCAAACTCAGTCTCTCTATTTGCTAGACTATGAGGTGATGATGACGCTGATGGAGTGGTAGTTTATCACAGGTTTGGAGTTTAGAGGGGCTCCAGTGCCTTGCACGACAGATATTACCCCGACTACCGTCAGATCCTTGTTAAGAGTTCCGGCAGAGGCGCTCAAGGGCAGGACTGTCCGTACGGGTCCTTTGAGCGTAGATGCTATGAGTGGGATGTTGAATGAGCCCATACCACCTAACGTCAGAGTTAAGGATCGCATTCTTCGGCAATTGTTCCTAATGATCATTAGCGGCTGCTTCATAGAAGATAACTCTTTTACGGTGTTGTTCGCTTTAATCAGCGCCACGAGACATGTGGACCATATTGGAGAGTATGATTGGGGTTCCAACACCTTTGCCTATTTTTCAGGGGCATGCGTATGCGTTCGCAAGGGTTGACCGAGGCTTGGTTAGGATTTTACCCATTTCTGCTGGTGAGTATTTCTCTTATAATTTACCATGTACATGTTAAGAGTGTTAACTGACAGTAGATGTTTCCCTTTGTGTTGGCAGTTTTGGGCCTATGAGAGGCTTCTATGTTTACGTCCTGTGAGCGTATTAGGGTTGGATACCTATCCACGAGGATGACGATGGCATCATTCCATACTGGCGGAGGTCCCTATAGCTGAGGGTTTCACTCATTGTTGCCTACAGTTGGAGTTATTGACAGCTGATGTCATCACACGGATTCCTTATTCTAGGGAGCATTTGGCCATTGGATTTGAGGATGGGTACCCGACTGGCGTCGAGCATGTGATTTCCACCCGTAGGGTTCCTCTCTTCACAGATGGAGAATGGGAGCTCTATTTAGGAGAGCGTGCTATTAGGAGCATCACATGAGAGATCCGTATATCGATCTTACCTTTTGCTAGGCATTATTGGCCGGTTTTACACTCACCCGTCATTGATATCCCATTGCTGAGTGTTGACAGTTTTGCATTGTCAGAGGGTCCTCGCACTCAGGATGTATTCCAGCATTAGTGAATCCCTCGTACCATTGGAGCCCAGACCCGCGCCACTCAGTTCATGAGGGATATGGTTCCAGGATCCGTGATGATGACGGATTAGCTAGCCTGTGTCTGAGATCCGACTCATGTGACATAGATTGACAGCTTGACCCAGAGACTGGACTGGGCACATTTCTTTATCCGGCATTTGGGCAGAGATCCGGCAGAGGCAGATTCTGTTAGAGTTTATGCCCTTGAGGCCAACTATTTGATATAATTGTTTAACATTTTGATATTATATTTGATTGAATAAATGAATGATTTTATTATGGTTTTATTTACTGCGTTATATAAATGTTAACATAATAAAAGTCCTTAGAATAGTGATACAAATTATATAGCTTCAAGTAAGTGACTTGAACATGAGATTATATAATTACAATTAGTATCATTGCTCTTAAATGTCCCTAGTCGAGTATCATTGTTAATGGGACAACAATGACACATTGAGACTAGTATGTGAATTGACTGATGACCAAATCTCATTGTTCACAAATATATGAGATATTGAGTCAATGCATAGGTACATGTTAGAGAACGATGTACCAGACAGACCCACCATGAGAATTCTATGTGGAGCATTATGCGAAGTGTCATTAGCAATTCTCATAGTGACAATGATGTAATGATCCTCCGACCTGAAATCACTATATTACTACACATGAATTTATGTACTTTGTTATCATCAAAGGTCACCTTTAATAGGGTGGACTATAAAGGAGATTATTGGGTACATCATGAATCGTATGAGGAATATGAGTGATCTAGATGGAATTTAACCCTCCTATATGATTGAGTAGGACTATGAAATGCATGGCCATGCTCAGATAGTGATTTGTTTCATATAGTCTACTCATTGATCAAGAAAACTCAGATTAAATTATGAAGAGTATGACACATTCCATGACTCGAGTTTAATCTAGGATGTTAAGGTTATAAGGATTAAATTACATTGAAACATTGGTCACAAAATGGTTGCATCGAATCATCGATCTTATTTTTACTTGGGTAGTAGTGAGGCATTACTAGATGCCGCTCACTATTTATAATTTTATAATATAATTTTAAAATTATTGTCAATGTAATAATAACCTATAGGGTCACACACATAGAACGTAATTAAAAGGAAATTAATTTAAATTGTAAAGATTTAAATGTCAATTTGATTGATAATATTTAAATTACGAATTTAAATTAATAGGATAATTTATATATAGGTATATTAATTAAGTAAGACTTAATTAAGATATATATATATATATATATATATATATATATATATTCGGGTTTTAAAAGGGTTTTTCATTCATCCCTTTTTAACCGCTCTATATATGATGTAGCAGCCATTTTAGGGTTAATGATCATAACCTCACAAACCCTAGCCGCTCTTAGAGAGAGACTAGAGAAAAGTTCGAAAATCATGTTCCTTTGGTGGCTAGTATCGCAGCTCCCTTTATTGCAGAATCGTGTGACGGTTCGCGTGCATTCGTGTGGATACCATAGAGACGTAGTTTCATGAGGGATTGCATTGGGGATTCGAAGCGTTTTAGAGGCTTTTTCATAATCGATATAATCTCTTAAACACTGAATTATTGTCTGTTTCGCATGGATCCTGTTTTAGGGTTTCAGATTTGGCTTTATATTTTTTATTTTCCGCTGCATTTTTATGCCGAAATCCCTACAGATTCGTTTGATCCTTCCAGCGCAGGAGCTGGCCCCTCAGATGACCCATTTGGCTTTGCTGGTGCAGATCCTCCCTTGTATAGGCCTGACATCCCTGTTGATAGAGATCCAGTGACTCAGGAGGAGTAACATCAGGAGGACAGGATTGGTGGTGTAGATATGAACACCATTGTCTTCTTCTGATGTGTATTCTCGTTATCTCTTTTGGTAGGACTCTTGTTAGATATTGGGTGGCTGTGCCCCATTCTCGCTATATCTTTTGATAGGCCTCTGTTAGTAGTAGGGCATATGTGCCCCATTTCCCTGTATTTTTAGCTGTACAGAGATGATGTATATAGATGATGATGTATTTAGGAATATATGTATTATCTTCTTTTACCTACATCATAGTGCCATCTATTATCTGTTATGCATGTATCATGCTATGCATATGTATGTATGTCCAGAGATATTCAGCATTGAACCCTGGATGATATTATGATACGGCCCACACAGATGTCTTCTTCGACAGTCAGTCGCATAGATCACACCCCGCCATTATTGGTGGCATCCCATCTGAGACACTGGTATGATAGTAAGTCACCCCTAGATAGGTTGACCGTAGATCAGCTGTTGCAGTATACCATGACCCTTTTGATGTTTCAGGTTCCCGCAGGATTTGTGGACGGCATGCTGGAGCACTGGATACTGGAGATGCAGATTTTTCGGGTTGGGACCCAGGAGTTGACTCCGACTTTGGAGGAGTATGCATATTTGATGATGCTGCCACTTGACAGACCTTGTATGCATATGGCCATTGGTGACATGAGTCGACAATTTATAACTCTCACCTGGCTGAGGCGGAGAGTTGTACAGGATGAGATCACATCCGACCACGTGATATTCCAGCATTTTCTAATTAACAAATTTGGCTATGAGGACAGCTATGTTCGGTATTCTGGGGATTTCACCATACCAGAGGATCAGTGGCATTTGACCAGAATAGATGTATTGCTGCTGTGCGTATTATCATACGTGTACATGCCACGATACATGTATGAGTTGGACATCGGCGTTATTATGGCAGTGAGAGCTCTCAGGGAAAGTCGTACCATTATTCTGATGATTATGGTAGAGACACTGAGGTCGGTCATGTTCTACAACACTTATCCTTCAGGGGTATTCATAGGCAGTACGGTCATGTTGTACGTGTGGTTTATGTCACATTTGAGACCGATTGGCACATTCAGATGACATGGGTATTGTTTCACCCATGAGATAGCTATGTCATATTCCTTCTAGCCTACGGAGTGTACAGATCCTGCATCTTGGTCCGTTTTCCTGGCTGGGATTGGAGATCCATTTGCTATCTTGTTGTATACAGGGCTTAGTTCGCCCTACAGTTTCATTACTCATGCTTCGGGAATGGATTATCTCCCTCTGACTAGTTTGAGGGGCATGACTACCTACCACCCACTGGTCGTGATGTCGCAGTTTGACCAGTTCCAGGATTTCCATCCTTTTAATGGGTCGTTAGGTCAGCGCTTAGCTTCTCGCCACTTGTTAGCAGAGGACCGATCCCGGGTGTATGCTTGTTGGGATCAACGTGAGATAGCTGCTTTTTCTGTTAGCCATCGGGGTTGTTCGCCAGAGTATTCTATGTGGATGGAGAGAGAGACTTCATCGGCTGCAGCAGTATCCATAATGCCGGGTAGTGATTCAGATGATGGGGAGCCTATGAAGGACATTGATTCCCGCATCGAGGAGGAGCCATTTACTGGGTTGCCAACAGCTCTCTTGGATTCTCCCAGTACTAGCACTATCGTGATCAAGCATTCAGCACAGTACTTGGAGCAGAGTCTTCATCTGATGACCTTTGAGAGGGATCAGGCTAGAGCCCTGATGTTGACATCCCTTGATGGGAGAGACGCAACTCTATTAGAGAGAGACGAGGCATTAGCCGTAGAGATGCCACTGTTGTTGAGTGGGATGAGGCCAGATCGGACAGAGATGCAGTGATCGTTGAGCGGGATGCTGCCCTATCTGTTAGGGATGTAGCCATTGTAGACAGTACTTCAGTGAGATCCCTGACCATTGGTATGCTTACCGAGATGAGTGCATATATAGATGAGCATCGTGTCACCATGCAGATGGCATCGAACTTGTTGGCTCATGTGGATATCCTTGTACAGGAGACAACAGTGTTACCTCCTCCTTCGGATAGAGATGCTATATTAGATCTGCTAGCCCGCATGCATACTGATCTGTAGATAGCCTTGTATTTTCCTGCACAGACTAGCTTAGCCATTTTGTCATGTACAGTTTACATTGTGTATATCAAACAGTATTTATATATAGCAGGGAAATATATTTTTGATCACTTCCCTTTTAGATATGCCTGAATACTTGCTTGATATTTACCTGCTTTTTAGGGCTTGTGATCT